>VXAC01003807.1:0-171890 GCA_013399225.1 Rhipidura dahli
AACTCAGTATTTCAATAATTTGTGGCCTGATATGTTGATCATTTTATGGAACAGGTGCTCAAAGCTGCTTTTTCCTTATTTTCTCTCGTTCTTCAGGGAGGTTCAAACTCTGAGTTCTTCACACATGGGCACCAAATATATTAATATCTATATATTTATATATATTGCAGTCTCTGGTCTATTTCTTTTACCTTTCGAGTCCGTTTTACTCAGAGTTTGAATTAAGGAGCAGGAAACAGTGAGATCTTCTCTCAGTCTTTGATGTTTATTATATCTTGTCTGTAACACAGCTACACAGAGACTGCTTTCTAAGTTACCAAGGTGGAAAATGGCTGCAAATGTCTGCTTCCAAGGTCAGTTATACCCCATATTGTCCAATTATTAAATGCCAACAAATATATTTTCACTTATAAACCAGTGATCATTAATTTCTGACCCGCATTGCGGGACTTTTGACCCAATGGTAAAACGCTTGGATTTGTGAAGAAGGAAGAAGAACAAACCTACATCCAGAATCCCCCATCTTGCCACATTACATTACAATATATATTACTATATTCCATAAACCTAAAACCCAGGGTTCCAACACTGAATATGTCACTAGCTGCCTTTCTTCTCTGCTCTGCTCCAAAAGACAGCCTGTCTACTTCAAACAGGCAGCCTCCCTTTCCCACCTTTCTCAGATGTTTTTAAGCAACCTAGTTTCACTGGAGAGCAGTCCATGGGGGTTGGGGTTTCTTACTTTGAAAATGTGAGACCTTCTGGGCATCAGCTACCAGCAGAGTGCCAGTCACCAAAAGCAGGCAGTTTTGGAGGGTTACCAAAGCTGCTGCAGAGGCAATTCTCCACGGGGAGGAGAAAGGTTCAGAAATTGTTCTCAGCCCTTGCAAAAAGGAAATGGTCTTCCTACGTGTTAGTTTTGACATTGCCATCCCGTTTCTTTGCATTTCAGCATGCTAATTGCTTGGAAAGGTGGGGGGTAAAAGAGCTTATACTTAGATCTTTGTGTAGGTGCTGTTGCTAAGATGCATGATGGAAAAAAAAAATCCTTTTTTCTTTTGATTTTATCCCCATCCTGGCCATACTCTGCAGGAGGAGGGAGGAGGGGTACCATTCCCATTGCACGCCAGCCCGGGCAGGAGCTGGCAGGAGGGAAGGGTGCTGTGGCAGCGGGCAGACACCCGGTGAGAGGTGGGGAGAGGCTCTTGCTGGGGCTCTGTCTCACACCACAGTGATGGCAAAGATGAGCTGCTGTGCCCTGGGCAAGGCCCAGCATTGCTTACCAAGCCAGTCCTGTCTCAGCTGCTCCATCCTTGCCACCCTCCCTGAGCAGTATCATCTCTCTGCCCCATCTGTAGGACTGGGCAGATAATGTGAAGTCAAACAAGGATAAAATATACTTCCTCCCCACCCCCAAATGTTTTGACAGTTTTTTTTGTAGCACTCTCTGCAGAGGGCATGAAGTAGGCTATGCCAGTGTGTCTTCCACAGCAGTTGCTTTGTCACTCAATGTAGATCACTACTTTGTTATGGCCAATTTCTTGTCTCTTCTGCAATTTTGAAACCTGTGTCAAGGCTATTAGATCAACCATAACTTGCCTGGAGAAATATCCTGCCCACAGGGATATGCTGTTTGTTTCTGGTTTTCCTTCTTTTTGGCCAGATTATGTTATTTTCTGTCAGCCAATTATATTATTTCTGAATTTCCTGTTGTATAAAATACTAAAACTCATTAACATCCGACTGAGCCAGTTTTTGTTTACTGTGAGAAACTAACTCCACAGTCCACTGCTGTTTAGAAGAGCCTTGCACTAGCTTCAATATGTGTGTGTGTGGTCTCTACACAGGAGTTAAACTTGCTAGAAAAAGAAAATTCAGGAGATGCAAACAGGAAGAAAAGTAATTGCATGAAGTGCCATATTTTGCAGAAACTCTTGTTGCTATTTTTACTTTTCTGTGTTGTACCGCTCTCTCTGAAGTTGCTCTCTCAGCAAACAAGGCCAGGATGAAAGACAGGCTGATTAGCAAAATCAAGGCTGCTGAAGAATCACTGATGCAGTGGGTGGTGATCTTTCCCTGAGCCAGCTAAGCATTAGTGCAGCAATGCAGCAGGAGGGACCCAAAATCCTGGCCACGTACAGACAGTGGAAGGTTTTAGGTACATTCTATGAGTGAATTGTGTTTGGGATACCATGGCCAACAACTGCCACTATTTAAAGGTGGAAAAGCTGCTCTTTGCTTCTTGTCTTAAACTACTCTATCTTTTCGGGGTAGAGAACTGCAGATGCATGCAAATATTTGCAGAGATTTCCTCATGCTAAGATATTCTACAAATGCTATCATTGTTTGTCCACCCAACTGCCAGAATTTCTTCCTGAAAGATATGGATGTGGCTCTTCACTACTTTCTTTTGATGGACCCCAAATCCACATTCCTTCAGTTAACCCCCCTATGCTTTGCAGGGAAGGGAGAACAGTTACTCTTTGGTTAAAAGCAACCAAACCCAAAAATGCCAGGTAGGTCTGCTGTGGTCATCACACCATTTCTGAGCTGCTAATCACTTCAACAAATTGCAAAAAAGGAGACACTGTGCTAAAAAAAAAAAAAAAAAGCAAAAAATTCCTCTTTTCTGCCCTACTTTGTAGGAGCAGAAGTGAAGCAATCCCTCCAGGAGAGCTATTACCAGCCCTGTGCACATCCAGCCCTTGCACATGCCCTGCACCACTTGCTCAAGGAGGAAGGCAAACAGGGCGGGGATGCCTTGCGGTGAGATGTCCTTTACCACAGGTTCCGTTCTCAGCTACGCTTTTATTCTAGGGCTTCAGAAAAGGGAGAAGTAAATCCTGCTGTTGCAATTATTCAGAGAACTCGATCCCAGAGTGTTGCCAATGTACCAAGAGGCTGCAAACACAAAACAGGGGCATTTTTCAGAACAATTTCTCAAAAAGCTACCTGAAATACAGAACGGAATAGGCCCCTCTCAATTTAACCTTTTGTTTCCTTAACAAAAGTGTTCTCCTCTGCTGGCACATGCACAATCGGCAATATGAGAGCTTTTCCATCCTTTGGCAACCACTCTTTGTTTTTTCAAAAGCCAGGATGCTCCAGTTTTAATACAACCCCACTACTGATTGTGCCATGGCCACCTGCAGTGTATGGGTTGGCACTGGGAAAGGATCAAAAGCTTGAGTACTCAAATTGCCACTATGTAGGATTAAATGCTCAGATTCCCTGGGACCTTGGTACCTGGAGTCAGGGACACATGGCCTGGGAGATAGCACCTAAGTTAGGGCCAGGAGCAGCAAAAGTTTCACAGAAAAGGGACTGAATGGGCTTGAAACCAAACAACCTCACTGATGAAGCTGATGTTACACCATCATGTCTTTGCTGTTACCTGTGTGAGCTACAAGGAAGTGATGCCTTCCTACAAAATAGAGGAAGTTCAAGGTTTAGGGCTGATCCAGCTCCTGGAGATACAGAATTTGTGTTAATGAAACTTACCATGTTAATGAATCTGACCTTTCGGATGCCACTCTGACAGTGACACCCCCACCATCTGGGACTTAAACTGCTGAGACCAAAGCCCCTTTGCAGGGGGAAGTTCCACTGAACCAAGGGGTCCCCCATTTGGCTCCCTACACACACCACACTCACACAGACAAGTTTCCCTTATCCCCTCAAGTTTCCCATAGCAAAGTCCCAGACATCTGGCTTCTTTAAGTAATTAATTGTGGTGCTGTGGATAATAACAGCTCAAGCTGGCAGGCTAGGGGGATCCCAGACAAAGGAATTCCTGGATACCCTTACAATCTATGCACCCACTCTTCACACTGCCTGAATGCCATACTCCTGCCTGCAGCATTATTTAGAGCAGCAGCAATTCCTTATGTCCACTAGTCCCTGCTAAGTGGTGCTCTGCAAGAGAGATGTTAAACAGTAATTTATAGCAATTTAGGGACTGATGAGAAGAATGTGTTGTAGGCAAGGGGGAAATGCTGAGGCTTGGCAGTGTCCTGGAGATGGAAGAAGCTAAGGCAGCCTGGCTGAGAGAAATACACTCTTGCTCCTTTGGGATCAGCCCCAGGCAGGGTCTGAGCCATCTCACAACTGAAGCTGCCCATCTAACCCACAGTTTGCCTGAATATGGGGGAATGTAAAAATAAACCCTGTGGCAAAGGAAAAAACCCACACTGTCTTGCAAAATACCTGGGATCAGCTCTGTCAAGAACCATCTCCCAGCAGCACAAAGAACACTGCTGGTTGGAACTGGAAGAAGCAAAGTCCAGGGGAGAAGGCCAGCTCCTGAACTCCTTCCAGCAGCTGGAGAAACTGGAAACACAATGTACACAATGAAGAACAGTAAAGGCCCCCAAATTGAATAGGCCACAAGCAGAATTATAAATGTTAAGGAAAGGCTTTCATCCACAGACATCATTTGTTTGACAGTGTGACCTGGGAGTTTAAAATAAGTTACCTGGGGCTTTCAATCCATTTCCAGCAGTCTACCTAAAGGGAAAGAAAGGGAACTCATATATCTTTGGAAATTCTACTGAAATAATGTTGTGAATCACCTTGCAATATCCTTTGCCTGGGATGGAAGACATGCAGCTGAACAATGAGATGACTTTCTTTCCTGTATTTCCTCCAACACCCAAAGTAGTTAGTATTGGAGAAAAAAAGTATTAGCAAGAATTATGGTAGAGAAAATTGGGATGGTCTTGTGGCTTTGCATAGGCATTAGAATACTGTCTAGACCTCCTGGATCAATTTTAGAATTTGTTTACATTGCTAGAATTATTAAATAGTTGATATCTAACCTTTGGTAAGACACAAGGTTTTGATGCTTAGCAGGACTGAACATAGTTGTTGGTTTGCAGACTGCTTGTCTTTAACAATTTACGGAAACAATTTGAGGTGCTTCTGAGAGAAACCCATGGGATTTAATCATCAAAGGGTGAAAAATTCATCCTCTATTCTTTGTTGATGACAATGACCTCACTGGATTATAGAGGAATAGGTGACAAAAGAACTGGGAAAAAAGAATGAAGGCAAAAGCAAGCAGACATGAAGATTTCTTACAGAAGGAGAAAGATAGTAGGGATACTTAAATTGCTTGAAATAGCAAAAATATTCCCATCCCAGTCAAGAGCCACTGGAATGTGCTGGACCCCTCAAGCAGTGGTAAAATTTAGCACTCAGCTAAGTGTCACTGAGAAATAAATCTAACAAGTAGAAATACAGTATTACTCAATAGCTGCTCTAGCAAAACAGCACTGAGTCTAACCTCAAGAGATCCCCTATTCCCATTGCCCTCCCCTAAGGCAGAATCAACTATTCTTAGGTTATTCCCAATAGCTACTTCTCTGCTTGGTTCTTCAAAAGCCTTATATATGCTTTGTAGGTTAAAGCAGCACTCTGATTCACTCAGCACTGACTCACCCAAGCACTGTCTTTTGCTGCTTCACTGTCTTGGCTGTTGGAAAGTGGTTTTTCCTAACTTGCTTCTTCCTATATTCTGCTGGTTTGCTACCTAATCTGCCTCCTGATTTGCTGCCTCCATTCTGCAGTCTCACTTCATGACACCTTGGTCACAACACAGGTGAAGAAGAAGGCTTGAGTACTGCTCTTATCTCCTGTGTTCATTCTCTCTCCCTCAAATGAAGTAGCTACAGTTTCTCCAATCTTTTCCTTAATTTCCCGTTTCCTAGCCCTCAGAGAGGTCTGGTCGTTCCCCTCAGGAACATCACTAAACAGTCTCTGTCCTCCTTGAACCGAGATATCTGAAAGCCGTGTCCTGCCCTGGAAGAGGCCTCATTAACCTCGAATTACTCTGTGTCTCTGCCTTTGATCACACCTGATGGCAAGCTGTCTGCTGGTTTTGGTCTGCTGTTGCTGAATCCCCTTTGGCTGCCTGCAGCCTTTTTTCTGGAAACACTCTACTAAAGTAGCCATCCCTCAGCCGGCATTTATAAGGATTATTCCTGCTGGAGCATAGTACTTCACAGATCATTCTCTTGCATTTAATTGTTTCCAGAGCGCTTCTCCAGTTTGTCACTATTAGTGTGAATTTTGATTCTGTCCTCCAGTGTATGTATGCTGAGAAGCCTGGCATCTGCAATTGTAATGAGTGTGATCCTATCTGTTCTGGGATATTAAATATCATCTAGGATATTAAAGTATATATTGAATAATACTAGATCCAAGGCTGAGCCCTGCAAAATCATGCTTGACCGTTTTCTTATCTTTTGATAATGGGCCACTTGGGAACTACTTAACTGAGTACAATTTTCAAGATGATATTCATTCTGTAGGGGTTTCATCTGGCATGGTCTGCTTCCTCCCTTTGAATTGAAATAATATTTTCCTATGAGAAGATAGTAGGCCAAGTGATACTGGAATGAAAAGAGGCTGTCTGGGAAGAAGCCAAAGTCACCTTTGAAGTGCTGGTGGGATGTGCTAGGTGTTGTAAATTGCAGTGTCACACCTGAATGGACACAAATGCCACTCACCCCTGAGGGCATGTGATGGGTTCCCTGCTCACAGCAGGGTGGGGTACACGAATGGACACCAGCAGGGCACCAATAGCAGGTGTGCCGTGGTTCCTGCTCACTGCAGTGTGTGCTGGGGAACTGAGCAAAAAGCTAAGGTAGTACAGAGCTCCTCAGGAACCACTGTCTTCTCTGCTGGGTGAATGGTTCCTGGAGCTTGCCCTTTTTTCAGCTCTCCAAAATGCATGGTGTTTATTTCATAGCCTTGTGAAGATTTGTGCACAGGGCTCCTAATGTCTGTAAAGCTGTGTGCAGTGAGTCATGTCTTCTACTGGCTTGGCTGCTGACTCTCCTTCTGGACAGTAAAAGGGAGAAATTCTCCCAGGTTTTCTCTGGAACTGAATAGCCCTACTTAAAAAAAAAGTGCTTAGATTTTTGGCAAAAAAAAGTGCGAAAAGTTTCAAGAGTTGGAAAGAAAAAATTCTACTAAGCTCAGTCAGACACTGACACAGACTGTCTGAACATAATCTAAGTCCCTGGAGTCACTGTAACTTGCAAATGAGTTAGCAACTAGACAAGTTATTGTAACTCTATTTATCAGGTTTCCGAGGAGCATGTTTTGCTGGAGAACTGACACTGCAGCAACATCCAGAGCAAAACTTTTAGAAGCACTCCAAATGCACGTGGACTCTCACTTTCCCAAACTGACCAGGGTCAGCCACCTTTTTCTAGGTTCTCTTTCAGAGTATCTCCACCTCAGGGTCATCTGCCCTTCCTTTATCACTTTTCCCAACTTGTTTTCCATGTAGATTATCCCACCATATGCAATCTTCAGTCCCAAAATAGCCTCAGAAAAGAGCAGGGCACTAACTACCCCTGTGACCTGCAACTTTCTGTATCTTGAGAACCTTTCTAGGGCTGAAACAGGAGGAGATGTGAATAGGGCAGAGCTGTTTCAGACACAAAAAATGCCCAACTCATCTCTACTGCCTCTTGTGGAGGTATTGGTAATTCAAGGTAGGGTTGAATTAACCCCAAAACTTCCAAACGGCATGATTTTTTACATTTCTTTTCCATTAGGAGTGGCTTTTAGTCCTGTGTCTGAAGATAAAACATCAGAACACTTGACTTTTTCCTGGATCAGAAATTCTAATAAACCAACTTACAGGGGAAGAAGAGTAAGGTTGGAGTAATGTCCAGAAGCTACTGTAAAAGTTGTCTCCTTTTGCTTGATCCACCCTTGTTTTTGACATTTCCCCTGGCTCCCCCAGGCTTTTTGTTGACAGGTTCTTAGAAGATGGGTGGTGACTTTTTCCGAGAGCAGCATCAGATGTGGTTACATGAAAAATATGCACGTGAGAGTTTTGCAGTGGATGCAAAATTGATTTGGGGCTTTTTTCTTTTTTTTTTTTTTTTTTTTTTTTGGTGTGGAGTGGGGCTTTCTAAGCCAACAGGTACAAAGGAGTAACTGTGCTTCAGAACAGCTCAAGAAGAACGCGAAAAATATGCTTCTTGTGGGTACAGAGGAGAAAGACCCCAGATATACTACAAAACAAAGCAGGGGGGAAGACACTTTGTTAGGCTGATGGTTGAGATCAGTAAGCAGCGAAGACACAGCCTCACAAACTACCAGGGCAAAATCCTGCTGCCCCAAAGGCAAAGGTGGAGCAGGGAGAAGGGGAACCTGGGCATCCATGCGAGGTGGACTGTTTTTGTCCGTGTTAATGTATCCTGCCTCGAGGGAAAGAGCGCTGTGCTCCCCGGGGGGACAGGTCCCTGCAGGAGCATCCCGTGCTGCGAGCGATGCAGGTGAGGCTGCCGTCAAGGGACGAGGTGGCAAACGAGAACGAAGCGAAGCAGCTCCTCTTTGTGCATCCGCAATGGAGGCTGAGTCATTACCATTCATCACTAGCCCGACTGCTGTGTTAATTCTGGTGACAGTTGTTTTTGGGAGAGAGGACAGCTTTTGATGCCTTTTAATTCCTGAAAATAAAAGAAAAAAGGGCTGTCAAGGTAACAGGCATCCGGAGAGGCTGACTGAAAACAGTGGGTAAGGAAATAGCTTTAAGTCCCAGGGAAATGCAGCATAAAAGGGAGCTGCCACAATAATCAGGACAGTGTGGCTTGCTCCTTCACGTTTCTGAAGGAAGCAGTAAATGGCTAAAACTTGCCATGCCCCAGTTACAAATGAGCCCAATTGCAGGACAACACAAGAAAGTTAGCATTGCTGTTGCAGTGTATTTTCTCTGTGATTCTTCTTGCTAGGCTGCCTGTCTGCTTTGAGTATTCACATCTGTATTTGCAGCATCATTCATCTTGCAAAATATTCTAATCAAGCCCCCAAACCTTCCTCAACAGAGCAGAAGCCTCTTTTGGCTCACCCCAGTCCTCAGAGACTGACATGCTCCGCAGCACCCTGGGGCAGTGGAGCCACTGACTTTACAGGGGCTCAAGATTTCTGCCAACCACTTCCTGCTGTTTCAAGGAAAACATGGGCAGCGGCTGCCCATTGCCGGGAGTGGGTCTTGCCAGGAAGCTTTAAGGCAAGATACACCCTGTGGCTGTCTTTCCCTGAGCACTTCTCCTTTCCCTCACCCCCAGCAATCATGGCACGTGCTGGCCGTGCCAGCCTCCACAAGCTCAGGGGTTCCCAGCCCTGACCCTGGGAGGCAGTGCCTGGAGAGGCCCCAGCCAGCACCCCTTCCCTCCAGACTGATGCTTTTCCTCTGCAGCTTTCACAACTCTTACTATTCCTCTTTTCATACCTCTCTCTCTCTTGCTGATCCCCTCTTCTTCTCTGCTTCCCCTCATCACCCAGTAATGGTGTTTCTCTCTTTTTATGACTTTCTCCATCTACTCAGCACCATGGCTGGAGGGCTGTACTGAGGCAGAGGGGTGCTACTGAGCACAATAGGGAGCAGCTACCATCTAAACAGAGATGGTCCTTGCCTGAAGAAATAATTTCAAATAAGCAGTGCAAGAAAAAGGGTGAGGGAGGATGTCTAGAATGGAGGAGTGACTTCCCCAAGGCTGTCCAGCAGGGCCAGAAACAAGTCCTCTCTCTTGCCTGTTGGGCCAAGCTGTCATCTCTGGGGGGATTTTAGCAAGTGTAATTTTAAAGCAAAGCTAAGTACAAGAGGGGTCTTTTGGGAATGGAGTTCCTTAAGGAGTCTTGCTGCCATGGCAGAGGAGCAACCCAGCAGGCAAACCACAATGCCCCACTAAAAACCAATCCTCGGATGCTCTTGGCTTCAACCACATCCACCTAGGAAAATACAGCTTCTCAACCGTGGAAAGGCAGCAAGATTGTGCAATCAAGGCACCTGATGGACAGCGAGGGGGAGGCATGAGCAGGTGGGGTGCAGCACCACTTTCCATGGACCCTGCACCCAGAGAAAGGCTGTGCATGAGCTGGGAAGGGTCTTTTCACCTTCCTATAATGACCAAGGTGCTGCTATAGGATTTGCTAACAAACATGGCCTGGACTGGAGTGAGATCGGGTGCTTCAAATGGATTTGTCCCATCTTTAGTTCAAACTGTGCAGAGCCTTGCAGACACCCACTGTAAGAGCTGTAAAAACTCCTGACATAACGACTAGAGAAGAGCTCATTAAATCTGCTTGTGACTCATCTGCCGGAAGCTTCAGCGAACACGGCTGCTGTGCTGGAGTCTCGCTTCCAAGGGTGTGGTGACACATGCAATTACCAGACTGAGTAATCACTACTCTGTACAGGTTTACCATCATTATTCTAACTTCTGATAGCAGAGCTGTGGGGGACTGCCAGTGCTGGGCCCCACAGTGGACAGACACACATATGAAATGTCCCTGAGTGCACCAGTTAAGACAGCAGGGCTATGCAAGGCTTAGACACTACCTAAAGGCCAAACGGATTTTTGTACATGTTTAGAGTAAGTTAGTTTGTAGGTAGGGTCCTCTCATAAACTGAGGGGCCTGACACAAAAGACTCAACTTGCTTTATAAAGTTCAGGAAACACAGTGACAGCATGGACCAGTCTGATGGCAGAATTAGTAGTGACTCAGATAATATGCCAATTGTTGGCAGCCAGCAAGTTTTACTTTGGTGTTGTTCTGTTGTACACCTGACCAGGAAGGTCCTTAGGTTTGGTAGTGCACCACAGACTGGGACTCGGATCAGTGTAACTGTGAGGATCATGTCCCTGCCAAGGCATCTGCCCACGGGACACCTGCCATCACCTATGGCTTTCCAGCTTGTCCACTTGTCCATTGCTATGGACCACCCCAGTGTGGGTGAGAAAGTGATGTCACTGCCACCGTGCTAAAAGAAAAATTAGTTCCATGAATACACGACACTGAGACAGCCTGGGGGTTTCCTCTTGACACACCATCCCTGGGGTGAAAGGGAGGAGTTGCTCTGCAGTCCCAACAGGGTGAGTTGTTCCCCAGTTCTACCTCTGCCACCAGAAAACATTCCCATTCATATGCAAAACTCTTACACCCCGGGCTGACAGGGCTGCCGCTGTGCAGCTATGGCATTCAGCAACAGGGCAGGGTGCATTTTGAGCTTGTCCTGCCTCCTCTGCTCTCAAAATCAACTTCTCTCTCAGCAGTAAGGACACCCCCCTCAAAGCTCATCTCAAAGGCTGACTGTAAAAACAAGAGGCGTCATTTGTATGAATGAGATTGTTTTCGTGAGTGCAGATGCGGAAGCTGCCACCACCAAAATGTTTAGGAAACGGGTGAAAGGAAGCAGTCGAGCTGTAGCGTAGGAACAGGTTCAAGCACTCGGCTCTGGCTGCTCCCTGAGCTGCGTCCTTGCCACGATGCAGCACTCCCAAGAAGATTTGACTGCACCCGGAGAAGAAGATGATTCCTTTGGGGAAGGTAAAGTCATCTTTTATTAATCTAATCCTTCTCCTACTCAGACTAGAGACCGGTTTCTAGCCTGGGTGGTATTTCTTGTGTAAAGCTGAAGTTGTCTGTGGGCTTCAAGGTCACAGGGTGACCAGACTCTTTTTCTCCTTAGAGAATGGAGAACAAAGGGACCACAGATACAATAAAAATACTTTCACACTGGTTCAGCAGCTTGTTTCCTCAGCAAGGAAGTTACTGCAAGAGAAAGCTGGGGGGACTCTGAGTTTATTTTCTACAGTAGCTGCTCTGTGCAAAGTAGCACATTGGGCATTCAACACCACAGGTGTGGCTGTCATTAGAGTAGTAAGGGCTCTTTACAGGGGCGAAAGGTGACCTGCTAGTGAAATTATTTGAGCAAAATTAGCATCCTCCTCTCCAACTGCCACAGCTTGGGACACAAAGCCAGTGTCATAATTTCTTATCCCTAAAACTGCTTCTGCTGGTGCTTGATTCCTCGTTGCTTGCATCCTGTACCACCATTTACACGTGTCCTGAGAGCTATCAAGTCAAAATAGCAGAGGTGCAGATAAGAGGGCAAAGAGGAGGAGGAAGAATCTGGCACATGGTGTTCAATTTCTGCTGCTGCTCACTGCTCCCCTTTGCATTCATGCCAAGGGGAGAACTTGCTCATGCAAATCTTCTCCCGGCCCCCAGCCCTCCACAGTTTCTAAGGGAGTTGAAGGCACAAAGAACTGCCTGGATCTACTCCAAAGACTGTGAACCTTTAAACTCACTTTCAGCACAGCTTCAGCAAGCCTCATTTAAACAAAGCTCAGCTGCGGTTGGTATGGAAAACTTAGCAGTGAATAGTGCCAAATCAAGTTATCTGAGCCCCAGTGAAAAGCATCAGCTCAGAAAAGAAAGCAGTTTCAGTGATGTTCTCTCTGTGCTCAAATATATTTCTCACGTCTCTGTGCCCCCATTTCTCACCCTATATCCCAGTCTGGGCTCAGAAGGGCAATGAATTTGCAGAAAGGAGAGGTCAGTGCATTTGCATTGTGGAAGAAATCCTGATAGTCCAGGAAACACCTCATGCCACCGGCAAATCAACTGGCATTGAAAGTATCCCCCTGCATTTGCTGCATCCTGCATTCAACACAGGTGGATGCTGCTTCCCAGGATAACCATCCACATGCTCTGATACGGACATTTTCAAGTGATCTGAAGCGCCAATGGGTTTTTAAGCTTCTTTGCTGTTTCTGAAACCTTTAGCCCATGTTCTTAAGCAGAAATGTAGAAGAGAAGGAGAGAAATGTGGGCGGGTTAGTAAACGTATATATTGTGTTATCTGAAGGGAATGCTACACCACTTATAAAATCTGTTCCAGCCTCTCAGCTAAGTTGTTTCTGGCAGGCCTGATCCAGAAACAGCTAAAGGAGGCTCTGCTGTCCAAAGGCAGGAACATTTTAAAAACCTCTCCATGACCCTGGCTTGGAGCAGGAGGTTGGAATAGATGACCTTGTGAGGTCCCACCCCACCTGAGGTATCCTACGAGTCTATGAGCTGGTGACATCCTCTTCAACTCACCTACATGTAACTGGGAACAATCATATCCCAGCTGCTGTCTCAGACAGAGGGATAGCTGGCTCCCAAACCTGCCAGCTGGAGAGCCCAAACAACACAGGCTCAGTGCTCGACTTCCCCTTCAGCCCCTCTCCTCTCTCTGGAACGGGTTAGCAAGGAAACATTAGCTTTTTGGCTGCTGTTTCTGGAGCGCTGTTGACCCTGGCCAAGGCAGTGCACTCCCCCGGGCTGGGTGGGGTGTGAGCAGGGAGGAGCAGGGCCCGGGCCGGTCACAGGGCAGCCCCCGCCCGCTCATGCTGCACAGACTGAGGCGCCAGCCCAAACTTAGTGGCAGCCAAAGCTTAGCTGAAGCTTTTCAGGCCAAGTGGAGGCATTTGTCAGGCACTGAACTCCCAGCTCAGTGCAGATCTCAGCTCTCAGGGCATGGGGTTTTTTTTACTGTTTTCCACATCCAGCCTGATGTGGAAAGTGGTGATGGCAAATCTGTCCACCTTTTTAACTCATCCCAAGGCTTAGCTACCTTCACAGTTAAAGACAGCTACATGTTATTTCTTCTAGCACTGATTTGTCTAGTTTCTTGGAGTAAGTTTCCCCCCTGTCCAGGAGAGCTAAGATCTCACTGTTGCTTGTGCATATAAAAATCTCATATAACTATCTACAAACTATATTCAGACCACTCTTATCCTTTGCCAAGCAGACTGTTATCAATGACTATTTCTTTATAAAGTTTTAACCTTTTAAGCTTTTGCATGGTTCCTGAGACCAGTCCCTTGGAGATGTGGACACCAGCATGGAACCCAGTGCTCCAAAACTATTAGACCAGGGACAAATCCAGAAGTTACATGATATGTTTACTCATACTTTTTAATTATATATAATATATATCTATCTCAGGATCAGTTCAAGGACCTGCTGAAGTCCTTCCAGGTTGCAGCACCACATGGGAGTCTGCTCTTCTCAGATTTTTCCTCTTTAATCCTCAAGTCTTTCAGAGTCAAATTTCTCAGGACAAAGTCAGTGCTGTCGCTTAAGTATGGCTTATCTCCTTTGCTCCCAGCTGTGCCCATACTAAAGCCAGATGAATCATCTCACTTCCTCAAGTAGCCTGTCCTCCACTTGCCCAGACATTGTGCCATCTGCATGTTCAGTCAATCACTGTTTAAAGTTGCCTTTCAGGTCACTGACATAAAAATAGATCAACCCCACAGGGAAGAACCAATCTTTGTATGTCCTCTCTAGAAACTGGCATCCATGATGATTTCTCAGCTGGGTTACATATGTCAGGATCTCATGTGGTACCAAGTTTTATTTCTTACTAAAATCTGAGTACACTCTCAATACAATTATTTTCTCTAAAATCCTAATGAATGCCACTGATTGTATTCCATCTCTTTTAAGTTTTCTTGTATGACTTCTACATCAGCCTCCTTGATGAGGCCAAGACCACTGTCAGGCTATCACACCACATTAGACACAACATTAACTTACAGCTCTCTGCAATTCCTCTGGTGTTTCAAGCTTTCTGAAATATCAATTAGGAGTTCCTAGGATGGTGCTTCTCAAAATTACAGTTTTAAATTCTCTTTTGGGAAAGATGAGGGGGAAATATTTTCCTGTTGATATAGACTGTAAGATGGCACTGATATTTTCCCACATGCAAACCAAAACATTTGTTGAAAACTTCCATATTTTCCTCAGCATAATTCATAATTCCACCATTTTCATTTACTTATGCTCCAATAGGCATTGTTTCTTCTTATTTTACATTGAAATCGCAGGTCATGGAGCTGGGTGTGACAAAATATGCTAGAACTATCTTCACAAAAATGCAACAGGTTTTCAAAGCTTCTATGTGTTCATCCTCAAAGAAACTTCGTTAGATCTTTTTTGGATGCTCTCCAGTAGCTTATCTCCAAAGCTACCCCCAGCACTCGAGGTGAGGCTGCTCCAGTGCAGAGCAGAGCAGGACAATCCCCTCCCTTGCCTGGCTGGCGATGCTGTGCCTGATGCCCCCCAGGACAGGCTTGGCCCTCCTGGCTGCCAGGGCACTGCTGACTCAGATTCAATTTGCCATCAGCCAGGACCCCCAGCTCCCTTTCCACAGTGCTGCTCTCCAGCCTCTTGTTCTCTAGTCTATGCACACAACCAGGGTTGCCCTGTCCAAGGTCCAGAATCCAGCACCTGCCCTTTTTAAACTTCTTACAGTTGGTGATTGCCCAGGCCTCTGGTTTGTCAGGGTCTCTCTACAGGTGCTCTCTGTCCTTAAGGGAGTCAACAGCTCCTCCCAATTTAGTGTTGTTGTGTTGGCAAACTTATTTAGTATTCCTTTGAGGATTAGATCCAAATATTTGTTAGCACTGATCACCATATCCAAACTGAGAATGCACAGGAGAAATAGAAATTAGGCTGTGATTTATTGCAGATCTTTTCATGCAGCTGCTCTACACTGACCTCTCCTCACACCTCCATTTCCTTCCTCCTGTATATGCCCTCTGGTTGTAGTTGGGGTAACCATGACCTCCCTCTCAGGTCAAAGCTGACACAAAATCCCATCAGTGTTTCCAAAGAAGGGAGGGAGAAACCAACGCTGTCTTTTTCATTACATTCATTAAGTGTGTGCCCCAGTTCAGTAGACCAAAGCTCCATTTTAGGTAGTGCACTGCACAGTGTCAGAGTCCCAGGGCCCTTTCCTTGCCCAGGACTGGTGTGCTGCTTAAGGCATAAAGATACATGCTAGCACTGCTGCCTGCCAAGGCTCCCAGCAGAACAGTAACTGCATCAAATGTTTAAGGTGTGCTTCAGAAATGCACCAGATGCCTTTACATCCTTGTAAAGCCTGCCTGTCTTTCCTAAGAGAGAAAAGAGCTTTAGTTCTGGGGTTTGGGACCACCTTTGAGGCTTAGCTGAAATGAAAGGTAGCTGCTGTACATAGTTATGTGCACTGCCTGCACATAATGAGGTTAGAGATGTTAGAGAAAACTCAGGATAAAGCCTTGGATGTTAACTTACAGTTGAGACTCTTAGTTCAGCAACAATTCAAGTTAAGCAACTTTTCTCCTAAAGCAATCCCAGACACTTTGCTTTTCTTGGGCATGCAACTGCA
The DNA here is from genome assembly GCA_013399225.1 of Rhipidura dahli. Classification (NCBI taxonomy): domain Eukaryota; kingdom Metazoa; phylum Chordata; class Aves; order Passeriformes; family Rhipiduridae; genus Rhipidura; species Rhipidura dahli. The sequence continues at coordinate 16,010 of VXAC01003807.1, forward strand.
GTGGCTTGTCAAAATGTCACAGGGGAACAAACATCCATGTCACAGCTTGTCTGTGACCCATGGGAGCAGGTTCCTTTCTGTGCTGCATCTAGCCCTGCTTTGGTGAGACCCCTCAGGTGTGACCCCTCCCCACAGAGTACATCAAGGTGGTGTAACTTTAAGAGAATTATGTCTTCTGAAGATACTCCTGTGTCCATATCAATGTGACATTCCAGCAGATGCCTACCTCAGAGATAACGTTTTTCCCATGTTTTTACTCCAAAGAGTTTGACATGGCTACTTTTCATCCAGAATACAAGTTCCCAATACTTCAGGAGGCTGTTGTAAAGATGAGCAGCCTCGCAGTGTATCAAGCCTGGAAGCTTCTCCTTCCTGACTGCTGAGAGACTGCAGATCACTGTCCTGAAAATCTTTACAGGTCCCACCAGCCCTACTTGTCCTTTTGGCTCATCTCACATTCCCGGAGATGGAGAAAATGTGTGCTGTACTTCCTGCAGCCCAGAGGATGAGAAGTCCCATCACCTAGGCAACAGTGTCTGCTTCATCTAGATAGATGGATTGTAGTGAGATATTTGGCCTATAAACTCAGACTGAAGCACCTTTCTGCAAGAGCATGATCAGACCTATTCACCATGCAGGACAAAGATGGCCAGGAAAAAAAGGATGCCGTCTTACAGAGCATTTTTGTTATTCCTGTTGACGCTAAATGCTCCACTCACCTGCTTCTCGCAGCTGCTTCGTGTTGGTTGTGGCCCATGGGTGGACCCAGAGTTATGCAGACGGGGGAGAGAGCTTTTTGTGGTCGGAGGAGTCAATGTGAGACGCCCATCCCCACCCCCGGCGCCCCCACACTGCCCCACCCGCAGTGCTCCGGCACTTCCAGCTGTCGTGGGCAGCTGGAGGGATATTTTTAACAGGGCATCACACTCCGTGTATGAAGCAGAAAAGTTTAAACCCGTGAAGCCCAAAATGAAAAAAAAAAAAAAAACCCAAAAAAAAATTGAAATGAGAGATACTTTCTGCTTTGTTCTCTCCCTATTTTTTAATTAAAGATCTTTGATCTTTTTGGTGTATCACTCTCCATTTCTGGAAGGCAACTTTTTTGGTTCATATCTGTTGACAATATTTCTAGATCACTAATAATAGCAACAGTGAGGGGAAAATCCAGGTCAAATAAACAAGTGACATTTAACCAGCCCTCAGAGAAAAGAGGAAGGTATGTACAAGCCAGAGAGAAACCACTGATCAGGTGTGCTTGGGGCACCTTCTAAGCTTGCAAAACAAGTGTTGCACCAAAGGCTGAAGTAAAATTGCCTTTCTTTCCACACATTTTCCCCCTCCTAGTTTTACATAGCATCTTTACAAAGTTGCAAGAAACACAAGCTTTTTGTTGCTCAGTCCCATCATTAAATTCACAAAATAAACGTGTCTTGGCTAACGTGAGTGGGTGGTGTAAACAACTTCACCCCTTTAATAATTCGAGGCACAGCTCAACCGCCTGCGAAATGAGCTTCCGCCTGCCGGGATGCTGAACCAAAGCCTTGTGGTTGCTGTACCATGGGTGTGACAGGCACAAAACAACCGGGTCAGGAAGTGCCGAGTTGAAAGGCAAGGAGTGAAAACAGTCTGTGTGTATGCATGAGGGGGAGAGAGAGAGGGAGAGGGAGAAAGAGAGAGGGGGAGAGAGTAGTCAAGCACTGGAGAACATCACAGAGGCACTAACAAGTTGATGGTGGGAAGACTGCCCAATAGTAGGATTTTTCCTATATCTCAGCATTGTTTGTGGAGGTGAGGGGTGTTGTCAGGCCACATTTTAAGAATTTTAAGCAGTGTGTTGCTGATCTGGCATCCAGGAGCAGGGAAATGGTTTGAAGTAGGGGTTTATGCAGTGAAAGAGTCACTGTTATTCCCGTGTCTTTGGCAACTGGAAAACAGGTGAATCAAAACTGCTATGGAAATCCTGAGCATAAAAGGCTTCAATCTAACTTATGGGGGCTGGCATTGGCTTACTCTGGTTTGCAGGTGGTCTGAGAACTGGAAAGTTCTGAAATGCAGAACTTCAAAATGATACCTTCAGTTCTAATAGTTGAGGAAAAGATTGGAAGACAAAAAGTGAAGCAGAAAGAAAAGAAGCCATAGAGAGCGAGAAAATAAACTAGTTTTTTGGGGAAAAGCCCACTGTGACCCAGCCCTAGCCTGAACAGATGGCAGTGGATAAACACAACTGGCTGCACCCAAGTTGGGGCAGTTTGAATGACCTCTGTTCCAGCCTTCTCTGAGGTTCAGTGTTCAAGCTCTTAAAACTGGTTACCTCTTAGTCAATAGTGAGTGTGTGTGAGAAGGAGGGAGAGCAAGAGTTGAAACAAGAAGCCCTTCCAAGTGCCAATTCAGACCATGGAAATAGAGATCCTTCACTGCTGGAAGACCTGGGCTCTTTCCCTGACCATGGCAGTGCCCTGGTGCTAGCCTGGCAGCAGTGGGCACAAATGTGGCTGGTGCCTGCAGGAGTGCACAGCCCAGCATTCCCACCCACGGGGCAACAGGAGGCAGATCCACTGCAGGAGCCAGGTAGACTCATCTTTGTGATAGCAGGTTCAGCAAGGAAGCCCTGCAGCAGCTGCTTACCATTAAAGTGATACTTGCTTGAGCTCTGCCTGTAACCAGGACCTAGTAGCTTAGGTAATGCCCACATGGGCCTGGGTTAGGTTCCCCCAGTGCCCAGGGATGCTTTTAGTTATGCCCCACTGGGAAAACTGCCTGCACTTGGTGCTGCTCTGTTGCACCGTGGTGGGGGAGCTCAGCACCCAGGCTGCTCCTGTAGCCTCACCAACCAGACCCCTGCCCTGGATTTACTGCCCATGTCACGGCATTGCATCAGCCTGCCTACAATTAACCACAACCCATTCCACAGAGAAGACAAGACACCCAAAACAGTCCAGCAAAATAAATGCTCAAAATCTCAGTTGAAATGACCACCCTGGGAAGCAAACCCCAAAATTGCTCCAAAAACTCAGACAGAGCTCTCTGAGGTGCCCATAGCATTGCAACCTGGGCTTGCAACAGCTTCCCTTTCATCACAGCAGGCTGCTCCCCAGGGCAGCCCTGCCTTCCTGCCCTCCCTGTGCCCAGCCCTAGGGGAAGTGACCTGCAGTGATGAGCTTTTGTGCAAGTGATCCTCTCTTGATGCTGTGTAACACCGGAGTGAAAAGCCCCCAGCCCTCCTCGCTCCCAGAGGAGTGCACCTACAGTTCAGGTATGGCAGCAGCTGAGCGGTGTCCAGGAGGTTCCCTGGAGATGTGTCACAGCCACCTGGGGCAGAAGAGAGAGGGACAGCCTCTCTGAGGGGCTTAGCAGGATGGCTAAAAGCTCTGTGAATTTATTCAATATGCCATTAACATAGACATTAAATTTTCAAGGACTCCTGCAGGATCTCAGGGAGATGAGCTTATAAAATCCCACACATGAGTCCCATGGCTTTCTCAAATTTGTGATTAAGATGCCAGTGGCTCAGGCTCCATGGCGTAAATGGAGCTTTGTTCACATCCTTCTCACTTCATGGTAGCTCAGAGCAGTGGAAGAGCTCTGTTGTGAATGTGGATATTGTCTTCAAGGCACCATGCTCTTTTCAGCAGTTGGTTGTGACTGTGTAGAAGTGCAGTTTGCCAGCTGAGAGTTCCTGTAAGTTTTGGAGTCCAGCTCATTGCCTTCACACTGAACTAACAGATTTTCTTTTCTCGAGGGTCTTGGAGAAAATAGATACTTTATAGATGCAGATAGATTTGAAACCAGATAGTGTCTCTGAGATCCTCCAACAAACACATGCAAGGAGTGCCACACTAGCAGTCCCAGCACACACTTAACAAGGGAGGCTCATTTTTTTTTATTGAGAGGGGTGGGAATGTTGAAAAGAATCCATACAAAAATATTCTCAAAGAAAAAGAAAGCCACAGGAGGAGCAGAGCACTCCAGCACTGCTGAGCTCAGCTCTGGAGTTGGATGTCGATATCTTTTTTTTTCCCTCATTTCCCCATTGAAACACAGGCAGCTCGGGAGGTCCTGATGTGCTCTGCCTCTTCTGTCGCTCTGGGGAGCTTCCTGCCCACTCTATTCCTGATGCCTGTTGTGAGCCAATGAGGAGTTAGCTTAATCAGCAACACCAGCCTCTGAGTAGTGCCAAGTTGTTGTCATTAATCACTTCAAAAATCACTGCACTGAAAATAGTACACAGGGTCAGATGTTTAAAAACTGGCATGGTTTCACTGGTGTCATTTAACCTCAGCCACAAAGCCAGACCACACCCCTAAAGAAACACTTCTTATTTGCTTTACGTATTATTTGTGAATTCTAAATCCGCTCACACAAAGCTGCTCTTCACCTTTCCTGGAGGAAATAACTGCTATGAGTGGTCAGTCACCTCCAGGTGAAGGCAGGCTGGACCAACAAGGAACCTGTATCCCCCCCCAAGACATGCCTGGGGCCACTGCTCTGAGGGTTTGCTTGGAGCTTCTCTGTGCTGCAGACCACCCCCTCTCCCTTGGAATCTCAGTCCAAATATTTGGCAGATGCGCTTGGGGCTCATTACATTACAGAGGCAGCATGTTCACTGCGCTCCCCCGAATGGCATTTTGTGTGTGCTGCACTTGTTTTGTATTTGCTATATTTAAGCCACAGAAATATGCACTGGTGAGGAAAAGAGGGAAGTGGTGGTATCTTGGAGGCAGGGAGGGAATGCAAATCATTTCCCAAAGCTGCAATCCTCTGTGCAGAATCGTGGCCCACAAGAAGGAAAGAGGAGCACAGTCTCTGCACCGAGGACCTCACCGGGTTCCCTACTGCAGTTTGTCTGGGAACGATTTCAGGGCAACTCTGGTGTAACACTAATGTAACTAAGGATGGAAATTGCTTGAAGCCTTTGCAGCCGAGGACTCCTCCTGAGTTTCTATTATGAAACTGCCATGTTAGGGACATGCAGGAAGACAGGTGTGCAGCACTGCAGGATTCATACATGGAACAAGATTTTTAAACTTGTCTGGCATTGTTTGCTCCTTTTCCTCCACCCCAGCCTTTGCAACCTTCTACCTGACCATGGTTTACCCCAGACCATGCTCATCACCCCCACAGCTCCTCCCTTTCTTGCCATGACCTGCAGGGCTCACAGAGCAGGAGGAAGGGGGGGGCCTGTCTCTACGCTGCTTCTGGAGGTCACAGCAAGGCAGGCCAAAGTCCCAGGTGCTCCTGACTCTTTCAGTCATGGTTGTAGGATACCTGTGATGTTTGCTAACATGTCCTGTAGTGTCTTACCCCATAGAATACAATCTTCCATCATCTTTGGTCCTTCCAGGCCAGTTGTCTGCTTCATAGCATGGGGTGGAGGAGGACCAGAATGTACTTGGGCATGAATAAAGAAAGGTTTTCTCCTCCTCTGTGTTTTAGAGCTTGCCTAAAATTTGCCTCTCAAATGCAGGTGAGGGTGCAAGGGGAGGTGAACATGGGCTGGGGCCAACTGTAGTCCTGATGTAAGCAGCAAATTTCAGCAGCAGGCATTGCTGCTTGATAACATGGGAAGAGATGGCCTCAGTCCCTAAGAGAACCCCAAACAGATTCAGGATCTCAGCCTGCTATCATGATGGACAGTGAAGGCTGTGGCAGGGCAGGGAGACAGGTCTGGGCATCTAAGAGCCAAGAAACAAGTAAGATGTGAGATATTACCTAATGATTCAAGAGGATCCCAATGACAAAGCTAGGAACATATTGACTTTCTGTCTACAAAGCTGAATCTGTTTCTGGAGATGGTGTAACAGGGCCTTCTTGATCTTAAGCACGTTGGTTGTACTGGGACAGGCAGCCCTAACCAGGGGTCTCACTTGCTGCAGACCCATGGAAAGCAATGTGTTCCACTCCCTGCTCTCCTCTGGGCAAGCTGATTTCATGGCTGTCCAGCAGCAGGATTTCAAGGCAGCCCATTACCAGCAGCATGGACAAAAGTGTCCTGCAGTCATGCTCCCAAAAAGCAGGCTTGTAATGCTTGTCTCTCCAGGTGTCCGATCACTCCTACAGTACCTTTGATCATCTCATAGTGTAGCTGTCTGCCAGCTGTCCAGGAAAGCAAAAATTACTTTCCAACAGTTTTTCAGGTGCCTTAACTAGAAAACAAGGAATGATTTTCAAAAAGGAGAGACAGGTTAAAAATAAGGCTAGAGCTGCAGCACTAGACACACCATCTACACACTTGGCGTGCACTTAACGAGCGGCTCAGCCAGCCCTGGTTGCTAAGCAGTCTGAGAAACTGGAATGTGCTGCTCCTTCCAACCCTGCATGAACATTGCCACCCAAAACCTGTCCAGAAGAAGTATCAGTGCTGATTTTGAAATGGGTTCTGGGGGAAAAAAAATGCAGTTGGTGGCTCCTTAGTCCTGCTCTCTCAAGTTATATACATGAGGACAGGTAGGGTGTATGTTAGGAGGTGTGTACACCTCCTGAACACCAAATGCTGCCAGAGGCATAGGCCATTCTGGGAAGTGTTCTTGATCTGAAGGCAGCTATCTCAGACCACCAAAAATGCAGCAAAGTGGGAGTAAGACCAGATAAAAGAAGGAATTACCTATGGAAAGTGTTATCTCTGTGCTACATCAAAAGCTAAAGGTGACTCCCCTTTCTGTCCCCAGCCCTGTCCCTCTGTGTCCATAGTTGTTCCTTGGCATACCAAGTGTGTCCTGGCCACCATGCCACAGGCCACAACCACTGCATTATGCTTGTCATTCCCAAAGATCCAGCTGTGCTGAGCATCTGGCCAGAAGTCCCAGGACACTGAATTTGTTCCTGAATCACTGCAGAAGACAAGCACTAGTAACTTTTCCCCACAGAGTGCCCCGGAGCAGCAGGTGGAAAGACTTGCAAAAGCACCATCATGAGAAATGAGGAACTTGAGGGTGGAGCAGCAACACGGTGATGGGAAGTAAAAGGGGGGAAATGATTGCACAGTGGTTAGAGGATGTCAGCAGAGAAAAACAAGCGGGCATCACACTCTTCTAGAAAGAGAGCAAGAAGTGTTACAGGATGACAATGAATGTCCAACAAGCTGGACAGAGAAGGTATAAGTACAGGAATGGAGTCAATCCAAAGAGCAGCTTGAGCAGGGTGCAGTAGGAGAATTGTGGCAACACTTTCATGTTTAGGTGGAATGAGTAATGGCAAACTTGCATATGGTCAGAAAGTTTAAGTCCTTGCCCAGATTTCTCATGGCAGGAGTCAGGCTCTTGTCTTTTACCTTTCCCCTAAAACCTTTCCTAAGTGGTGGCTCCAGCACCTGCTGTGTTCCCTGCTCTTAAATATGATCATTCACCTATATTTTTGGACCAAGATGCCCAGGTAAGAGCAGTCAGGTTTGCACCCTGTGTTCCCACAGAAGACTTCCCTGGGTGTGAGACCTGCTGGAGATGTTCTGTGGGATGTCCATCAGCAATATGAAGATGCCATGTGCATCCCTTGTGAGGATGGGAGTTACACAGAAACACACAAAAAAAGAGTTACATTGAAGAAAAAAACATGTATAAATTGTCTTCCTTAAAGGCTAGGGCAGGCCTGATCTACCTCAGGCACCCAAAGCTCAACGCTGTGGTGTGCCCAACCATCCCCCCACCTCCTTTGGCCTCTTGCTGGTCAGAGCATGCTAACAAGAGACCTCTATGCCAACTGCTCTTTGCATGGTCTGCTGAGCATTGCCACCCACCAGCAGTCCTTGCTTCCAGGTGAATGAAGTCACCCAGGCCTGAGCTAAGTCTTTGTATTGGCATAACATCCCCATGGCAAGCAGGGAAATTTCAACAATATCCCACATTTTCAGGGGAGTCCACACAGAGCCCTCACACACAGTATCTTATGGGGGAAAGCCTCTTTCTTTCCCCCAGACCTCTATCCACTACTGGGTCATGCTCCCACTTTCCAGGTTTCTCTAGGTCTGCAGTGGACCTGAAAGCCTCCTGATCTCTTGATTCAAGGGATTCAGTGGGCTGGAGACTGTGTGGCAATGGGAAAAGTGAAGTACTTCTTCATATATCCCCCTCACCCACCTCCCGCCCAGAGCGATGTGTAACTGATGCATATCAGCCAGAAAATCCTGCTCAGCCCTTTAGAGAAGCTTTCTGAGTGCCTGGGAGGAGCAGAGCATTTAGGCATTCTCAGACTATAATCTCTTCTCTGATAATCCTGATTTAATCTTTGGCCTGGAAGCAAAGACTAATAGAAAGCAAAGTGCTTCGGCAAAGCTCAGCAGGTAATTTACTAGCTGTGGTTTAGTTGTCTCAGGTATAATGTGGGGTTACCATTGCTTAGAATTAGTGTTTGTGAAGGTGCACTGGAGCTGTCAGGGAGATACAAGTACACCATAATTGTCAATTACTGCTTTGAAAAGGTCACTGTTTTCTGGAGACAAAGCTAAAATCAGCTGTTGTCACTTAGAAATTTCACTGGGGACACTTGTGATGACCTATTTTTAACATAACAGAAGATTACCGCTGCAATACCGTGAATAATTTATAGGCATAGTAGCATGATCACAGCCACAATACAATGGCAGCTTCAATTCCTGCCTGATGATGGAGGGAGACAGAGCTCTCTGGCAATTTCCACTGAATTAGCAAAACAAGACACACGTGGAATGACTGTCCTGAGCCTTTCAAAAGCATGTGTGTCAGGATGAATACATGTCCAGAAGGACTAAGTGGGGCAAAGATTTTATCTAGAGCATCCATAAACCTTCTCAGTCTCCCAGCTGTTTCAACAAGCAGAGAAGTGGTAGTGTGTGTAGGGCTTGGGGTGATGGAGAGGAGGAGAGTAGCTTTATGCATTTGCTATTCTAAACTATATTGAGAAACCAAGAGAAACAGCTCATACATCCCTATCACATGTATTTGCATAGGATAGAGGAGATTTCCTTGAAAGAGGAGGCTGCAATATGAATGAGATAATTTGCATCTGCAACATTAGGTTCAAAAAACCTCCTGCTAGATAAGATCAAAAAGGCCAGAGGGAATTTGTAACAATTGACCAGAACTGCAGGGAGACTCTAGGTTGAAGTGAGATGGTGCAATTAGTCTATGGCACCGAAAACCTTTACCAAAATAACCAGGCTTCCACAGTGAGAGCTGCCACCCCCTAAAAGGCTGAAAGGGACTCAAACACATATTAAGTATGCATGATGAGACATTTATAGCTTTCAGCATTGCCACAAATATTTCCTCTCCTCTTTCCCTGGCATTCCATAGCCCAAAGCGCACAGCTGCTTTTCCCAGAAAGCGACTTCTCCGCCTTTGCCTCAGAGTTCACATCCTATGTGACAGACATGAAATGGGGGAATAGTTGATTCAGTCAGAGATGTAGAAAGGTCACCCTTAAAATTTTGCCTCGGAGCTACAGCAGTGGCATTGTGCTGGCAACAGCCCCTATACTTTTCCTGGTGAAGAAATGGGTGCCTCTGGAAATGCCACAGCTGTGAGTGCTGTAGAGCCCATCTGAACTCAGAAACCCTGGAAATAGCCTGTAGGCCCCAGAAGTCTGCACACCTATGTGAAGAGCATCCTTTTCTGCTTTTCCTGAATCTGGAGTAATTTTCTCTCATTTCTGCTTTCTAAGGCTACAGGGTTTATTTTCAGCATACAATATAAATAGCTCATGTTCATTATTCCTGCTGAAAATTACTTAAGATGATAGGTCATCTGGAACTGGCAGCTTGGATTTTTTATTCAGGGACAGTTTTGGGGGTGGTTTTACATGCACAATGCTCTGTAAAAACCTAACTCTGTTTTCTTTGTCATTTGCTTAACTTCTTCATACAGTATCATCCTCTGTGTGACAGGTCAGTGTACTCAATGAAAAAACATTTACATTCAAAATGGTGAGTCTACCTATCCTGACCCAAATGGGGAAAGACACAGGAGTACAGGGAGGGTATCAGCATTGACTTCGCAAGCCTCCTTCCAAATTGTGCCAAGCCCATAGATTTGCCAGGGATTCCCTCTGCCCCTCACTCCCTCTCCCCCCTTCCCCAAAAAAGAAGCACTTGCAGCTGTTTAAGAGGCACAAGGGAGAGCTTGTTGAAGGACCCTACAACAGGTTTAAATGCTGGCAGAGGAACAGCAAATCGTATAGAAAATACAACATGCATGTTTGGTACTTCTGTTGGTTGATGTAAAGTCCAGTATTAAAAAAAAAAGTCACAGAAGAGAAATGAAGAAGTCCTAAGGGTAGCAATAAATAAATGCAAAATACGTATCTCCCTAGAGAGAGAGACATGTTAATAGTAAATAGCACTATACATTTTGGAAAGAAGACTAAATTAGAAGAAAATACCTCACAGTCTCTGGGAAAATACAGTATTCCTGCCTTTTTTTCTTGGGGTGACAGGAAAGATGCTTAAAGGAAGGAATACAAGATCCATTCATTGTAATGTTCTTTCATTTATATCCGCCTTCAACTGCTGTCTTCAGCCCGCCCCATATCCAAATTTAGAGCTTTCACACACACTACGGAAGGCAACGGAGGCTGCAGCGAGTGGCCCACCGGCCACGGGGAAGGCGAACGGCGGCAGCCCGTTCCCTGCCCCACTGCACGCGGGAAGGGTCAGAGGGATTTTGCAGATGTTCCGTCTTTGGGACAAACGGCCCGAGGGGCCAGAGGCATCGAGTGAAAAAACGGAAGAGCCGCACCGCCGCCGCTCCCAAAAAGGTACGGAGGCACCAGCAGCGCCGGCTCCGCCGCATCCCGCGGGGCCGACCCGGGGGTCTCCGCACCCCCGCAGCCCCCGCGGGGTGGGGGCGGGCCGGGGCTAGCAGCAGCACCGCCCCCTCCCCCTCCTCCGCCTCCGCCTCCTGCTCCCTCCCGCAGCTCCGCAAGGAAAAGCCGGCAGCGGCCGCGTTCGCTGTCAGAGCGGTGCTGCGCGGCGGCAGGAGGCGAGCTCCTCTCGCTTCTCCTGATTTTAATTTTTAAATTTAATTTTAAAACTTTAGTTTGATTTTTTTTTTTTTCAAAAATTATTGTTACTCGCTGTTTCTAGTTTTCGAGCTGCGGGCGCTGCCGCCCGGGATGGTGCACCGCGGTGCCCGAGGAGCGCTGGGCGGCGGCGGGCGAGCGGCGTCCCGGAGCGGGCTGTGAGCCGCGGCAGCACCGCCGGCAGCAACAGGTACCCGGCCGGGAGGGCTGCGGGCCCGCTGCCCGCGTGGGAAGGAAGGAAGGGGCGCTGCCGGGCGGGGACGTGGCCGAGCTCAGCTCCCGGGCTGCGGGGCTGAGGAGCCGCGCTCACCGGAGCGGGTCCCGACCCCACTCCTCTGCCGGCGGCGGCAAGGTTTGGAGGAGGGCAGAGGTGCTCTTTTGGGGCGTTCTGGGCATGGTTTTAGGCTGTGATTGTGAAGAAAATCTTGGACGTGGGTGTTCGCTGAGGGCCATGAAACTGGCTTAGTGTTCTCTCACAGAGCGTGGAAGTGCTTAGCCTTGATTCCGTAAAAAAATCTCGGCGTTTCCTTAGGTCTTGTCTTTCTATTTCCAGTGGGCTTTTATGGTATTACTGGCTGGAGGAGAGCTCAGACCCTCTTAAGTTCCCTTTTCAGTCCTCTGGCTCGTTCCCAAGGACTGATCCAAATACATTACACACTGGCATTGCTCTTCAGTTTACCTTTGAATGCCCTGGTTACAAAAGGTCACCCTAATCCTATGACTGGTCTTTCTATTGCTGTGTTAGCCGAGCATTTTGTCTCTCATTCAAAGTTTCAAAAAGCTTTCTGGAAACTGTGTGTCTGTGGCCATGCTGCCTTTGCACCCTTTCATCCATCTCTCTGGGAAGAGCTGAGTGTATTCCCGGTGTAATTTCAGCGTTCATTAATCTGGCCGTGCATTCAGCCACGCTCATCTTAATTACCGTGTTTGAGCTGCTGTCACGCAGCTGGAGCCCGGGGCAGGGAACACGCTCCCAAACAGAAACATCATCTTCTCCAGGGGTTAATTAGGTTTCACAAGTATCTCTCTCCTGCATAAACAAAAGCAGGAGCATACCCAAACAGAGAGCTTAAGGAAGGAGACAGGAGGAAGGTTTATTTCCTGAAAGATTCCTGTGCTGGTTGCCCAGCTGTCTTCGAGATCTTCACACGCCGGGAGGAGATACAGTGTGATCCGGTTTTTGTGGCCAGACTCAGAAAGGTATCCACTGGGATGGGTTTGGAGCCCTGCTTTATAACCATAATGGGCAAATATGACAGATTGCTCCACGTTTAAAGGAGCGTGGGTGGGTATATATGTTGCACAGTGGGAGTCTAAAAGAAGCAAAGTTCATCTTTTTTCCCATAAATCTGGCGTTTTCTAAGCTAGTAACTGAAGCCTAGGACAGTCACTTAAGATGGTGTCGGTGCTGCTTGCAAGTGCACATAAGCATTTGTGCAGTGTGAACTTCTGTAATCCCAGCATCCAGAACCTGATGCTGGTTTAACTTTTGGTAGCAGTATTTCCTGGGCAGTGTGTGGGCTTTGGAGGTTTTCTTTGTTTTTGTTCTTAAGAACCAACATGTTGAATTTCTTTCCAGGATTCTGCATTAGAAACAGAGCATGTAGCCTTTTCATGTTGCTGCTCCTCTCTAGAATGACAGTATGGTCATATCTTAGTGGTTTTTCTGCAGCAGAATTAATATTTCTTAAATGCTTGGGAATGTGTAAGTGGAGAAGTGTGTGGTTTGTGAAGGAGCATCTGTAAGTGAAAAAGGTACTTTGCTTCCCTCGTGCTTTCAAGGCACGTGGCCATTTTATTCACCTGTATCACAGAACAAACACTTGGGCTAAGAGTGGTACAAAGCACAGCCACAAAGCTCACAGCAGCATGCTTACATGCCATGCAGAGTTACCTTTTGTTCTTTGGTATTTTGAAGCCTGAGCAGGCAGAAAGGTAAATTCCACACAAAGCGCACTGCTGGAAAAGGTCTGGGGGAAGCCGCCTTGCTTTCCTGCTGGGAAGAAGTGGGAGTGAAAACTAAAGGCAGCATTGGCTTTTTCCAAAAAAGGGATGGCTGGTTTGGCTTTTTTTTTTTTTTTTTTTCCCTGATGCTACACATGTGGCAGTGACAAGCTGCTCCCAGACAACCCGCTCAGCTGGGGTAGTTTTCATCAGGCAAGCTAGGCTGCGAGCAGCAGGGGGATAGATGGACAGCTTGTGTCTGTGGCCATTCAGCCAGCACAGAGCATCAGCTGAGAGCAGACTGGGAAGGAGAGCAATGCCTGAACACACGCTCCTGGCACGGGCTTGTTAGAGAGAACTGGGATGAGAATTAGTATCAGATAGGGGCCTGTCACATCACTTTCAAGCTGTGTGGTTCCTGGATGAGTCTATTAACAAAATGGGAGGGGAAAAAAAATGGTTATTTTCTCACTTAGCAGGAACGTGGAGGTCATTGTTTTGTTCATTTAGCTTACAGTGACTGCTGATTTTCTGAAAGGGAGGTTGCTAGCAAGAGATTTTCAAAATTAATCAGGAAGAACACGCCCTGAATTTTTCTTCCCTGACTAGTTTTGCACAGGTTGTGGCATTGACTCCAATATGTGCTTGCCCTTTTAGAAGGCAGAGAGAAAGAACTGGGCCCACTTTGAATTTAAAGTCAAATATAAAGTGTTTTGAGAGCAGAAGCAATTTCTGTCCAGGAAACTTTACAAACCGTGATGGCTGCACTTTGGACATGTAACAGAGTCAATGAGAATTGAAGTTGCCAATGTCTTTGTTTCCCATGCTGTCCTTCAGACAGTTCAGTTGCACAAGAGCAAAGGCAGAAGGGCAGTCTGTGAGCAGAGGAGCCAGGCTGCTGGGGGACCAATGGCAGGATGGGCTTTGCCAGCTCCCCGTGAGAGCGCTGGAAGGAGAGCAGTGGCAGAAGCCAGCCCTGGATGCAATGAACTGGATCATGTTATATCTCTCTGCCTAATGTCAGGAATGGCTTAGCTAAGGCTGGGCAGTCAGCTCAGTGTGAGCTCCACGACTGTCCTTCCCTACATGCCCTAAATCAAAGCAGAAACTGTGCATTTTCTTGTCCCCAGCTGTTCCACAGTTTTATTTCTGCTCCTCAATGCAGACGCTGCTCATGCCCTCAGTTACCTGCACCCGTGTGGGCTGTGTGGCTGGCCGGGGGCTGGCTTAATCCTGTCCTGTCCCTTCCCATAAAGCAGGTGCTCTGGCACCTGAAATACCTCCAGGCAGGTATTTCAAGGGGAAAGGAAACAGTGGATACCAGGTAATCTTCTCTGAGAACTGGCATTGCTCCCATTTGGCAGCCTAGGGACAAACACCTTCAGCTCTTGTTTTGCAGCAAGTGGGACCCAGTTTTATATCACCCTTCAAAGAATCAGAGAATGGCTTAGGTTGGAAGGGACCTTTAAAGGCCATCTAGTCCAAGCCCCCTGCAATGAGCAGGGACATCTTCAACTAGACCAGGTTCCTCAGACGTGTCCAACCTCACCTTGAATGTTTTCAGAGATGGAGCAACCACCATCTCTCTGGGCAACCTGTGCCAGTGTTTCACTACCCTCATTTAAAAAAAAAATTCTTATGTCTAGCTTAAATCTACCCTCTTGGGGTTTAAAACCATTACCCCTTCTCCTATCACTGCAGGTCTGCATCCGGGGGATTTGGATTCAATCCCTTGAGTTCGTGCTCTTCAGCTGTAGCTTTGAAGTGTTTTTTAGCTGCTGGGTCTGGTGCTGTTGGGAAGAAAGAGGATTCCCTCTCCCCAGTCCCATCCAGGTTAATTAGGGAGCTGCAGTGAGGCTCCAGGAACACAGCCACGATCAAAAAAGACAGTCCCAGTCCATGCTGCCCCACAGGATTTGGTAGGTGTGGAGAAGGACAGGTTCCTGGTGTAATGAATTGTTTTTTGGCAGCCACAAGTACAGACTTTGCTGTATTCTTTGCACCCAGGCTCTGCACCCACTGACCTCAAGAAGCGAGTCCTCTAAGCATGACACAAGAAGTAACTGGCCTTTTTTCCCTAAAGTTACCTTTTCCTTATGTCTTTTCATGTTGCAAGGGTATCCTGTAATTTTTACTTTCCGACCAGCACAAAAGAAATGACGGATTAGCACAGAAGTATGCGAGCATCTTTCTTCTTTTCAATGGGAGGAACAAATTGAAGCTGACAGTTCCCTGGAACCAGCAGAACACATGAAGTAGTCACAATAATACATTGTATCTTCCAGCCCTTTTGAAGCATCAGAAGCTCTCTGGTCTCTGATGCCTCCAGTAAGCTGACCTTTGCTGGCAGAGCAAACCACCTCATTACTGCTGTCCCACTGCTCACAGCCTGCCCTCTCTCCTGGCCCTCAAACAGCCTGATTAGCTGCAGCCATCAGCAATTGCTTTCCAGGTTGTGCAGCCTGCTGGTAACCCTTCAGTAACATTAGAACTGTTTCAAATAATCCCTTCTGAAATCAACCTTTTTTTCTATTTTTTTTTTCATTCAAAAACCTCATTTAGCTCCAACACCCAGAGATTTGTCATAGATGATTTTTTGAAAACTCATCAACAAGAAAACTTAAAGTCATCCATTAACTCCAGAAAGCAGTTGCAGCAGAAAAAATCTGTCTGGTTATCACTGAGGTTCTGGTTTTAGCTTGTGCCTTTACCTCTATAAAACACCAGTCTAGACCAACCCTATCTTTTTCTACTTTGACCTTTCTATTTGAGCTGACCAAAGGAAGGAACTCCTTTTCAGTGAAATCTGTAGGAGACAGGCAAATAAGCACCTGTAAATAGTGGCAGGAGGTTCATGTTTCAATAGACCATGCAAGGTTGAACACCACAGCTTCCTTTCTCTTTCTCCAAATTAACATCTCACTGTCTGACTGGCCAAAGCTGCTTGATTTGTCCCTCAATGAGGTGATTGTCAAATGTATCTTGCATCTGCTAGAAGACTGAATCTGAGCAGAGGAAACAAATTTTTGCTTGTAATGACCATACCCCTCAAAGATGCCTTAGAAGCCTTAAGGATCAGGGCTTGTGCTTGGGCTTGAGGTGGTGACGCTGGTCTGTGGTACTGCTGCAGGTAGGGCAGACAGTGTAGCTCTGTTTTCAAAGTCTGATAGGCATTTTCTTGTTGTATAACATGAAGGAAAAGGCCTTTTCCATAATTAAACAGTTCAACATCCTCTGTTAGTATTTAATTTTAAAAGGTTTGGTTTTAAAACTTTTTAATTGTGGTACGGAAGTAGTGGTGTGTGTTACAGCTTTGTGCAGTAATATCCCTGCAAGTAGTCCATGGCCAGTGGGCCTCCTTGGGATTGGACACACCTTTTTCTCTGGTCACCCCTGCAAGCTTTGCTGGATCATGGCAGCAACAGCTATCCCTGTGCACTTTCCCAACCATACAGGCACATCAGTGGGTGGTAGTGCTGTTGCCAGTGCCCAATTAAGTGTATAATGTGTTGTCCTGCATGACTGACTGCCCTTCCCTTGTCTCATTCAGTACATCCACAAAATAATGTTCTGTTGGCTCAAAGAAGGACTTGGGTTTTCACAGAGGTGCTGGTGGCATAAGAAGCAGTTGGCTGTGAGGTGCTCTTTGATCCATGAGGCATTTCCCTGCATTCACTGTGACACTTGCAGGCCACATCTACTTAGGTATACACAAAATCTTGTATATAGGAAGAGATGTTTGCTAAAGTAAACAGAGAAGAATGTTTAGTTTATTAGATGTTCAGATTAATAAAGCCAAGAGCTGGAATTGCTCACTAAGTCATCTGTGCTACACAAAACCAAACCAAAGCTATATTAAAAATGCTAAGACTCAGCTGAGGCCAGAGAATAATCAGCTTAAAATTCTGTCTGCATAAACTGAGGTTTTGCTTTCTTTGAAATCAGAGCGGAATGTTGTCATCATTTCTCCAGATGGCAGCTGGACCACAAAGCCTTGTTCCCTCATGCAGGGGGCTGGACTGGAAGTGCTTTCAATACATTTGATTTCCATGCCCTGTGCTGAAAACAGAAGTTCCCTGAATATTAGATGGCTTTTCATCTGCAGTTATCCAGCCAAAGGTTGCTTTTTCCTCATTCTTTCCTAGCTCTACCCTTAAAAAGAAAATCATCTTCCTTCCTGGTGAAGTGTCACAGCTCCTCTCTTAAAGTGAGCTCTGTAGGCAGGGTTCCTCCAGACACTGTATTTCTTGTGGGCACATCATGCTGCCACCAGATGAGGAAGACAATTGCCTCCACTGGCAAAAGGACAAAATAGTTTTCCATCCTCATGAAAAGCCATGATATCCTCCTTTTCCTATATCCTAAATGATGGTCCATTAATGTGATGTGAGTTGGAAAATGCAGAAATCTCAACAGAGAAGGAAAGGAGAAAGGAAGGGCAGCAGAGGACAAGCTACGGGGTTATTCCTAAAAGCTTCTCATTAGCCTGTGATGGCCCCAGTAGGTCTTTCTTTTAAATGGCAGACTGTGGAAGAGCAGGGGTGTGCCAAGATGTGCTGCCTCAATTTGTGCAATGAAAAGTTACACAAGATAATTACCTTGTAGCTCAGTGACAATAAGTGCTGTCAGATCTCTTCGCTTCATGCTCAGCTCATCCGTAATGTCTCCGTGTCTAGAAAGCTCAAATGGTAACTAATCCTCTACCACTGCTGGAGAGTATGGCATTTTAAACTCAGGATTTGGGGTTTTTTAATGTCCACTACAAATTAAATTTGCCAGTTAACCCTGACTAGATCTACCTGCTGTAGATTGAAGGGTTTCATCAGGTTTGCATCAGCTTTGTCTGTGACAGTAAACTAGAGGCATTTGGGAATGTTTTTTGGGCAGGAGCTGCAACAGGTGCAGAGCAACTAGCCTGTATCTGTGGCATTAAACTCTCCTGCCCTTCAAGGGAGGAAAGTACATCAAGACTGCTTTGGTAATGGTCCTTGGTCCATGCTTCCCAAAACATGCACAGTAGCTGTGTAAGAAAGCCCTACCTGGCCCAAACCAGAACTGTTCCAGTGACTGTTCAGCATAGCCTCCTTTGCCCCAAGGAGCAGAAAGCCCTTGCAGAGTCAAGAGAGAACAGCTTTTCTGTACTGAGAAACTCAGATTGGGTTGGAAGGGGCCTCTAAGGGCCATCTAGTTCCAACTCTGCCTCTATCATGGGCACCTTCCACTAGACCAGGTTTGCTCAAAGTACAGTCCAAAGCAACCTTGAATGTTTCCAGGAATGGAGCATTTGCAGCTGCTCTGTTGTAGATGTTCCGGTGTTTCAACACCCTCCTTGTAAAGAATTTCTTTCTTATATCTAGTCTAAACCTACCCTCTTTTAGCTAAAAAGGATTGCCCCTTGTCCTGTCACTACAGGGCCTGCTAAGATGTTTGACCCCATCTTCCTTACAAGCCCCCTTCAAGTACTGGAAGGTTACAACCAAGTCTCTCTGGAGCCTTCTCCAGCTGAACAGCCCCAGCTCTCTCAGCCTGTCTTTGTAGGAGAGGTGCTCCATCCTTCTGGGCATCCCTGTGGCCTTCCCCAGGACTCTCTGTAACATGTCCATGTCTTTCCTGTGCTGAGGGCCCCAGACATGGATGCAGTACTTGACGTGGGGTCTCAACAGAGGGGCAGCACCGTGTCCATCACTCTGCTGTCTGTGTTTCTTATGATGCAGCCCAGAATACTGTTGACTTTCTGGGGCTCCAAGTGTGCGTTGCTGAGTCATCTTGGTGGGTGTTGTAATGAAATGTGATTTCGGAAAGTGATGGCAAGGAGAGCAGGTCTCCATAAAATTCTAGATATTCTTTCAAGTTTTTTCAAGGTTCCTGTAAACATTTGTGTGTCTGTAAAGCTGTCCTGCTTTTTTTGTGAATGCCTGGTGTAAGATAGCAGTGTGGGACAGGGCTGTGATGGCTGTATCATCTGGCAGTCTCCACATAGCAATCACCATTTTTTATTTTGCTCAGCTGCCCCACTGGTCGCCAGACATCTTTTTCCAGCACCAAGCTTTTTCCAAGAGGGATCCTAGTACAGACCCATACCCCTTTATCTTCTTTTGGATCCTTTAATGATCCTGACCAGAGAAAATGGTGGTGTTTTGGGAAAAATTCAGGCTGTTTGGTGGTATTAGATATGTACTCTTATATCCTGTGCCTTCAAGAGGTTTCTAAAGCTTAAAATACTGTAGCCAAGAGAATAATAAATGCTGCCATAACTTTAAGTAAAATTCCTAAGAGTCATATGTGTAAGAAGATTGATGTTTTGTATTTGGAAATCACCTGAAGCCAAGTGAGTTGCATCAGGGCACACAGCCTCTCTTGGTTGTGCATAGACAGTGTTCAACTGCGTGATGTACTGGAAGAGAGCTTCAGACAGATGCTATAGCCAAATGTAAATGAAGTAACATGGCAACGCTCTTCAAGTGGCCACACTCATAAGGTGTCAAAAAGATTAAATAAATCCGTTTCTGCAATGCTCATGTCTGGGAGAAGAACATCCAGCTTTAAAGATCTTCTGTCCTAGGATGTGTAACGGTGTATCTTCAACAGTATTTTAGTGAGCAGTGTGCCATTACGACACTCCTGGAAATAGAACGATCATATAAACATCCACCGAGTTTTAAGTCACCCTAATCCCCTGTATTTAAAGAGGAGCAGCAAAGCGTTTGTATCTCATTAGTGGCTGAAAGGATTTGACAACAATGATGTTTTACTTTCCTTTCAGGGATGAAAAGCCTGTCTTACTTGTTTAATTTAGCTCACTCATGCTTATATTAGAGCGTACCTGGAGTGGATACCAAGAACAGCTAGTTTGTCTGTCTCGGCTGGGCCAAAACAAGTAATCTCTAGAGCAGCCCACTGGTTACCCAAACCATCCTGCATGTGTTTACTTGATGCATTTACTTTCCTGCAGATGCAAAGAAATGGGTGTCCTCAGCTTGCTGTCCTTGCCCATGCTGCTACCATCTGCATTAAATGAGGGTTGTAAGCAGCAAAAATGTTGGTGCAAAGTAATTAAAGAAATCAGTACTCTCAAGGACAATTTTGCTGGTCACTGCTTTTTTCTCCTGTCACGGAGAAGGCTTTTAAATTCATTCCTTGCACAGTCTGAGAAAGTGAAGCCACTTTGCTGCTTACACTTGACGTGTAAATTCAGGTCACTGCTCAGATTTCATCATGGGTTTTGCCAAAGGACTCCCACCGGAGTTGCATCTATTGACATCGGGGCTGTCTTACCCCACTATGCTCAGATGTTACTGTTGGTCAGTAAGGGTCAAGGGAGACCACCCACAGCACTCATGGGTTCCTAGGCCTCCCCTAATGCTAATGCTTCCCAGACTGGGCAAAAGGTTGGTCGCTTTTTGTAGTCTGAGCTGAGAAATTAAAATTCCACCCAACATCTGTGGTCAACCAGACATAATGCCAAATGAGGTAGAGAAGTAGCCTGGCTGCTCCTAGATGGAGGAGTTCCCACAACCTGTTTTGCATCCTGCTGGTCTTACTCCTGCTCACAAGATTGCTCCTAGTAGTTTATCTGCTAGTGCAGGGATAGATAACAGAGCAGCCCAAAGTCTTGCACCTTTATTACTGGGCAGTGCTGCCCAAATGACCGTGTCACTAATTGTGTGCTCGGGTCACTCGCGCTGAACCGCTCGTTAGGGATTTTGTGCAAGGTGGATTTAAAGCATGAGAGGATTGTTCTCAGCTGGGTTTCAGAAGTGCTTTTTCTTTAGATTATTTGCCAGCACTTGAATGGCAGTGGGACTTCGTTTTTAATTAAATCTTATATTGACATAAAGAATTATCTGTGATGAGTAGAATTGGAGTTGACTTCTAATCAAAGATAATTCTGCATACTGGAGTGGGTTTGAAATGAATGAATGTCAAATGTAATTAGATGGTCAAATTTTGATCCCTCAGCCACGCTTATATGTACAATTATAGGCCAAATTTTGCTTATTTATGCTAATGCCAGCTGAATATGATTGCCCTGTGTCTCTAATGCTGTAGGGAGCAAGATTAGGGAGAGCTCCACATGGGCTCCTGCGCATGCTCCCCCCAGCCACCAGTGTGAAATAAGTGTTGGAACTGAAAAAAAAAGGAGGTCAGCTGCCATGAACCCATCTGTTGTGTGCAGAGCCATTTAGGATCAAATTTGGGTTTATTACAGTGAAATAACTCATTTGCATTTCCCTCTCCTTAGGTTTTCAGCTATAGCAAGGGGAAGGAGCAGTGTACATCTTTCTCTGAGGGGAGGTTAAGCAGAGGCTCCCTGGCAACAAAAATAAGGAAACAGGGCATGGACTGAGAGCTCTGGTGAAGGAGTAGCTGCAGAAAGGAGAGGAAGAAAGCTAACTGTGGTATGAGACAAAAAGGGTGCTGCTTTCACCTTAGCCACTGCCAATCCTTCTTTCTGTGTTCTAGTGAGGTGATGAGAATTAGAGCCAAAGGCATGTTTTACAATAAAAATAACAGATGAAATGAAAAGTCCTCACACTGATTTTGGTACCTAGACTGGTGGGAGAGATGACTTATTGAATTTATGGATCTGTATTGCAGTGGGAGCATCAGCAGTCAGGTCCTATGCATTCATGCATATAGTCTACCATTTTGCTCTTGACTTGGGTTGTTAGCTTTTTTCTTATTGTTACTATTGCTTTTTGGTTTATGGATATCATCTGGTTTGGGTAGGAGGAGCAGAACAAACAACAGTGGCTGCTCCAGAGGGCAGACAATTGGTATTTCTGCTCAGGGTGTCTAGTGATGAGCTAGCAAATACTGTAGCATTTAAATTGAAAATGCCCTTACATGCAACATATAAAATGTTCTTATGGAAATGAGACCATAAAGTACAAGCCCTGCTAATAATCTTTTTCCTAAGGCTTGATGCTATTTGAAGCAAAAGCTGAAATTTGGTACTGAAATACCTCATTTTCATTTATTAGAAACAGGTAATGGCACCTCGTGCTCACTTGCAAGGATTTCTGCATGGAAAAGTAAAGCTCCCAGCTGTGGGCTTAAGACCTATAAAAGATGCATCAGTTGCATAAACATTTCCTTGTGCATTGTAAAAACTGAATCCACTCAAATTGAAGGTGTTGAAATACAGCTCATAAAAGAATCCCTGTAGGTGTCCCTGATGGACACAAAGTCGTCAGTGAGAAGTGTGCAGAAGCCTGCAGAGAGATCCTGCTGGATAATCAGTGCCAAGGCCTGAGTGTCTGTGATGGGGGAAGAGACCCACCTCAGCAAGAGCAGGATGGGCTGCAGTGGGCTAAACTAAGATTCCTGTTGCTGCCAGAGTGGGGCAGACAGTTTCCCTCCTTGCACTGGGGCAGGAATATGTGACTACCAATGGCTTTGATACCCACCCGAGTGTGTGCTCCCACATCTGCGTGAAGGAGAGGGCTCCCTCTCAGCTGCAGCTCCTTCTCCGTGCAGCACTGCTCTCTGCAGCCGTGTGGGTGAGCCCACGTGGCTCTTGCTGTACGCTAAAATTAACGTCTGAAGCTCACAGATCTGCTGGCCTCTCCCCGGCTGATGCAGGCTTGGGAAGTGTGCTTGTCACTGTGGCCATATGCTACTATTTAGGAATATCTCTAAGCCTTGGACTTCGGGGGAGCAAATGCACATAATTTTATTCTGGCGACCAAGAATAGTTCTTCAGATGGAGTTCACATTTCTGTGCAACGCTAGCAAGTGCTGCCCTGCACAAGGGAGGAGCAGCCCAATCACTGGGACCATAAAATGTCCTGTGAAGGTTGTAATTGGTGTAACTGAAGGACCAGCAGTAGACACGTTTCTACAGGTGCTTCCAGGAGACCCCCACCCCATGGAAATGTTCCTGAAATTGTATATACATACAGAAATGATGAGCCTGCTCACTCATGCCTTAGAGTGTTTGTACTTAAAGTGTAAAAACTCTTGTGCAAGAATTAAATTCCTTGTGAAAGTTTTTGTAATGCTCCTGAGCCCTCTTAGCCACATATCATTGTCCATTTTTTATATTGAAACCCACAAAAGGATGTCGACATTCTCATCCAAGATGCATACCACTGTACCTTCCAGGAGCCTAGGGAACATGAAAATCATAAATTCCAGGTGCTTATTTGGGCTACTGGCCGTGCTGACCTTGTATTACCAAGGTGATTCAACTAAATCAGAAGGAAGAAGTTGGAAAATAAAAATTACTAGACTTCAGGCTACAAAGCAAGCAACATGAGCTGAAGGTTCACTGAATGAGCTTGGCACTGAGCTGAGCCTGTGGAAGTTCAGAATTGCATTGTGCTCTTTGGGCTTCTGAGTGCAAAGCAGAAACAATTTGCAGTTTGGGAGGAGAACATGACTTGTAGGGCATAATCAGCTCCTTCCCTTATTGAGGTTTTCTTTTGGAGAGATGCGTGGTCCTGAATGTCATCTTACTGCATTTAAATTTTTTACCTTTGTAGGCCAGCCAGCCCAATAAGCAGAATTTGGTGCAGATGAGGGAGGAACATGTTTTTTTCTTTCATTAGTCACAAAGATAGTAGCTCATTTGTCAGACATACCCCAGGTTTTCAGGTAAGAAATGTTCCTAGCTTGCTGAACAGAATAATTTGACTTTTCCACTCTCATTAGTAAGTGGGCCCCCTCAGCTCACCTTAAGCTAAATAATTATCACTTACATTTTAACAGCCAGCCTGCAGACCACCTCAGATGAACAGAAGAATCAACATACAAACTATCTCACTGTAGGGATTACCTCTCCTTAGATCCAGAATGGACCTTGAACCATGTGTCACATAAGAAAATAAATAGGAAAAAAGGATTATCAAGGATGCTTTCAGCCACTCAGTCCTACCCCACATTCCCCTTTAATCAGTGATTATACATAATCCCAAAGGGTCCTCGCAGCCTTAGCTGCAGACAGCTCCCTCACACCTTACAGCAATTCTGCACCTGGAGCCATAGATGCAGCTGCTATAAGGGGAGAACTGGAGGAATCCAGGGCACCATCACCACTCTGTACTGCAGCTTTACATGGTTGCTGGCACATGTCTAGCAAAACCAACTTCCCCTCAGCGTGTGGTAAGCAAAAAATACCATCTCCAAATTGGTCATGGGGAAGAAACAAAGAAAAAAGGACTGTATAGAAGTCAGACTAGATTTAGCAAATATGTTTCTGCCTGAATTTCCCCTCTCAACTTGGATCAAAGTCCACACTGTTTATCAAATATTGTGGCATAGTGGGAGGTAGAGGTCTGTGCTGAGAGTGATGAAGGGAGAGCAGCCCTCTGGAAGTGATGGTCCCTTCCCCACTAATTAGCTCAGGCTCAGCTGTTCCCCTGTTTGCAGACTGAAAGGAGAGCTGGGAGAGGGGACTTTTTATTTCCCTGGGGACAGAGGCATCATCAGTTATCTTCCTTTCTCTGCGGCAAGCTGTCAGTGAATAGGGCAGAGGAGTACTGATAGGATTTCACCTTATCCCTTGACTCACTGATGGGCTCATCATTCAACTGCTGTGCACTTAGCATGGGCAGTACTAATTATATTAATTATACTTCTACACAGGGTGTGCTTATATTAGCAGTAAGGAGACTGGTGTCTTTTTAAAATGAAACATCCCTGGTTCATTAACTATATAGATTTAAATGTTTAAGTGTAGCCATTATATCCACTGCTGAAGTGGATCTCTCAAGTCACAAAAGCACTTAATATCATTTTAGATGGGCAGCTTGCATTATATTGAGAGCAAAATTCACACTGCCTGTAGAAGACAGCAGCATTATATCACATAACTGCTAAATGTAGACTTGGACACTTGATGGCTGCCTTGGAGTAGCAGCAGAATCACCCTAGCAGTGTTCAGCTGTGGGGATACCTGTCAGGCCAGTAAGAGATCTGGGTGAGTCCTCATGGGCTGAGCCTTACTGAAATTACATTGGCAACAGGATACAACTGGATTTCTAAGTTCAGAGGTAGGTTTATTTAGTTGACAGCACAGAGACCTGTGAATGCTTTAAAAGGCACGAAAATAAACCCCTGTCAACAAAGGATATCACGAGAATGTGACATACTCATCACTCAAAGTGCCTTTGCAAGATGTAGGTACCATAAATAATCCATTGGTGCAGTGCCCACATGCAGCCATCGTCCCTGAATCTGGGCCAAGGGGCTGATGCAGAGTCTGCAGTTCTCTGAGGCTGGTTGGAAGTATCTGAGATTCCAGCAATATTAGTTTAAATCTTAAGAACAGATTGTGCTTGTAAAAGAGAGTCAACCTCTAATCTGAACAATGGAAAATAACTGAACAGACCTGGGAGATTTCACCAGTTCCGACTTTGTTACCCCCTTTTCTCTCAGTTTTCTTCTGTACAGAAATTAAACATACATTATTCACCAAGATTATATATAATATATAGGGAGAGGCCACAGGCCTATCTGGGCTCTGAGTTCTGACCATTTTATGCAAAAGCAAAGCAAAAGTAGCTCCAGGCAGGTCTTCAATTTGCATTTCAATTACACTTCTTGCACATTTTTTCTGGTATCTTGAGGAAAGTCTTAGCTACTAAAGCTTTTCAAAGCCATCTGAGTGCTTGAGCAAAATAAAGAAAATAAACAAGTACATTCCTTTTCCAAGATTATTTATTTTTTAAGTTTGCCCAAAGGAAAAGAAAACCAAAACAGTTCCAGTGTTTCTGCACAGTCACATTTGGACACTAAGATTCTGTTCAGAGTGAAAGCCGTTCATTGTCTGTTCATATTAATAGAGAAGAGACTCATCACGCAGAAGATGCCAGCATTTTCACAACAGTTTTTAATCTAAAGTCATTATCTTTTCATAGCTGATGTGGTCGTGATTAGCACCCAAGCTCAAGTTTTGTTTCATCTCACTTATTTTTTTAAGGAATGGTTGATGTTTGTGCAGCTAAATCTCCTCTGACTGTCAGTGTTGTTTAGCTCCTCCTAGGTCTCCAGATGTTGTCAGAGTGTGTGTGTTAATCATCCTGTCAGGCGATGCAAGTGCTGAACACTTGCAAGGGTTTTTTTATCCTCCTTGACACCCTGGACCCGATTTTGAATGCAAATCCTTGTATTGGAGAATGCAGATTGCAGCCTGATTTTCTCAAGGTTATTTGCAAACCCTTGCTGGAACTTGCTGTGCAGATCCCAGAGTCTACTCTGTCTCTTGGGAGGTGGCTCTTGTGGAGCTTGACCTGGCACAGGGAAACTCTGTACCATCTACAGGGCTGTGAAGTTTCACCCTGGAAGCTGCAAATGCCTCCTGGCAAGTTCTGTGCCAGATATTAGCAAGCCTAAGCAGGGCTCAGCCCTGCAGAGGTGTGCAGAGAGCCTTGTGCAGCTAGGGGTGAGTACAGAGCCAAATTTGGGCTCTCATTGACCAAAGACTCAAGTACCTCCAGCTGTGGCTGGAGTATGTTTATCCCTGTTCCTGAGCCTCTCTGCTTCTCTGACCCTCTCCCCTGACCATAAGTTTCTGCCCAGTACAGGTGCTTGTGGTCCTGGTGTGCCCGAGAGCAGCTCCTCTGTCCCAGGGGTTTATCCTTGCTGTGGTTAACTCTCTGAGCCCTGAGCAGGGTGGGCTGCTGCATCCAGCCTAGGCCAGGGACACAGATGGTGAAGTACCATTACCTCCTGACCACAGCAGAGGAGAAAACTGTCCTTGGCTGCACCCCAAGTGGTATTTCTGAGGCTGTTCAGTCATGGGGGCAGCCCTCACTTCCCAAACAGAAAGATGTACTCTGGTTGGGTTGTGCAATAGAGAAAATGTCTCATTAGCAGTAGTGCTGGCAGTGCTGGGACTGGAAGAAGTGTTTCTGGCAGAGGTCTTGCAGAAATATTCTTGACAAAGCAGCTCCTTGGGCAGTGCAGTCCCCTCGACAGAGAAGCAGTAGCTTGCCATGGCTCCTACTGCCATCTCAGAGTATTTGCCCAGCTTAACACCACAAATTAAATATAACTTAGCAGTGCACAATGTTTCCCCACATATTTGCTTTCTGCAGTGAATGTTTGCCATGCAAGCACCACGTAGCTCTGGTGCTTATCATTAATAAATATGTTCAGTTGTGAAGGCTCACAGTGTAGATCTCTGGCTTTCACAAATGGCTGCTTTTTTGGGCACTTACAATCATCCCTCATCTGTGGGGATGAGAAGGTGGTTTAGGCTTGCTGTCACCCCTCAGCCCTGTAGGTCAGCATTTCACAGAACATCAGCTCCACTGCCTACAGGCAGCTCCAGCCCCTGCCATACCATCCTGCTTCATTACTAAGCTCATCTCTCAGCCCAGCTGCTGGAGTGAAATGAACTAGGGGCACGGGGCAGGCTGGGTCTAGCTTTTAAAATAGATGGAAAAAAATGTTAAAACCCCACTTTTTCATTTTCTGTCAGGTTATTTTTAAGCTGGCCTAGTTTCTCAGTCCATTTCACAGCACAGTGGTGTCATCAGCTGAGCTGACATCCCAGGATGGATGGGTCCTGGGGAGCAGGTGTCTGGCAGCACCCACTGACCAGCACCTTCTTCTCCAGCATCCCTGTTTCCCTCCTGCTCCCTGCCCTGCTGCCTGGCCTGTGTTGGCCACAATGCTCCTCACAGATTGGTGAGGCCATTCCTCTTGCCAGAGCAGCACAAAGCCAAGGCAGCAGAAGAATCAATTTAATTGCCTGCCAAGGGCAGAGACAAGAAAAACAGTGGATTAAGGAGGAAAGGAAGATAAAGGCATCCCCCTTTTCCCTTGTGGCAGCAGACAGAGCTGCTGTGAACCGTGGTACTTCTTGGCTATTTATTTGTGAATAGATTGAAATCATCCTAATTTGGTGCAGATGCTAAGCTGGGCATTGGAAACGAGCACACAGAGGGCAAGGGCTTCTTCCCTGCTGAGGCCCCCCCCAGACACATGAAATGCAGAGCATACAGTGCCTGGAGCTTGTTTACTCCCCTCCCTTCACAGTGGAGAGCATCCCTCTCTCATCACGGCGTGTCGTGGCTGCGCATACATCCACTGCGTCTTCCTTCTCAGCAGCCCCTGGGCTGAACAGCCACGGGAACAGGGATCAAAGGGGAGCTGCAGGGCGTTCATGGTGTATCAGTCCTTTTAAAAATTATTATTATATAGAGTCACACTTGGCAGTGATGGTGAGCACCTCCTAAGAGCTCTTCACGCTCCCATAACGATTTCTGGGACAGATGGAAATTGTTCCATCTGAGGCTGGGGGTGAAGCATGCCAGGCGTGGCAGAAATTGGGGGTGGCATTGGGATTAACACACTGAAGTGTCTGTTTTCTAGTCCCACATCCAGACCCTCTTTGTGTCTCTGGTACATTTTCAGTAGACCCTGGGCTGTAGGTCAGAAGTTAAAATAGGGCCGTTTTGGTTTTGAGTGGGGCTGATTTGGCAATGCAGACAGATCTGTGCCCTGGCTTGCAGCCCCTCGTGGGGTTCAGGTACTCCTTAATGTCACTGATGGACACCAGACTGTCAGGCCTCACTGCCTGCCTCTCACTGTAACTGCTCCGTCCCTGACATGCTTGCTGCTGTTTTTCAGGAATATCTCCAAGGCTCCCTGAAATCATGTCAATAGGATCACATTCATTCTCCCCAGGAGGTCCTAATGGGATTATTAGAAGCCAGTCCTTCGCTGGCTTCAGCGGGCTTCAGGAAAGAAGGTCAAGGCAAGTACCCTTGCTCTCTAAGGGGAGTTTCAAAATCAGGCTGTAAGGGAGTCCTGGGCTTTAGGGGACGAAGGGGGAAAGGAGGTAAGAGGGGACTTCTTTCTCTCTGACTCTCTGCCAAATACAGTGTCCTAGGCTAAAATGTCTCTATATACTGTTCGTATAACTAAGCTGTTACCCTCTGCCTGTTTGCCTCTCCCACGTTAATGCAGGGCTTCCTCACATGCCTCAGACCTGTGAGAGAATTGCAGAGAATTATTTTAACTTATGCAGTGATCTTTTCAACATGTGAAATGTGCAGGAACATGATACACTTCCCCTCACCCCCAGTTTAAGACCACTGCTACCAAAAAGACAGTTTTGTCTTTGCTGCACTGCTATGAATTCAAAACAAAGCCGTTTCCCTGAGCTTGGCTGTGGAGCCTTTCCATGCACTTCCCTTTAGCTAGACAGGACTTGGGAGTTTTGAGTCAGGCATGCCCAAGTCATCCAGTCCCTGATGCTCCCAGAGACTACTGTATAATTTATTTTAACTTGTTTAGTCTCCCAGTGCCAGACCACCAGTTAGCAACTGAGGAGGAGCAGCAGGCAGGGTCACCTCCCGTTGTCAGCCCAAGTCAGTGATGGCTGTTAGATGCTGACCTACCCCCCAAAAAGTCACCAGAGAGGCACCTGTATGTAGGACAACTGCCCTCACTTTACCATACACTCCATACTCAAGATAAACTCCATATTTGAGACCAGTGCTGTGATACTGTCCTCCAAAAACACTCTTAACCAAATCCCAATCTTCCTTAGGAGCTGCAGGCTTTAAACCTGAAATTATCTGGGCTTGCCTTTCTTTTTAGCACCTGGATATAGCTCAGCCCTCTCTTGGGCTCTCTAGTGTGAGTTAGAACAGGCATGGTATAAGACAGAGAAATGTCTGATGAGCCTCAGACTCGGCCTTGCATTTCCAGACAAACATTGTGTCTTGGGAAGCACATATCCCAGGCTAGTCAGATTCTTAACCTGTAAAGAAATGCAGTCCTTTAACTGGCAGGCACAGAAGCAGATTCATTTTTTGCTAGCAGAGGTAATATCAGAAGATTTTTTCAAGCTACACTCCTTTGAGATTTCTATGATTTATAGGGATTTCTTCTTCTTTGATGTTCATTTTGCAGGTGTAACTCCTTTATTGAAAATTCCTCTGCGCTCAAGAAGCCCCAAGCAAAGGTGAAGAAAATGCATAATTTGGGCCATAAGAACAGCACCACACCCAAAGAACCTCAGCCTAAAAGGATGGAAGAGGTCTACCGAGCCCTGAAGAGTGGCCTGGGGTGAGAGCTTTTATCCTGCTTGTTGATTGAAGCTTTCTGTGACATCTTAGAGCCTAGGGAAACAAGAACAGGGATCCTTACCCATAAGAGATGCATGTACACCTCTTGGAGTCTGGATTGTGACAGTTAGGATCTAAAATATTTGTATGGGACACGGGAATACAAGAGGCAGAATCCCATTTCCATTCACATTTTGAGAAAATCTCCCAAAGTCTGGCATCTCAACATCACATTTTTTTTCCCTCTGAATTTCCTAGAGTCCTATCAAAGGCTTGTATTGCCTTACAGATAACATCCCAGATGATAACAGGGCTTTTATCAGCCAGATACAGGGGCAGCAACTGGAAGGCACCAGCCCATAAACTAAGCAGCAGATTAGCTTACTTGAAACTGGTTGTTCAGTGTAAAGAGAACACCGAGCTCTTATACAAAGTTAAATAAGTGGGCTCCTATTTATTCCCAGAAAGGCAGCAGGGAGCTGCTTTTAGGACAGATCAATGTAAATGAGTTTTTATCTGGAAACACATCCAGTGAGGAAAGCCATTTGTCAGGCAGATTCTCTTTTAGGGTGGTCATCAGCCAGCTCGGTATGTGCTGCAGGGCTCATGCATCGTTCCCTGGTTTGTGTTTGCAGTGAGTATCTGGAAGTTCACCAGACAGAGCTGGATAAGCTGACCACTCAGTTAAAGGACATGAAGAGGAACTCACGCCTGGTAAGTGCCACGCTTTTTCACCGTGTCGATGCACAGCGGCTTTCGTGAGGTGCTGGAGCAGCCAGGGGGTGGGAGCGGGATACAGGGGATTTGCACTGATGCCCTTCTTCACTTCTAGCCATGGTCTTGTTTGTGAGTTCTGTTGACTGTCAAACACTTCTTTCTCATGGTGCTGTTGTGTTGCAAAATTAATCACAGTCCCGTGTTTTCTGTTGCAGGGAGTCCTGTACGATTTAGATAAGGTATGTTGCTCTCTGTAACACTTATTTTACAAGGAAGCATTAATATCTGTGCAGTGTGCATGGAAACCTTTCTCAGAGGGACTTCCTAGCCATGCCAACACCTGCATTTTCAGAGGAAGAAGTCCTGCTCTCCTCCTCTTTCCAGGGGCTCTGGTATTGTCCACTAATGCAGTGTCAAACACTGTGTGCTCACTAACCTGGCATCAAACATACCCCATATACCCTTTTTCTGAGGTCTGCCAGGTCACACTGGCTCTGGGATGGGCACAGGCAGAGACAGACCCCTGCCAGGGAAGGAAGGAAGGAAGGAAGGAAGTGGAGGAGAGACTTCCTTTTTCTGTCAGCTGACAGCCATTAAATCCATTCCCTTGTACAACTTCTCTCAGCCAGCTCCAGTCGGATGGGGGCTGACAGGGGCACACCAGGGGGCTGGGGCAGGATCCAGGTCAGGATCCAGTTCATTCCTGCTCCTGCCACTTCTGAAGAAGGAAAAACTGAAAATATATTTTCCCTGCAGGAAAATTTGGGTGAAAGAAAAGAAGAGCTTTCAAAAACACTTCCTGAACAAGTCTGACATTTTTCTCAGTCCAAATGCCAAGCTTGGGTTTATTCTCAAAACCAGCTTTCTAAAGAAGATAATGGATCTTGAAATGCAAAACCTGATCAATATTAATACAGGATTTCAAAGTACTGAAAATACTGTTTTTTCACCTAAAAAGATTTCTGCTTTCTTTAATTATTTTTAAAATAATAATTAGAAAAACCTAGAGAAATCCAATCAAATAAAAACTCATTTTTATTTAAAAATATATATTAGGTACAGAAGTGAAGGAGCTCCATTGTGAGCAACAGCTTAACAGTAGTAGGGTGGGACAACTGATTCCAGATTCATGGTCAGGGAAATCCTGTGTGTTTTAAGGAGGAGTATTTCTGATCCATGGGGGCTAGCAGAGCTAGTGTGGCAGTCTTACTGATTTATTTAAAGCTGCCTCACCCTCTGCCTTTTGCTTTCTTTCAGCAAATCAAAGCGGTCGAGAGATACATGAGAAGGCTGGAGTTCCACATCAGCAAGGTAATGAGCTCTCCTATCACCTTTCTTCTGCATCTGTTCCTGTATTATTGAGGAAACAAACCCTTGGCCTCGTGCTCCCCCTTTGTGCTGGGGAGGCCACTCCCAGATTTGCTGGTTTTTCCATGATGGGCTGGTGGTTGGAGCCAGAGAAAGGATTTCCACATAGACCCCAAGGTCCAGCCATGCCCCAAGACACTCCCCCATGCTTTTAGGTACAGAGAGAACATAGGGCTGGGAACTTGCTGGGGAAAATCTGTCTCACAACATGCTTATTGTCAGATTTTAGGTAGGAAGAGAGTTGCATCTGAAAGCAATTTAATTTAGCAGTTATCTCTAGCACACACAGCAGCTAGTTTGGATTTATTCCTGGATTGCACTGCTAATGCTTTTGCTGCGTGGTTTGGGGCCCACATCCACTTCAATACATTGGTGAGAATATTCAGTGGAGGTACTTGTGATTTAGACTAATACGTTTTAGAGCTGGACAAAATCCATGGCATGTATTCTCTTACTTATAAACATATCTGCTAGTGATTAGTTGCTTTTTTGAGCCTGACAAAGGAATGAATTATTTTTGACAGATGAAATGTCTTTTGAGAGTCATTTGAAAAGCATTTGCGCAGCTTCAAGTCCTCTAATTATGACAACCTATCCAAACCTTTTAATTTCAATCTTCTCTTACTCTTGGAGCCAAAAATAAAAATATAAATCATAAAGCGATAGACTGGGATTTTGTTCCCCAAGCCACCTACTCTTGCTGGCAACATGAATGGCAAAAATTAGTACTTGAAGAACATTTCCATTCAAATCCTTCCCACTTCAGCCTGCTCAGAGCTAATGGTTTCTGGGTTTATGATGAGAGTGAAAAGCACCAAACACAAGAGGTAATGCTGGTCAGTGTTGCTCAGGATTGCCGAGTGCGTGAGTTCACTCTCTGTAACCCAGGGCAACAGAGACAAAAGGAACAGGGTGTGTGGCGTTGGAGCCTGCAGGCTTGGGCAGGTGGAGAAACATCCTTGTTTCCAGTGATAGAGAGGCTCTTTCCCAGCAGTGCTTCATTAGGGCCACAGAGATGCCTTCTGTCTGCTACCTGCCAGTGCTCTGTAAAGGAAGCAAAGCAAGGGAAACGGGGTGCACAGCAGCAGACCCCCCACACTTGGGGAGCAGATGAGCGTGCCCCAGCCAAGCTCACATGGGCAGGAGTGGGATATCAATCCCGGACCATGGCTCTGCTCTGATGTCAGAAGTAAATACCAAGTGACAGCTATTTATAGGAGCTGTCTTTAGCTTGCTGGCTTGCAAGAAGAGCAGGAGTGAGTATGAGTGCAGAAAGCTTTTTTTGTAACTTCAAAATGGGGAAATGCTACCTGTGCCTTCATAACCTATTGCTGATTTCTTTCACTTTGCAAAGCATTCCCTGTTTTGGGTAGGGTGCTCTCAAGTCAGAAGCTTCAGCCACCTGGTATCCAAGATAGCCTTGTAAAAATTGACCTAATGCTTTGAAGCCATCAGGAAGACAAGTCCCATTCCTAACAAATTAGCAAGAGCATTTTGTTAGAGGTTAAGCAGGCTTGGAAAATGGGATTTGAAACGTGCCTGGATTGTCACCTCAGGCTCAGCAACACAAAGTCATAGACTGATGAAGCCAAGATGCTGGGTGCTTTCATATAAAGAAATTCTGCCGTGGAAATCCATCACTGAGCAGGA
Organism: Rhipidura dahli; assembly: GCA_013399225.1. Classification (NCBI taxonomy): domain Eukaryota; kingdom Metazoa; phylum Chordata; class Aves; order Passeriformes; family Rhipiduridae; genus Rhipidura; species Rhipidura dahli. The sequence continues at coordinate 49,702 of VXAC01003807.1, forward strand.
GCACCATGGGACACAGGGTGATCTCTTGATTTCAGAGATAACAATGGAAAAAGTTATTCTAGGTAAAACCTAAATATAATCCTGTTTTAGCAGGGACATTAGAAGCAGGAAGAAGAGACAGCTTCTTCCATTCCTGTCCTTCTCCTCACCCTGACAGTCAGGTTACAAAACCCACATCTTCTGTATCTGGCAGATTTAGTTTATAAAAATATAAACCACTATATATAGCTGGTGTGTGTGTGTGTGTATATATATATATCTACACACACACTCACACACGTATATATATATATATATATATATATATCAGCCTATACCACACAACTACAGACTCTTAGTGAACAACTCAGATGGAGTAAATCTGTATGTTCAGTGCAGGGATTAGAGGGAAAAGGAAAACCAAAGCATGAGACATGTAAATCTGTTGTCCTCTGAAGCTAAATCCAGGTGAGACTTGTAACAGTGTGTGACTATGTGACTGTGTTTTGCAAGCACTTACAAAATGCTGGGTGCCTGACTTATGTCAGAGGAGTGTGAGAAGATGACTAGGGAATTATGTAAATGCCTGGGGGAGTGAAAGTTCATAATACTTTTTAAATTTGACATCAGCTGTTTGTAAGCCCTTTACTTGTGCTGGTTCCTAGTATTACTCCCAGTTTCTGGAGGATGGATGGTAAGAATTCAAAATATCACTCCCAGCTTCCAGTACTATCTATTAGTCAAATATTGCAACAACCTTGATCCATGGCTGGCATTAGGGAACCAGAGCCACTGCTGACCCTGTTAAATGTGCTGTTTACCACTTCCAGTTGCATTTGGCAGTGTGGGCATTGCAATTGCCTTATAAAGAGCTCTTCCACAGTGAGATGTTTGAGAAGCTGGCTGCATTCCTGCCTCACTGTAATGATGGGGAGAACAGGAGTAGCAATGCTTAGAGGCATGCAGGGCAGGCAGGTGAATTGCTGGCGTCTGCTGTTGCTCTCCTGAGATTTTTACAGTGGAAGTTACTTTTATCTTGTGTTTCTTTTCCATAGACTGCAACAGTATCACAGCTTCATTTCCTCAGCCCCTCCACTGGATATATAATGGTTTGGCTGAATTTTCTTTCAGTGCAGATGACTTCATTGTGTTGGTTTTATTCTGCTGGGTTTTCTGGGGTTTTTTTTCAGTCCACTTCCCTTGTTCCCACTAGGTGGATGAGCTTTACGAAGCCTATTGTATCCAAAGACGTCTCTGTGACGGTGCCAGCAAAATGAAGCAGGCTTTTGCAATGTCTCCTGCCAGCAAAGCAGCTCGAGAGAGTTTGACTGAAATCAACAGGAGCTACAAGGAGTACACAGAGGTACCTCCTCATCAGTTCATTCTTTTCACTCTCACGCTGTTTGAAAGCCATGGGAACTTTGCCATTATTCTCAGGGAGAGTTTCATCCAGACAGAAGAAATAAAACCAAACTCAGCAAAGAAGAATTAGTATTTGTTTTTCTTCAGGTGAATACCTGGTGATTTACAAAGACAGGTTACATGGGTTCAAAGGAGTCCTTGAAATAACAGTGCAGACGCTGTGAGAGCAGGGTTATACCCAGGAACTGCAGCACAAGAGCAAAAGCATAACTTTTGCATACCTACTTAAACTCCAACTACCTCCTTCCTGCCTGCGGATTTGGGGATGGCAGGGTGACTGGAAACCATGTGCATACAGACATGTGCTGCATCCTACCTTTTGTACTTAACCAAAATCTATTTTGTTAAACAGGCAGTAGATGATGAGCAACAGTCTAACAGTGCTGCAAACATCCCAGCACAGAAGCTGTGACAGCCTTCCAAAATCTGAAGGAAGAACTGGAGAGGGTCTGATACCCATCTCCCACAGTCTTTTTTTCTTAATGTGGTTGGTGTTTCTTGAGAGATTAAATCATGGTGGGAGCCACTTTGGCAGAGAGCTGCTGCTGCTGGCACACATCTTGGCTGGAGAGGACGAGAACAGTGACCAGGTTACACTCCAGGGGCCACAGCTTCCCTTTTGCCATCAGGATTAGCATGCAGCAGCAGAGGAACATGGGGTTGCAATGTCAGCAAAAGCAGGCAGAGCTGCCATTTTTAGGGCCAGACCTAGCTAAACAATAAGGATGGCTCTGAGATTGACTTTATTGCAAAATGTCTTTCATTTGCCTAACAGAATCTGTCCTTACAAACAGAACTTAAAAAAACCTGAAGAGGGTTTGTCTGACCTCACTGTTTCCTTTTCCAACACAGAACATGTGTACCATAGAAGCAGAGCTGGAAAACTTACTGGGGGAGTTTTGCATCAAGATGAAAGGTAATTGCCTTTTCACCTGCCCCTTCTTTCTCTGAAACAGCAGCAGTTGCTGTGCTCTTTGGTGAGGGAATCAAGACGTGCTGTGTGACTTGTATTTCTGACAGGTGGGGTTTCCCAGCTCCTCATACCCATTGCTGAACCTTCCAACCCCCAACTTACACCCCTGCCCACTGCAAAGGGTCACAGAAACAGAAACACCTGTGTTTACAGACTTTCTGAGATTCTGCTTTTTGTTTTCTAGAGTAATTACTTCCCACAAAGACTCCTCCCAACAGCCAAAGCAATTCAGTTTCAAAGGCTGCTGTAATTTTTTCCTCTATTTCTGTAATTCTTGGAGAAGATGACTGGGAAATTATGTGAATTTCCATGGAGCTGAACTTGAAATTCAAAATACCTTCTTAATTTGACATCAGCTATTTCCAAGTCCTATACTTTGCTAATTGTGACTAATACTATTTTTGACCAAATGTAAAAAAAGCAAAAAGCTGGGGATAGTTTTCCTGTATAACTTCATGATGGCATTCACTTTTCCATTTTATTCCTTGTCTTTATGACAGGGGAATTTATGGGTTTGAATACAATCAAATCATTTTTACCTGAAGCCTCAGTGGATCATCAGGTATGGCTAATGTTGTTATCCCTTTAAGACTCAATGTCTTAGAGATTGAGAGGGAATATCTTTTTTGGATCTTCAATCACTGGCATGAAAGTAGTTCTGTAAAACAAAATCAGCATCTAAATATTCATGAACTCTTAATTCTTCACTTGAAATCTTGCCATTTAAAACATCCTTGGTATTGCTGGTGGAGTTTTGAGACCTCACAAATCTCATACAGGGTTTTGACTTTGCCTGCCTTGTTACAGTTGATTCCTGTGATTGCATTGCATAAGATTAAGATTAATCTTAGATTAAATTAAAACAGCTACTCTGTGCTCTCATATCAGAGAAAACAATTGCAGCAGCTGTTGGAGTTCTCCTAGCTCCATCCCTCAGGTTTTAGATGTGCGCACGAGACTGAGCCAGATATTTCTGTGCACAAACCCACAGCAGAGCCACAGCATGGCCATGCTGAATGAAACAACGTCACAGAGGGTGTAAAGGGGTTTGCCAGCTCCCTTGGAGCATTTCTTTACTTGCTGTGCACAGCAATGCAGTGCACAGTTCCTGGCAGCAGGACATGTTGCAGAAGGTGTCACAGTGTCACAAATGGCTGAAGAGGTCTGGTCCCTTCTCTTTTGTGTGCCCAGTATTACAGCAGAGCTCAAGGAGAAGCTTCTGGAGAAGGCAGAAGGTGCTGCTCTCACGTGTGGGAGCAGAGCACAAACCACCAACAGCAGCTGCTTCTGAACACAGTTTGCATCACATAAAGAAGCCCAAATTAGAAAACAGCAAAGAGAAATGTCGCATTAAGTATTCCCTAATTAGGGCATCTGACATTTCTATCTAGATAGTTTTCCCTGGAAATAGGAATCCTGTAGGACAACACAGCCATTGCTGTTGCTAAGGCTTGCAACAGCTCTAGCACAAAAGCTTGCAGATCATACAGCAAGTTTCCCCCTTAAGTTATACTGCAGCATATCCAGCTAACTTTAGGATCTAATTTAAAATCAAAGCATTCCTCTCCCCGAGCTTATCTGTTCCTAGCCATTCCAGTGAAAGTTATTTTTATTTTGTGCCCTCTGTCACTTACACTGAAAACAAGCCAACCTACACAATGCTGTCAGGAAGCAGGGGAGCTGCACACTGTTTTTATGACTGGTATTTGAAGAAAAAAAACCCTAATCATTTTTCAAAATCAAGATAATAAATGTGCCAGCAGGCTTAGATAACTGGTTGGGATTAATCAGCTGTTGTAATTTACCAGGGAGACCCAGTGTGGAAATTCCTGCATGGAATCTGTGTGTCCTGTTATGATGTACATACAGAAAAGTGACCTTACAGCTGTTTGAAGTGCCAAGACAGCAGGAGGTGAACAGGCCAGATGTTTCACTCAGGGCAGAGCAATGTGCTGGCCTGACACACCAGGGGCTCTGTGACACAGGGCCCAACACCAGCAGCTACAGTCCAGGGGTCCAGCAGCCTGATCACCAGCAGAGCTGCATGTGCTGCAGGAGCTCCAGGTGGCCCTGCCTGCTTACCACAGCCACATGATGAGCCTGTCCCCTGGTTACTTATGCTGACCCCCCAGGAGCAATCTCCTGCCCTGTCTGCTTTTACAAAGGCGTGATGTTCGAAACTGTATGATGGAGCCTTTGGTTGCTGCCATTTTTTCAGTCCCCAAAAGCCATTCAGTTACCAAAAACTTGCTTCCTGTCAAAGTACTCATGCCCTATTGTCAAGTCAGCCCTAAGCCCACCACTTCATCATGCTGAAAAGACTTGACCAGCCTGATTGGGCCAGTCACAGCTCACAGACCTAAACATCCATATGGGGTTTTGAGCTGGAGTTTCCTCACCCTCCCACCCTGTGCACTGGGCAAAGAAGGGACCCTTTATTTTCCTCAGATGCTTTTGGTGATGTGTCCCAGCAGAGATCAAATTCACTTATAAAAGCATGCCTGGGGAGAGAGGAGGAGTGGTGGAGTGCTAGTAATCTTAAATTATTTATAAACAGTAAATAAATTAGAAAGGAATTGGTAATATGAACTCTGTGCAAGGGCCTCTCTGTTCTGCCAAACGCTAAGATGGGCAAAGAAAACTCTTTTCTGGTCAAAGAAATGGAAGAGGCAGACAAGCAGATGACAGGGACAGTCCATGACTGCAGGCAGGGATTGAGTTGCTCCTTCAGTACAGCTAGAAGGACCAATTCATCCCTGCAAATGCAGCCAGCACTAGGGTTCCTCATACCTGCCTTGATTTTAACACACCCCTGTATGTTCTGTTGTGACATTCCTTTCTCTGCCACAGGCTTTGTATGTGGCCTCAAGATAGTTTCTTTTAGGCCCACACAGGCAAAGCTGGCTAAGTTTTTATACCGAAACAAGTGCAATGGCTACATAGTGAAGGGATCTGTGAGAAAGGAGGGGCTCCCTCTGTGGAAAGAACAACCAGCTGAATCCTAAAGAAAGGCAGGTCAGCAGGCCAGAAGAAGAGTGGTAATTACCCTTGGATTTCAGCATGAAATCCTCAGGAAACTTTAATTTCATATGCACAGTGATGATATAAAAATAGCATAGTTATGTCCTACCTTAAAAACCCCCAAAACCAAACATACATCACAAGTGCTTTGCTGTGCTACTTTTCCCACTTGGGGAATTAATCTGGCATTAATCTGGTATTACAGATGTCAGTCATGTTTTGTGATGCACTTACTATATTGAATGACACTCAGCTCTTAGGGGAATGATGATGTTATGAAAAAGCTGAGCAGGAACCCCTGCTGCTCGCTGTGTCTCTATAAGGATGTGCTGAAAAGGACTCTGTGCTGAAGTGTGGAGCTGGGTCACGTTGGCATTGAGCAGCACCACACGGTGATCAGCAACTCGCCTACACCTCCCCATGGGAAGGGCTCTCAGCTGAGTGTCTGAAGCCAGGTGATGTCAGGAAGCTGTTTCTCCTTTTTCTGTAACTGTTGTATAAAAGGAAACTTCAGGCTCTCGGCAGGGAAAAAAGCTGGGAGGTATAAGCCTTCTGAGTGTGAGAAACCACAGCCCGATGAATTTTATACAAAATTAACAAAATAGAAAATTAAGATGGGGGCTGTCATGGTTTGGAAGGTGCACAGGCAGCAGTAAGAGGGGGGATAAAAACAGCAGCTGGGGATGCAGGAGGATGTTGCTGTTCTCTGTCCAAGTGTGGCAGTGGTGGCCCTGGGCATCCACTGCTCCCCACTCCTGGGCTCAGCTGTGCTTGGCAGCCCAGGCCCTCCCACAGCCCCTCTGTATCTTTCCTTTGCAGGTCTGGCTGGCTTTGCTCGGCTCTGCCCAGGAGATCAATACGAGGTACGTCTGCATGGGCTTATTGAACAGAAGAATCAAAAGGAAGGCAGATCTCCGCTGCTTTTTACATCACCATGAATAAAGCCTTTTCACATCAGCACCTCAATAAACAGCTGTTGTTTTTCCCATAGGTGCTCTGAAAAACCTTGCAGTTCTCTGTATGTCTGCTTTGGTCAGGGCATCTGTCAGAAGACCTGGATTTTACATTCAGAGAACTGGGTGATGGCTATTCAAAGAACTATGAGCTTTTTTTTTTTTTTTTAGCTTTTAAAAATCTTATTTGTGACAAAAGTTTCTAATTCCCCTGGAAAAAAGCATGTGCCCTATCCCATGCATGTAGGGCAAATAGAACACATCCTTACAAGCATCCTTTACTGAATGCACAGAGCAAAGCAGTAGAAAGACACTGAATAACCATTGCTCGAGACCCAGTTGCTGCAGGTATCTCCCAGCCAGCCCAAAGTGGTCTTCTTGCTCTTGATGCTTCAAAATGGGTTACTGCACTATGGATGCCATTCATTTCCATCATCAGACTGCCAAAACCTCACAGCTGGGGAGGTCTCTGATGAGGAATGGCCAAAAGCTCACCTGCCTGGGAAGGCAGCAGATCCAGCAAGGTGTAGGTGTTAGGAAAGATCCTAAGGGCAGGCTTTCATCCTGCCCTCCCAAATCTCCCTTGCCCTGCCACTTTCCCTCTAAATGGAATTAAATGCCTTGCAGCTTTGTTATGAGTCATCCAGTTAAAAGAAGTTAAAAATTAAAGGGTGAGGGGTACCCTTCCAAAAGGTGTAATTTAGGAGAGCTGAGAGTTAGAGATCCTCCAGTAGGTTTTTCCTTCTGACTTGATGGGAAGCAGAAGGGCAGCCACCTACACCACTAACTCTTCCAGCCTTTCTCAGACCCTTTCCTCAGTTCTGTTTCTGATATTTGTGCATTGTGAGAGCAGATTTCTCAAGAAAATAAGAGGATTTTTCTTTTTTAGATTTTCATGCGTTACGGTCGCCAGCGATGGAAGCTGAAAGGCAAAATAGAAGTGAATGGCAAGCAGAGCTGGGATGGAGAGGAGATGGTTTTCCTCCCTCTCATTGTTGGACTCATCTCCATTAAGGTATGCATGCTGACTCCTTTGCCTGCAAGCAAGGCAGGAGTCAAGAACCTGCCTTCTCATGCACCATCAGCAAAAACACAGAAACAGATCACTGAACTCTTTACAAATGAGCCACAATTAGTATTTCTGACACACCTACTAAAGTGCTGTGGTATTGTCCAGTTTAGATACTACAAGACTAATCAGTTTGTGAGAGCTGTGGGAGAGATTTTCTTCCCAAACTGGAGTCTTTCCATCACTGTTTCACCTCTTCATTGCTCCTGGTCTCCCAACACAATTATTTCCTGGCTGAAAGTCCATATGCTTTCTTTCCAACAAGCCTCCAACCTAGAGATACCCATTCTCTGACCCCTGTCCAGAAATTGCTGCTAAAAACCATTCCAGATGTCCCTGGTTAGACAGCTTAAACAGAACAATGTCTCAAAAGTCTTAGGGGAAATGGTCCACTTAGACCCTACAAAGACTTCAGGAAGAAAAGTGTAGGTGATTACAAAACCCACAACCAAAATAATCCCCAAGGCGTGAGACAGTGGATTTTCAATGAAAGGCAAGTTGTGACACAGGGTGAGTCACCCTCCTCAGTCTAACACACAGGTTTAAGGTGAAAAGTTAGGAGAGAACCCCTTTTTATAGTACACAAGAATCCCAGTAGTATTAAGGTTAATGTGTATATTCTTTTCCCTTTTTGGACTCTGTCCAAACACTTTCACATAAAAGGTTCAAGAACTGGCTTTCAAGCAAACAGCCAAAGGCTGGTTTGAGTAGGAGCTGCATATAGAGCTGTCACTCTGCATTTCCAGGCAAATATATCTCTAAATATGAATAGTGTGCTATTCTTACTGCAACAACATGTATGGAGGTGGTTCCCCAGCAGTAGCTCTGTGGAAGTCCTCACCAAAGGCCATCCTTGGTGCAAACAATTACATGGCTTCAGAGTTACAAGAGAGTAATACCTGGAAGAGAGCTCCCTTGGGAATTATTAATTAGGCAGGTTACATCAGGAGATTCCCAGTCAGGAATCTGTCAGCTGCTGAGAGACTCTACGCCCCCCCTGTTCTCACTCTTTCCTTGGGCTCTGCTTATCGTTAGTGCAGAAGAGCAAATACAAGACTAGACAGCCCCTTGGTCTGAGCCAGCATGGTTGTTCTTTTCTGACACCTATAAAAAACATAAACAAAACATAGAATCCTGATCATAGGCAACTATGCCTTTCTTTAAAAAACCAAAACAAAACCACCATCCCACCCTAGGTTTTTTTCCTTAAGTACTGCAACTATCATACTTTAGAAGGCTTTTAGCAAGGGGGCCAGGCCAGATAATCAAAGCTATTACCTTGGGATTAAGGATTACAATGCCTTATGTGGTCCTAAATACCCTGTTCTTGTCTCTTACAGGTCACAGAAGTTAAAGGACTTGCTACTCATATCCTTGTAGGAAGTGTAACCTGTGAGACAAAAGACCTGTTTGCAGCTCGGCCTCAGGTGGTTGCAGTAGACATTAATGACCTTGGCACAGTAAAGCTGAACCTTGAGATCACCTGGTAGTAAGTAGAACTGGTTGGTCAGTTGGTTAATCAATCAATCAATCAAATAGCTGTAAAACTTCAACCCAATTAAAAGTGGTTCATCCATATGAGTTGTTCTCTCCATATTTTTCCCTGCCAAGGAAGATTGTGAAGGAACTGTGGCCTATTATATGAGAACTAGTTCATGGTCATCCACAGTTTGCCTGCTTTTCCTGTGGTAAAGAGGGTTGTGTCTAGTTTCAGCTGTTGAATTAGGTTTGGTATGTACTGACATTACAAGATGTGGGAAGCACTTAATGATGATAGATCTCAGAATTGCCTAAAGCTGATACTTCTTTGAAGTTTATAAAGGGGACATAACTGAGTGCTCATATATTTTTTTTAATATGAAAAAAAAATCAGTGCTGGATTTATGGATTTAGGCTAGCATAGCCAAGTTCAGGAGTTAGCCCATCTTTAAAAGTTGGCTTTTAAGGGCTTCATACACCACAAGAGCAATGCGAAATCTCTTGGTGTTCTCTATTCACATTGGTCAACCTAGGTGAGCTGGTAGCCTTAGGATACAAACCCAGTTCTCACTGTATTTTTATGAAATAAGTAAATGTCCTTTCTGAAGAAGCGTTGACGCATTTAACTTTTACAGTTGTTTGTGCTGTTTCTTGTAATGCAATAAACATGAAGCCAGCAATAACAGCTCCTGGTTTCCTTTATAATGCAACAGCTCTATTATTAGTTGAGCACCTTTCTCATTAGTATGTGTGACACTTGGCAACTCAAATCCAAGAATACTTTTCATGTGAGAAGAATAACATCAGACTACACTACGTAAATGATTTCTGAGCAAACACTTTTATCAGCACCAAAAACCACACTTCTGAGACTGCTGTCTAATTAACAACATTTTCTTTAAGCACTTCAGTTTAAAAACTCGATACCTCTGGGTTTTGATGTGCTAATAAACCACCTTTTCAGAAATCCTTTCTATAGACCTGAAAGTCCCTCATGCTCAGCCTAACAACCTTTTTTTCCTCCCCTCTTGTTTGTGTATCTGTAGCCCCTTTGATGTTGAAGACTTGACCCCATCCACAGGAAATGTGACCAAGGCATCTGCTCTCCAGAGGAGAATGTCCATGTACAGCCAAGGCACTCCTGAAACACCAACCTTCAAGGACCACTCATTCTTTGTAAGCTCTGCTTGGCTTCATGTTTATGTAATGAGAAACCCTAGAGCAGTTCAAACACTGCAAACATTTCATTGCTTTGCGTGTCTAAGCTTTTTTTTCCCCTGGTTCTAGGAGGTTATCCTTACAAATACTTATAAAGCAAGTGCATTCCTAGCTGCTAATCCTAAAAGAAGGTGACTGTGATCCTGGCATCTTTGAAACTACATGGCCAATTAATGCATACCTATCCTTCCTGCCTGACTGCTATGATACTTGAATAATCCTTTAAAAATGTGTTTTCGTTTTGCAACAGTAGTTAAACAACCATTATAGCACAAGTATTTTTAAGTATCCTGTGATAAAATTTGCCCCTGTACTGAAGATATTCACAGGGTGTTCCTACATTTTGCATGAACCGAATTCTGAGTGCTTAATCAGGCCATCTGTACAGAGAGTAATTCTACAAGTGCCACATCCCGTGCCTGTAATTTAGTACTCTGCTACAAAGCATTCATTTAACTTGCCCTTCCTCACACCCTCTTTGCTTTAACTATTGAAGAAATGGCTGCATCCCCTGCAAGACAGGCCAAAGTTGACAATCTTAGATGCTCTTCAAGACACTTTCTTTGACAAGCTTCGTCGCAGTCGTTCTTTTAGTGACCTGCCATCACTCAGGCTAAGCCCAAAAGCAGGGCTAGAGCTATATGTGAGTCCTGGTTTTCGTTTGGTGAAGGATTTTTTCGGTCCCTGTGTGGCATCTCCGTTCCCACGCATGCTTCATGTGTTGCTCTCTGTTGCAACTCACTCATTTTGCTGACTGATTAGAGGGCAGAACATAACTGTGAGCCCAGGCGGCTCTCATGAAATCAAAATTCCTCTTGGTTTCTGCAGAGATAATGATCAGAAGTCAACTCTCTGTGGGCAGAGAGCAGGGCAGGAACACAAGCCAACAGTGTTCTTAAAAATCACCTGCTACAGAGATTGACACTCTACATTTGCCTGGTAGCATGACTTTCAGAAGCTAAAAGCATACCCATGTCAAGGGAAAGTAAACCTTTGACTATGGTTATGTTTAGGGATAAAAAGCTGCTAATAATATTAGGAAAAAAAAATTGCAAGTTTTGGACACTTAAACCTTAAGCTTAGCAACATGTGAATGCCTCCAGTTCTTTCCAGAAAATTGTCAGCAAAATAGTAGTTGCCTTCCATCTGTGCCATGCATTTCCGTGAGCTGGCCGCATAACAAAGCAAGATCTGTAGGTTAGAGAGGCAGGCTGTGACTCCTGTAGTGATTTTTCCCCATACGTCAGTCAGAGATGAACATATATATATTTCTGCCCTGATGATTCTGGAGTCTGTGTAGGCTGGTTTTGCTTCTTAAATGATCAGTGTCCTGCTCAATACACCACGAATTTTGCTGTCTCATTTCAGCAGAAACTCATGTTGGACGGGACTCCTGTATAACTCATGTTCAACAGTGGTTACAGACAACCATGCCACATGCAGGACATAGAGTAAAAATAAATAGAACAGTACTGTCACCATTAAACCACCATGACACTAGAGAAGCTCTTGGAGCAAACTGTGTTACAATTTAGGGATTGCTACTTTAGAAGTCAGAAAATAGGTAGAACAGAAATCTGTAATGAGTAGGAAAATGCCAACAAGGTGGCTTGTGTACAATCCCATTAAAAAGGGCCATGGTACAGGAACTAGAGCAGTGCACTGGAAATGCTGTCTGGGATAATATAGTAGGGTGAGCAGAATTCATGTCTCTCTTCTGGAGATCACTTCCTAGAGATCTCTATGTAGCAGAGAGATGCTGAGCCCAAATTTTCCAGCAATTTTCATGCTGAAGTTGAGGACTCGTGCCAGATGAAAGTGGAAGTTTGATTTGAAATATTTTTTCCATCTCTCATGTCTTGAATGCTTCTTCAATATTTTTCCTTGCCTTTTTCTTTCCTGGGCACATGCTGTATTTTTTTCCTCTTTCCAATGCTGCATGAAAAAAAAATTTTCTACCTATTATCTTTTCAGTCGAATTTGCCAGATGATGTCTTTGAAAACGGGACAGTGGCCACCGAGAAGCGGCCTCTCTCCTTCACTTTTGGTGACCTGCCTTACGAAGACGCCGTGCCCCCTGCCAACCCAGCAGAGCCCTCGTCTGCTCGTGTCAGCTCCAGCCCTGACATTGCTGCCACCTCCACCCGGCACCGAGCCCTCGAGTCCTCCCAGAACTCGAGCCTGGACTGTAGCAGCAGCAACTCCCGCAGAGACTCTGTTGCTGAGCCAAAGGACCTGCCATCCCACGGAGAGGGAGCAGTGCCTGAGAGCAAGAACACCCCAAGGGCAGCTCCTGAAGTTTGCCAAAAGGTCTCCGATGCTGGGAGCAATGGTGTCTTTGTAGAAACGAGTGTCCCGGTGTCTCTGCTGCAGGACACGGATGAAGGTTCGGAACTCAAGCCCGTGGAGCTGGATACCTATGAGGGCAACATCACAAAGCAGCTGGTCAAAAGGCTCACATCAGCAGAGACACCCCTGACCCCAGAAAGGCTGCCGTGTGAGGGATCCATTAGTGGGGAATCGGAAGGATATAAGTCTTACCTCGATGGAAGCATTGAGGAAGCCTTGCAAGGGCTTCTCTTAGCTCTTGAGCCACATAAAGAGCAGTATAAAGAGTTTCAGGACCTGGATCAAGAAGTGATGCATCTAGATGACATCCTAAAAGTGAGTACCTTTTCAGAAAATGCTACCCTAAAGAAAATCTGAGCAGGTAGACTCTCCTCCCCTGCCTTGCAAACGTTAAAGTAGGCTTCCTGGAGAACAGTAGAATTCCCTGGTAGCAGTAGATTTGCTCCTGCTTGGAGCATCCTTTCACAATGTTGCATTTTTTAACTTTTGTCAGCAATGTGCTTATCCTAGCCTTGTGTCCTCAAGCAGCAGATCTTTTATCAAAACCTGGGGGAAAGAGAAAAAGGTGCTATGACAGAAGGGTAATTAAATTATACCCTTCTCTGAACGCTTTGTGAACCATTGTGAGTCACCACTTGTGAACCCATTGCTTGTGCCATACTGGAGATCAAATATAGCCAAACTTCTGCCTTTGAAATCTGTGAGTCACATCCTCAGTGGGTGTGCTTTAGCATACTTCCCCTGAACTCCGTGGAGCTGTGCAAAACTACACTAGCTGAGGATCAGGCCTTGTAGCCACAGAAGCTGCATTTTCTAAATTGCCAAAGGAATTTAGAAGCATGAGTCTCACTGACGGTTGCTGTCCCCATGTCACCTAGGCATTGCCTTTTCCTTTTTCCCCTCATCCGTTTTCATAATGAGAGACATCCTGTCATTACATAAAGATGCAGAGAGTAATGTTGAAAATCGGAAGAGAGGGGGTTTGCATGTGTGTTGTTACTGTGTTAACTGCAGATCACTGTGACTCGTATCTCCCCCATGGATAACAGCTCATGGCACGGTACTCTGCAAACAGTATTATATGGGAAATAATCATTTCAAATGCTTCATATTCATATGCAAGTTGGTCTGCTAGTCATTTTAGCCTCATCATTCAAAAACATGGCTGAGGAGGAAGCGGGGAATCATTTATTCTTCTGCATTATCTTTTTACAAAGAAACTTTGTTAACCTCCTTATTTCCATTGGTGTTTACAACTGCATGGTACTTTCCCCAGTGAAGTGCTTTTTTGACAGCCTGCAGCCCCTCTTCCTTGCATTATTTATTCCTAGAGAGGTTTGAGCAGACAAAGGTACCATTACTGTTATTTTCTAACTTGGTACAAAGAGGTCAACTGTCCAAAGGGCAGAGGGACAATGGAGACTGGTCACTTAGACTGCTTTGATCAGAAGTTACAAACAGACAGACATGGGATGGGGGCAGAGAGGAGGTATGTGTGCAGACAGGATTCCTGCACATTTGAGATGGATGCCTCTTCCAGATATGTTGAAGTCTGGGTATCACCTATTGATCAGCCCTCAGACTGACACTCAGCATCACCAGCAACCATACAGAAAGGGGCTGCATGGACTCCTCATGCAGAAGGGTTGAGCTGGAATCCAGCTGTGGCTGAAGAAACATCTCTTGGCCATATTAGATGAGCAGAGAAAATGGCCCACATGTTGCTGTTTGCTTTTGCTTGAAGAAGCTGGACTGACAAGCCCTGAAGGAAATGGAAGCTGAAACCATTGGTGCTGCACAAGGGGCAGGATGCAGCACCCATCCTTGTCACAGATATGTTGGGAAGTGTGTCTGATCAGCTAATGATTGTACAGTCAGTTTAAGGACTCAAACATCCTAAGTGCAAATGTATGACCATTAGTACTGTGTGCAAACAAATAGCAAATAGAACTCAAACCCCCTTCAGCTCTAGAGCAGCTGGTGCTGAATGTGAACTCCTTGGGAGACCAATGCATTTCTTTTTGTGAGCTGAGACGAAGTCATGGCTCCTGCTTGGGACTGGAGGATGTGGCTTGTATAATGGCACCAGTGGCTCATGTCTGTTTCTGATCAAATAATCACATAGTTTGAAAGATGTTGAAGTTACTGTACCCATCAATGGACGTGATCCCTCAAGTTACATCTGATTCTTCTGGGTGACCCTGGAACCAACTCTGTGGGCATATCTGGATGAATCACCACATGAGGCCAGGGCCTTTCATACTTCCTACAGCAACAGCAAGGTTTCCTTTGAATTTCTTCCCTGCAGTGAGGTGGGATGGTTTCCCCCCTCACTCTAGCACTGTTAATTTCTGAGTTACAATACTGCCTTCCTCTGTGACTTAGGAATCTGATGCCTTACCGGCTTTTCCTTGATAATCCATTTGGCTTCAAAGGCCACAAAGGTCCTCTCATTCCATTAAAAAATGTGCATATATGGGACCAAATTTATTCCTGGCTAAGGTCTGTTGGAGTTACGTCTGGAATAAATCAGGTAGTGCCATTGGATATGTATAAATTGGCTTCTGTAGCTAGAACAGCAATTAAGGAATGTGCCTTCCCCTTTCAACTTGCATTGCGTTAATTGCCGTCATGCCTTTTGGAGAACGCCGAGAGCTGCAAAACTTGGATTCAAGAAGTACTTCTCATTTCTTTAAAACACATTGAATTTTGCCTTTGAGGGTTTTCCTTTGGGGAAGAGAGTGGGTAGCATGAGGAGGGGAGGAGGAATAAAAGGGTTTTCCCAGTTCTCAGCTGTGATTGTATATGCTATGAATATGAAGGCTTGAAATGAAACACCCAATAAAATGAAGTTTTAAAAATAAAATTAAGAATTTGAAGTTTTAAGCTTTATCCTTTTTTTTTTTTTCTTATCTTTCTATAGTAGCTAATATCTGGGGTTTTCATTGGTTCGTTCTGCCTTTGCAGTGCAAGCCAGCAGTAAGCCGAAGCAGGTCCTCCAGTTTAAGTCTAACAGTTGAAAGTGCTTTAGAAAGCTTTGATTTCCTGAACACCTCTGACTTTGATGATGAGGATGGTGGTGGTGTGGAGGTTTGTAATGGTGGAGGAGGTGCAGACTCGGTATTTTCAGATACTGAGATTGAGAAGAATAGGTAAGTTTGTAGTACCTGCCAGCTGCGCTTACGCCAAACTGACACCCTGGCTCTTTGTCACTAACAGGGGATCCTGGTGCACAATTTATTCAAGGAAGACTGACTAATCCTTGCTGAGTTTTAGGGTCAGAGGGCTCCCCATGGCTGCTGCATACAAAATCTTTAGTTTCCAGGACCATTTTTTTCCCCCCCTGTTCAAATACATGCAGTCTGTCCTCCAAAGGAGAAGGGTAAATTAAATTAAGCTGACATCAATACCAGCAGAGCCTCTTCCTTGACATAGGTTTGGACCTGGCTTTCCTTGGATGTAATTACTAATTCCTCTGTGGTTTTTCCCCCCTCCCTTTGTCTTTTCTCTCTAGCCGAATGAGTCTTTGCAGTGGATTAAGCTTGTCAGTAACAATAACACAGGGCCAGATTTAAGCAGCATGATGTAGGTTTCCTTTGGAATGTAAGAGTGATGACTGGTACTCTGTTCATGGCCCTGCGTGTTACCTGCCCTTCTTTCATCACTTTTGGTCTTTCTGAGAGAAAAAAAAAAAAAGCAAAAAAAGAGAATACAAAAAAGCTGTGGTGTTGTGCCGTGGCCTGCCATTGTTGTGTGACTTGAAGATGCTGTGCTTCAATCATTAGATCTTAAAAGCATGTTTGCATCCTTTGAGCTGACACGATGCCCAGCAGGCACGTAAGCGGCACTAGAGCTGGAAAAAAAGGAAGGAACACAGTTCCCTCACACCCTGTGCTTTCCAACCAGGGAGCTATACTACTCACAGCCTGATTAAAGCAATTTGAGTGCAACCAGCAACCACCATGTAGTTCCCATCATTTCATGCCCTCATTCCAGAATAAGACTTGGTGGGAAAAAAAATTTGGGAAATTGTGTTGCTTGCTAAACTGGCACTCTGACCTCAGTCCAGTCTGTGCTGATTTAAGGATCTAGCTTCAACCAGTTAAAATAGAAATTAAAATTTCTTTTTTTCCCCTCTGGCTCATCCCAGACAGTGCAGATTCCCACTTCCATTTTTAGAGGTGTAAGTGTGTGACTCAGTGTAAAGACTGCAAGTGTTGAAACTTCTGAACTTGCAGCCAAACACACTTGCCATCTGGGGACTGACCTCAGGCTTTGCATTTAAACACAGGGAGGATCATTTGTACAGCAAGACCATATTGGAAATAATGATTTAAAACACAGTGAGACTTGCTCTACACTTGCAGGAACAATTGGCAAAGTAAGCTGTACACATTGTGTCTAAAACAGCATATGAAAACATTATGTCTCTTACTTCAGCAGTGGTTTTCCTTTCCTTCTGCAGTGAGCCTTAAATTTGGCAGCAGGAGGACTCTGAAAGCACAGAGCTGTTCTTAGCAGCTCAGTGCTGGAGAAGGTACAGATTGACATGGTGCTTAATCCAGAGCAACTGGGCAGGTGATTCATCACAGATGGGAGAAAGCTGTCACGACCAAGGGATAGTAACCACGGGTTAACAAAGCTTGCTGCTGAGGGCATCACATCACTTAAGGCAAGCCAGTCAGGGGACAGGTCTGTCCCTTAGATGGCTGTGTCCCTCCTGCACCCAGCCAGGGCAGCCCTGCTCCTTTGTGATATGATGTGCTCATCACCAGGTCTCTGGGTGCTTTCAGCTCTTCTGCCGTGCTCTTTGCTCATCACCTTGTGTTTGAGTGTGGGGTGTGGGTGTGGGTGTGTGTCTGCTGTGGCAGCAGCCAGCCCTGCACTGACCTGCTCCTCCTCCCTCCCTCCTCCCCAGTTACAGGACGGAGCACCCAGAAGCCAGAGGCCACCTGAGCGAAGCTCTCACCGAGGACACGGGCGTGGGCACCAGCGTGGCTGGCAGCCCTCTGCCCCTGACCACAGGCAACGACAGCCTCGATATAACCATAGTTAAGCACTTGCAGTACTGCACCCAGCTCATTCAGGTACCAGGCCTGCCTCGTTTAGGGGCATTTCCTTTAAAATCATCCCTGCCTGCAGCGTGGGTTACGAGCAGGCTGGCACAGTCAGCGCTGCTCCTGCGAGGCAGCCAGAGTGCAGGGCTGGGACGGACACCGTGCTGGGGTAGGATGGTCACCCCCTCACCCCAGCCAGATGTGCCTTCCATCCTGGCCTGTTTTGGAGCAGACCTGACATGTGGACTGTGAGGCACTTGGCACGAGCTGCCCAGGAGGGCTGAGCAGCAGGGCAGTGGGGGACAGGGGCATCCCCTGCTCTGGGTTACAAGCTCCTGCTGGCTTCGCTGGGAGGTCCTCAGTGAAGTCAGTCCCCAGTTAAAGCAGCCCATGTCTTCAGAGGTAAAACAGGAACCCTGTCCCCACTGTTTAACTGAGCCCCAGGTGAGGCTGCAGTGTTCAAGAGCAGAAATGAATTTTTGCACGTGAGGCAGAGAAAATCTGTCTGCAGCAGACACAGGGAAGGCAGCATGAGACAGCCCCCCTGGGACATCAGAATTGTCACTTCATGCTCACAATAAGAGGAATTTTTCTTTTTTTCAGAGCTCATGCACAGCAAATGTGAACTTAAAACATTCAGTAAGTGAGGGCATCAGGGCTTTCTTGACAAATCAAAACACGCTGCAACTTTCTCTTTACAATTATTTTGTTCTTCCATCTGAGATATATATAGCTTTATTTTCCCAAAGGCTCATTGAAGCAATAGAGTGCAAGCCTGATTCCAGCACCCTTACTGCTGGGCTGGAAACTCTCCTGACTCACAACTGTGAGAAAAAGGGAGGGTTTTGGTTTCAACGCAAGAGTACACAGTAAATACACAGCTGAGTGAGGTGAACTTGAACTACATCACTACACACACAGAGCCAATTTGATATGAACATTATTTACTGCTGAATAAGATGCAGAGAACAGCAGTAAGAAGTATTAGAAAGGGTTAATTAATTAATAAAATTAATAAAGGCACCTCAGTAATTGATCAGAGCTGAAATGGAGTGGAGAAAGAGCAACCTGTGGTCTTCCTCTATGCAGGGATGTCCTGAAAGTCTACAGCCTATGTTGTGTGAAAGTCAGACTAATATTCTTGTCTGGCTTTAAGTCTTAGGGTGACAGGTTTCTTTAGCTTTATAGAGTGTGTAAATCAGAAATTATGCAAATGGCTGCTTGGATACTCAGGTGTCTGGATCTGGATGTAGACCTTGAAGGTGCAAGGAATGATGCATATCAACCAGGACCAAAAAGTATCCCAAAGACTAAAAACCTTTTAAAGTTAAGGAGATCCTGTCATTCCAGGCAATTAATATGTCATTGCACTTGAGGTGATCTGGAGTTTTTTTGGTTTTTCTGAGGCTGGGGGTTTTTTTTGCTTCCATGACTCCTTTTTGTCTCTTCCCATTTCTCTTCACCAGCAAATTGTGTTCTCCAGTAAAACACCATTTGTGACAAGAGACCTCTTGGATAAGCTGTCCAGGCAGATCCTCGTGATGGAGAATATTGCAGAGATCAGCACTGAGAACTTGGGAAACATCACCTCTCTTACTGATGGTAAGAGCTGAGGGGGTTTCCTTCTGACAAGGGTTTGTTTGGCCTGTGTGTCTGCTGAAATAATTGTTGTGCAGAGCTCACCAGCGGTGCAGGAGATGCCACTGCAGTGAGGGCTGGCCCAGGGTCACCAGGAGGTGCAGCAGCCACCACAGCCAGGCAGGTGTAACCTGCATCTGTCCTCAGCACTGGCATCCAGAAATAACACAAGTGAGAAGAGAAAGGACATCTTACCCAGCTGATAATGATGTGCAGAAGATGGACAGATGTCATTGGTGTGATGCTGCCACCTCTGAAGACCTAAATTCTTCTTCCACCTTTCTTTCCTGAGGAAAGGCAGGATTTGCATTACAATATCAGAGGCATAATGCAACTCTTGGAACATTTTTATTTTTAGTTATCTCTGTGGAGAACAGTTATTTTTCTTTTTCCATCTATTTTAATACTTGGAAGAGTTTGACAAACACATAGTTACCCTCCTGTACAATCTGGCAGGATGGGTAAATACTACGAGGTGTATTTGCTGTATCAGAAAATTGAGGCAAAAATTGAGTGACTTACTTGAAGCCACAGAGCAGTGCTAGGACAAACTTGGGCAGACCATTTGTGGTGTTCCCCTAGTATTCTGTGCTATCTAAAAGGAAGAGACATCAGTGCCAAGAGCTGGATCAGGAGCAGATTTTCTCACATTACAATGGGAAACAGAAACAACACGTTACAAACCTGGGGTGAGCACAAGGTCATGCTCTGTGAAGGTAATGGCTCAGGGAAGCCCAGCAAACAGTAACTGTCCATCAGTGGCATAGGGTGAGATTTCCTCCACTCTCACCATCTTTTCTCAAAATCGATGCTTCCAGCACGGCTTTGTTTCATCGTTCATTTTGTCTTTTCCAGCAATTCCAGAATTCCACAAGAAGCTGTCACTGCTGGCTTTCTGGATGAAGTGTACTGGCCCTTCAGGAGTGTATCACACCTCTGCAGACAAGATGATGAAGCAGCTGGATATCAATTTTGCCACCACTGTGAATGAGGAGTGTCCAGGACTTGCAGAAACAGGTACAAACTGCTGCAAAAAATGGTGTCAGCTGTCAGAATGGAGAACACTTGTGTACTGAGCTTTGGTTTTCAACCCCTTGGAGATCTGTTTGGCCACAGCTCCAAGATCTCATTTGAAAACTAATGCTACAACTCTAGAAACAGTTTTGGCCTAAATTATCAGATCATATTAGGAGAGAAAGGTGAGGTTTGTAAGCTAACCAGAAAGTAAGTCTGCTCCCAAATACGGGTTTGTAAGTGATTCAGTGAATCAGGAATCCTTGCACTTAATTTTGTGTGTCTGTATAATGTCCCCACCCCATTACAGTGCACTGGGATGCAATTAATCCACATTCAAGTGAGTTTGTCTGGGCACAGGTTCTTACCTTGAGTGGGATGTACCACACCTCAAACTCCAGCTATACTGACTAGCTCTCCCTTGCACAGAATGGGGCTGGAGGCTGATTTGCCCAGGTGTGGGCATCTGCACTGCAGATGCCTGTGCAGGGCAGTGTTCTCCTTCCTGCTCCTCGCCACAGCTCTCACAGACACTGCCTCAGAGTAGATTTCTGCATGCCACACTCTCACACAGGAACATAAAAAATAGCAAAGTCAAATCCTGCCTCAGTGGCACTGTGAGGGTGTAACAGGCAGTGCATGTGGAGAGGTTTTACAAGTCAGGATATTGTTTAGGTGGAAATGATGCTGTATGGATTGCACAGGAAGCTGCACTAGCCATCTGTAAACTGGCAGAGGTTCATCCTTACAGAGATACTCTCTGCTAATGAGACCTAGGCAGGGAGAAAGCCTGTCCAGCTTCTGACCTAACCCCAGCTGAGTTTAGAAACATTGGGGAGTATCCCGCCTCGCAGATTCAGTTCTTTCTTTCTAGCTTTGAAGTGGACTGTGTGATTTTGCCAGCAGCTTTTGCTCTCACTGATGTGTCCCTTTGTCTGTGGCTGCCTGCAGTGTTTAGGATCCTGGTGTCTCAGATCCTGGACCGGACAGAGCCTGTCCTCTACTCCAGCATGTCCTCCGAGACCATCACTGTCTTTCAGTATTACAACTACTTTGCCAGCCACAGTGTCAGTGACCTTGGAAGCTATTTGCTACAGCTGGCAAAAGAAGGTAGGTGTATCAATTCTGCTGGCTAATTAGGGACTGCATCCCTGTCCTTCTGAGCTCAACACAAAGCAGTTGAGGCTGATTTTGCAAAAGGAGAGAAAAGAGACAAAGAAGTGCCCTGGCTACTAAGTGAGTGCCCCTGACCTGCTGTAGGTGTCAAGGGAAAGGAGCCAATGAAAACAGAGCCTCAGTCATTTCTCTTTCCATATTCAAATAGGAAAAATCTGTGTTGAAAGCATTGATTTTAGGAAATGGCTGATGGTGGTGGGCTGAGCCCAAGGTTTGGGAAGTTTTCTGTGCCCACAGCTTGGGTGATGTCTTGCTCTTTCACTGTGTGTTATGGAGACACCTTCTGAAGTGCTGAGCAATTCTTAGGAACCAAGGGATCACAGCACCTCAGAGTTTTGCAGCCTCTGCCACCAAGAGCTAAAGACAGAAGCAGATGCTGCTCAAAGTGTGCTGGACTGCAGTCCTAGCAAGCCAAGTTTTCTTCTCTTTTTGAGAGGGAGTTTGAGGAACCTTGCCTAGTTTTCCTTTTTATTTGGGCATACTGGGGAGCTTTTGCTCAAAAGCCTGGAAGCAAAATGGCCTTTCAGCTCACCTCTGAAACATATTAGCCCTGGCTCTTGTTGGCAGATATGAATCTACCCAGGAAAAGCTCTCACAAAGATGCTCTGGAAGTCAATACACTGACAAGGATTTTTGGTTTCAATTGTTAGAGTGAGAATTTGCATCTTCCACCAGAAAGCAGAGATTTGACAGGTCGGCCTTTAGCTCTGGATAGGACTAAGTGCTGCACTATCCCACACAGCCCATCTGCTCATCTCCACCCCTGAGCAATGTCTGAGAAACTGGCCCAGCTTAAAGCCAAGACAGCTCCCCTTGCAGACACACTGTCATGCTGCAGTTGCTCAGATGGGGATTTTTTTCTCCTTTGTATGTGTAATATAAATCAAGGATTGCTAGTGAGGAAAGGCTCAATCCAAAATACTGAGAGGAGGAAGTAAGTAACACAGACCTTTTTCTTGCACTTCCAGCATCTGTGGTTCAGGTGCTGCAGTCAGTGAAAGATGGAAAACTGCAGCAAAACGTGTCCAAAATAAACTCCAATAACCTTCCACCACAGCAGGAAGTTTTGAGAGCTTTGGCTTTACTTCTCAATGAAAATAAAAATGAAGTCAGTGAGACTGTGGCATCACTTCTGACAGCAACTGCAGAAAACAGGCACTTCAGGGAGAAGGTAAGTGGCAGAAAATCACCTGTCACATGAGAGACTTGGGTCATCATGACTTTTTTCTACCTCGATGTCTCAAAATGTCTGTGCATATAAAATAACTGCTCCAAGCTTGATTTAAACTGATCCAGAAGGATATCCTGTTTAATTTTTCTGCACTTGTGCAGGTCTGTTTCTGTCTTTATGCCAGTCTGCTTCTACTTGTCATTACACTAAACAGGTACTAACCAAAACTGCAAATACTTACTGAGTCCTGTGCTCTCCAGCTATCTTCCACACTTCAGCATTTCTGCTGCCCTGTCTCAGACTTGGCTTCAGTCCAAAGCTTCAAGGTAACAGCCCCCAGCATCACCAACACAAAAAGACGTAGGTCTCAGATTTTTTTTTTTTTTCCCCAAAGGAATCTGCCATCTATGGGACTTCCCCCACCATTTATGGAGCAGATGGACTGCCTTGGGCAAACACAGCTCAGCTGTGAGAGCTAATATTTGGGTCTATCACCAATATCAAAAACAACAAGCAGGGCCAGGTTAAACACAGAAATTAAATAGAGGGGAGAAGGAGGAGTAGGAAGAAATTAGGGGTTGGCTTCTGCCCTTTCATGGCAGACCTTTCCCTAATATTCTTGTTCTTTGTTGGAAAAGAGCACAAGAAAAGGTGGCTGGAAGAGGAAGACTAATAGAAGGAAGGCAAAGGGAGGAGAAAAAGGAGCTCATTCTATCAATCCAGTCCCCTCCTTTGCTTGCTCTCCCACTTCATCTTCCATTTTTGCAGCCTCTTGGTATTTCATACCATTCTTCTCCATCCCCAGCTTCCTGGAGGCAGCATCTCAGGGAAAATAAAACCTTCTCCTGGAACAGGCATGTGTAGCTGATACCTGATGCACTGCCTGCAGGAAGGACCACAGTGTGCCTTCTGTGAGGGTATTATGCAGCCTTATGCTGCAGATGAGTTCCCTGCACAGCTGAGTGCTGCTGAGATTTGCTGCTCAGTAGCAGCTACTCATTTCTAGGGCCAAGCAGTAAACTGTCTAACAGCTCCTGCTGACACTGTAATCATTATTAAGTCTCCCTGGGGTCTCTACCAACTAGTTCCATTATTACCCCTTCATTAAGGAGACCATCTCAAGGGCCAGCTCTTGAGATATTTAGACTCCAAGGTACATTCAAAGCTCTTGAGTGATGTGTGGTGAAAGGCCTTGAAAGGTGCCAGATTTTGCATCTCACTTTAACATGAACTTTTCCTCACCAAAAGCTGGCCTGAGACTGCTAATCTATGATTTGTGGTCTGGCCTGGATCTGCTGTAGGGAATTATCTCCCTGTTAACTGTGCCATCCCACACGCTCACTGTCAGGGAGGCATGCTCCTTTTAGCAGGGCAGCAGTACCTCCATGCTCCACCCTTCTGCTCCACAGAGGCACAGACATTTTCATTGCTGTTCTCTCTCTGTTTTCAGGCCTTGATTTATTACTGTGAAGCACTAACCCAGCCCAACCTCCAGCTGCAGAAAGCAGCTTGCTTGGCTCTAAGATACCTCAAGGTAAGAAACAATGAATACACGGTGGTGCTTGTCTTTGCTTTACAGAAAGGACAGCTGATAGGTACAAACAACAAAATAGAAATTGCAATAACAGCAGCAGTAGTGTTTTTGTTTTGTGTTGCTGTGCTCCATCCTTTTTCAGATAAAGGGAATGGTTTAGAAGCTTCTAAACCACAAACACGGGCTCTGTGACCTTGGCAAAGTTTAATCTTTTGCGTATCTTTTCCTTCCTCTCATATTGACTTCAGGAGACTTAGTTCCACTTCACAGAGAAAAAAAATCATCTGTAAAGTACTGACTGAGAAGGATTAAAAAAAAAGCTTTCCCAGGATAAAATTAGCTCTAATGCATGTGAGTTGCAGTAGCAGAAAAGAGAGGTCACAGCTTGTTTTGTGACAAATAACTAGTACATCTGGGCACTACAGCTTCAGCTGGCATCTTTGCATTCTAGCCTATGACAGGATGGGAAAATGCACTTTTGTTTTGAATGTATAGAGCCATGGGAGACAGCAGCCACCAAGCCTGGCTGGTACAGGACACTGGGGCAAAAACTGTGTTCCATGAGACAGACACACTTTGGACTGACAATTTTTCCCTCTAATCTGTCCCCTGGAGCACAGCTCTGAACTGTAATTTCATCCCAGTCACAACTGATGCCATCCAATACATAATCCAGTATTGTTGAAATATGAAAAAGCTTTTCCCTTAAATGAGAAGTGAGCAGGCATCCCTGAGAGGCAATGGTCAGGGACATCACACCTCTGCTGCATGCAAGGTGCAGGGGGGTTTTTGATTGCTCAGGAAAACTCAGACTAGGAACCAGTGGTGGGAACTGGAGCTAGACAAGTTTAACTTGAGCAATGTGGCTCCAGTGAGTCTTGAATAGTGACAGTGGCAATAGCTGGGGTAAAAAAGCTACTGAGGGGAACTGTCATCACTTGGGATCTCTAAAGAAAAAGCTGGAGCTGGAAGTTTTTACTTCAGAGATGGAAACTCTGCAATAGATAGGTGGCTGTGGCTGGGGTAACCCAAAGGCAGTTTAATCCACACTGGTTGCACAAGGTCCCACTGAATCTCTGAGGGGTTTTTCAGATTGCAGCAAGCTCTGTGTTGCTGTGGCTCCATCACTCACAAGTATTCGAGCTGGAGTCACCAGTGTGCACCCAGTGCAGGCTTACCCTGAGCCACACACAAACAACCTGCTGAAGACAAGGTGGTGAGATATAATGGCTCTGGTAACAAAGCCCTCATTCAGAGCATGTAGACCAGACCTGTGCCCCTTGGATCAACAGGGCTTATACAAATATGGACTCTGTGGCTCAGTGCCTCTTCCAGGTGTCACACTGGGGCATGTTAGAGGGCATACCTGCCCTTCCTTTCACTCTTCTCTTTTGTAGAGGGATTTATATAAATATTAAATAGCCAGCCATAGACACTATGACATCTGCTCTCCCCAAAGAGCTGATATTTTTGTATCAGAGAACAGGATTATTCCTTGCTTTCTTCCCAAAGTAGCAGAGGCAAGGCAGAAGTATGGAAATATTGGTGAGCACGAGCTTGACATGCTTTATAGGAAACCCATTCCCGAGGCCCCTGTCTTGTGTTCATTTCCCTGCTATACCCTTACCTTGGCACTTCTGTGGCCTTGGGCCACAGCCCATCACCCATCCTACAGTCAGGAAGCAGCAGGCATAGCTGGTCTGCCAGGTTTATGTATGTAGTGCATAGGATAGGAAAATTAGAAAGGGTCCACAGCAGCAGGAGAAGTTATGCCTCCTCCAAATGCTTCCCCCCAGGGAAACCCCATCCCTTCTGTCTCCACCAAAGTCCTTCACTTGGAGTGGGAAGGGCGATGCAGAGGATGGTTATTATTTCCATGCAAGGTTGTGGAAAAACCCCAGAGTGTACTGTGTGGTGCTAATGTTCTTTTTGCACTTCCCAGGCTACTGAGAGCATTAAAATGCTGGTCACGCTCTGCCAGTCTGACAATGAAGAGATCAGAAAAGTGGCATCCGAAACCCTGCTCTCCCTTGGTGAGTTGACTGGTTCAGAACAGTATTTAATTTTATTTTTTAACAGAACAGCATCTAAGACACCTGAGTCTGCAAATGTGAGACTCTAAATTGAAACAGAACTTTACATAGCGACTCAGACAGGTCAGAAAATACAAATTCTTAAAAATCATTCATTCTGAAAATGAGCCAAAAAGAGAGAAATTGAATTGTGTGAGTCTGGAGGGTGAAGTAGAGAAGTAAAGATAGCAAAGGAGAAGTTGAGAAACAGAAATAATTGATAATTAGTCTGTACAGTTTCAGGGCATCAGTACTTCAGTGCCACAGAAAAATTGTGGTTTTCTGGCCTTTTGGCTAGGCATGAATTTCTCCTCTGGGGGGGGATATCCTTGTGTGATTTTAGTTACACAAACTCTTCAAACATGCTCTCTTTCATTTACCACTTCAGCAGGAATCCAATCTGTTGTTGGAGATGTTATTGCTCAGGTTATAAAACAACTAGCCCAGGGACACTTTTGAAAACACTGATTGTTCTGCCATTCTTCTAGACAACACACAGAGAGCATTTTGGGTTCCTAATGGCTAGTTCAGCACTCTAGGCCCAATGCTGTCTTCATCAAAGTGCATAGAGATGGCAGTAGCTAAGGTAAAAGGGGTTGGAAGACACAATTATATTTAGCAAACATACTGCTTCCTCTTTTTCAGCAGTATAGAAGTAAAGATGTGGATAGACTCACTTCTTTAAAGTGCCAGGATGTGGGAGGTGGATAAACTTTATATTGTCCAAGGCTGAAGTGGATAAACATTGTTTACCTCAAATACATCACAGCAGCAGCTGAGACCTTGACAAGTTTCGGTCAATAGGTCATTCAGTAAGACAAGTGTACAGATACTGTCCTCTAATCATACAAGCCACATCTGCTTCTGTTTGGCTTTAGATAACCAAGCAAGTAACATGAGAAAAAAAAATTTTGAACATTCAAAACATGTTCAACTTTTCCAAGTAATTTCTGAAATTGCTTCTAACAAGGTAGATGTTAAGAAGGGGTAGAAGTTACTGGCCAGTCAGTACTTTCTATCAGCAGAGAGGCCAGTATTTAAAATTTTCTAGGGCAACAACATAATACATTATATGCTTTATCATTTTGCATTCAGGTGAAGATGGGAGACTGGCATATGAGCAGCTGGACAAATTTCCCCGGGAATTCGTTAAAGTTGGAAGCCGCCGTGGAACTGAAGCTGCCACAGCTTTTTAGATGGAAAAGAACCTGCTAATATTTAATAGGCATTAAAGTAGGGTGGAGCTGCACTTCAGTCTGGGGAGCAGAAGAAAGACTTTGAAGAATTCTATGAGAATGTTCCCAAATGTAGCAATTTACAGACTTCTTAAAGAAAAGTAAAATCTAAAATCCAGCTTAAGGGTTCCTATTGGCTCCTCATTGCAGCTCATGATGGAACAGTTGGATGCTGAGGAACAATACTTTATTGACTGGTTCTAAACAAATAATGTAATTGCAGTTATTCAGCCTCAACAGATTTCTGTGAGGTTTTTAGAATTTGGCATCTCCATATATTTTCCTATTATATTTACTTCCTTGAAGTTGTTGTGAAAGCTTGAGATGTGCGATCCCATATCTAACAAGGACAATCAGGAGGCCACCAGAGCAGGACTGCAAAGAAGCTTTCCCTCGAACCCCAAGCGAAGTGTCTGCTGCCATGCAGTGTCCCCAGCAAGACTCCAGTGGCAGGAAACGCTGCTCAGCTGTGTCAGCTGAGTCGTGGTAATGAAATACAGGGAAAGTTCTACAAGAAACAGCGTGATGTAAACCCTGGGAGGCGTCACTTTGGTGACTCATTCTAAATGAGTCCTCCACTGGTCTTTTATTCCCTTCTCTTGCCCCCCAGCAAGAAACCATCATTAATCCAGCAATTCATGAGGGGGATCAAACAATCACGTAGGTTTCTGAAAACTAAATGAAAAGGTAAAGTGCATTTATTTATTCTGAGAAGGAGTGAATACAGCTAATTGCACGAGTCCCCAAAACCATTTTGACCTGCAAGTTGCAGGCAGGATTAGATTTCATACATTCTAATTAGTGGAGCATAGTTTCTATAGAGTGACTTCAATATAAAGAATAGAACAAACCAAGTAGAGCTCGGAGGCAGTAATAAACAGAGGGGGAAGTGAATGCACCTCCCCTCCCTGCACTGCAAGGATGAAAGACAGTGAGTGCTTCAAACTGTTGATTACGAGCCTTAAGTTAACAGAGGAGGTGAATAGAATTTAACAGAAGAGTGTTCCTGTACTGTGTTCATTATGCATGAAATGCTATTTAGATGTCAACTGAAGTATCCAAATTTGCATAGATGACATAGAAAATATTGCAAACAGTTCACATCAAAAGGAAACCCTGTAAGCCAAACACTTTGGCAGGCAGGGGTCATTTTGTTTTGTTTTTTTTTACTGTGAATGTTACAAGAATGTACATATCTGTATATTTATAAATATATATATTCTTCCTTTAATTAAAGAAGTACATTTTGTACAGTGCAAAATGCTTACTTGTTTACTGAGGGATATAAACTCTTTTTGCAGAAGGTGAAATAGCCATGTTATGGTTTTTATACTACACCTGTCCCATCAGTTTAATTCCTTCAAGGTGTCCTGTTGTATCTACTTCTTTTTTTTTTATTATTTTTTTTCTTTTAGTTTTGTGGCATTTGTACTCACCATATTTCCTATCACATTTAAGTTATAATAAAGATTATTTTTTAATTACTAAGCACATCAGTCCATATGTATAGTCACTCTTTCCATCAGCAGCCTCTTCACTATCAGGCTCACAGTTTAAGTTCAGAGCAAGCCAGTTTTGTGTATCATTCAAGATGCTTACCAAGAAAGGCTTCACAGGGACTACCAGAAAATATGCAGAAGAGGCCCCAGGATTGTTACCACACTTGCAATGATTACTCTTTCCTTCTGTGGAGACAGACTCTCCTCAGACAGAAGACATTCCTTCAATTCATGTTCCCTTTTCAAACATTGACACTTACAGCACACACCTTGGGGAATGCAGATCTGCCTATGGAGCAGGGAGCCAGAGCTCACACATAGAAGTACTACACCAAATGGAGCATGTATCTCATCTCACTGTAGTTTAAAGACACCCTTTCAGAAGTTTATTAGCCTAAAGCTGATCTGCTACACCCTTACAACCATTAAAAATCATGCATACATATGTTCAAAAGCACCAGAGAGGAAGGAGCAAATTGTGCTCTGAATAAAGTCATTGATGAAATGCACAGGACTTCTAGTATAGACAATTAGACCAAACTTGGTTCCTGTTGTGGTATCTGAGACTGACAAGCTTGAGCCTGGGATCCAGATGTATAGAGGCTAATTTTCACATGGAGCATTAACACTGTTTTAGAAAACTAAATACACAAATAACTATCTTCTAACAGGATTCATGTCAGCCGTGACGAAGTGAACAGACCTTAAAGCTTCCAAAACCTGAAGGCAAATCAAAGTGAGCAAACCATTAATTTGTCTCATAGTTTGTACATTTTTCATGTTTGCAGAGCTGACAACGCTGCCTCTTCCTGGCATGTTAACACACTCCTCCTTTGTGGAGTAGGGAAAACCAGATGCACAGAGGTGAGCACCACAAAGGCTCATACTTACTGACTAGTAAAGAAGGAAGCAGCAGGCAGTAAGTAGAAAAGCTCCTAGGGCTGCAGCAGGCTTACTTGGACAAATGTAAAGGTCAAGGCCATCCCAAGAAAGTATGTTAGGAAAAAGTTCCCATACCAAAGTAGCTCAGCAGCAGTGCAGATGGAAGAGATGGGGAGCTCGCTAGAAGTGCACTTGGGAAAGGAGTTTATCTGGTGCTAAAGGTATCCTTAGCTTATGCTGTGGTGGCTTTTACTGCCCCCTTGCCATGCTGTCACTGCCGCAGCATTTGGCCCCATAAATAGAAACCTGTAGCACTCCTAGACCACTGTAGACAGCAGCAGCCTGTTAGGCTGCCCAGTTTCACACCACTACTGGCAAGGCCTCTTGTATCCATTAGACCTTCAGGAAACGTATCCTCTATGGCTTCACCCTATCCTGCAGTCTGTGACATGCAGATTAACGTGGACTTCACAATTAAGAGTCAATACAACTGCCAGACTTTGTATCTTAAGTATGGCTCCCTACTTTG
This sequence comes from Rhipidura dahli, assembly GCA_013399225.1. NCBI lineage: Eukaryota > Metazoa > Chordata > Aves > Passeriformes > Rhipiduridae > Rhipidura > Rhipidura dahli. The sequence goes on from VXAC01003807.1 coordinate 79,972, forward strand.
CAGTGGGATTATCCTGAGGAGAGGATCCACAGCACCCAGCTTTAAATGGCTGCAATGCCCCCGAGGGTAGGATACAGGTATCCATCCCCTCACACCTAAGGGTTTGGCTTTGAACATGTCCCTGTCACATTTCACTACATGCCATTACCAGCAGATCAACAACCAGCAGCAAATTGAGGTTCCTCAGAACACCATTATCAGTTCCTGAGCTGCTTTGTATTACTACAAGAATGGAAAGAGAAATAAATAACACAATAAACATTTTCTGCTGAAAAAAACATTGATAACAATGCAATATAGAACATTGGGAGTGCTAGAAAAGCACAGCCTTGGCAAATTTTGCACATCTTGTTATTAAATTCTTAAATCCGGTTCTGAAAACAACCTGAGATGGCCCTTGAGGAAAAGTAAATGAATATGCATCACACTTTCTTAAAAAAACCCCCTATGACTAATTTCATTACTTATGCAGAGGCCACACCATAAGCTGCAACACAGAACAATGCTGTAAGGCCCTCACCTAAGCAATCCCCTGCCAAACACCAAGTGAGTTTCAGCTGCCCAACCAAGCAGCTATTATGGTCAAATTAATTCTTCCACACAGTCTTTAAGTACAATGGGTATTTAGCAAAAGTAACAATTTTTAGTGTAAACCAGTTATGAGTTCTTCCTCACATGAACAATCCATCCTGCCCCATGGTTTGCTTGCCCCTGCACAGCTGCCAATGACCCACCTCCCCACACTTTACTCTTGGACGGCTGTTCAGACCTGCACATATGACACAGTAGGTGCATCCCACTTCCACACAGCCCAAAAATGCAAGATTGTGTCTGCACCCTCTGCAGTGAAAAGGAGTCGACATGCTGCTAGCACAAATGCATTTATGATTTCCTAGAAAGAATCGCATTCCATAGTTAGGTTCCAGAACTGAGGACTTTATTGTGCTAGATAGAATGTTCTCTCTATTTTAGCTGGATAGAAAGGTTGTGGCAATGTTGATTTTCAGCTGCTACATGTTCCAGTGATAAATGAGCTTCCCTATATCCTTAAAAATAAAATGTCAGATGGCTGTAAGAGAACCAATCAAAACCAAATCTCTGTATAATTTCTACACATTTGACAAACCTTTAAGTACATAAATACAAAGTTCCTAGACTTACTGCGTAGCACAGTGCTACTGCTTGCATGTAAAAAATCACTCAGGAATTTTCAGAATAAACAAACTCAACCCTTTTAGAACACTTTTAAACAGCAATTATTGCAGCATCATAAAACTGCTAAGAACATTTTCATAAATTTATGTCTGATACAATAGGCATAGTCAGTGTTTGATCAAGGTTCAATGCATCTGTGACAAAGCATGTATATAGGTTTTATTACTATGGCACAGTTTGGCTCTCACGCCTGGCCTCCTGAGGTGTAGTTTTCTTCAGTTTATACAGCAAACTATCCTGCTAACAAATGGCAAATAGTTTTGGTTTACAACATAAGTATGTATTACTGAGTGGCACACACCATTTTGATATAAAATTTTTTTCTGTAACAGGTGGGCCAAATGTTGCAATACATCCATCAGCCTATTTGCAGAACTTCCATGATTTATTTGTACCGTCTATTTCAACAGAAGGATCCAGCACATCAAGGGACTATAACATCTTTTATTTAAATAAAATAAATCCAGAAAAAGCATAAGATTTAAACCTAATAAGCATTCTTCTTGATCAGCCTGAAGGTAAGAAAAGATGCAGATACTGCACACAAACTCTGGCAGTTCTGTTTTCCAACAACAGCACCTACAACAGTTCACAGAGCAGGAGGTGAAATAGTGGAAAAGTTGCACTTGCCGTCTCATTTTGGTCTGCTACTTATGCCACAATCCTTTCTTCCCTTCTACAGCTTCTGCAAATGCAATATGTCTGATGTTTAAAAATAAAGCCATCTCTCAAAAAAATACAGTTAACAATGAATATCTAAACTAAATTGAACTGCAAAAACCAATTGTATCAAAATGAAATTTGTTTCCTTATTTACTAATGTTGAACTGCTTTGTGAAGAAAGCTGCTTATAATCTGAGACTAGAGAGGTCTAAGTCACTTGACAAGCACCACCAATTTTTCCCTAACAGAAAACCAAGGTTGCTCTACAAAACATTTGCCCACCACCCAGATTTACTTTTTCTTCTAGACAGCATCAGTGCATGATAAAGGACACACCTTTATCACTTTTTCAGTACTGATGGGAACGAATACATCTAAGCACCCTCTGGAGCACACAATGGAAGATACAATCTTGTGTTTACAAAGCTCACAAGAAAATGTGATGCCTCATTTTCTAGTAAGCACATTTGAGGTAAAATGGCAGCCAGGAGTATTACCTCCTACAATGGTTTTGACACTTCCTGGATGTCACAACTGGAATCAGTTGTTAAACATCTGTTAACTTATCAACAGCCACAGGGAGTAAGACAGAAGGAATATAAAGGGACCAATCTGATCGTTCCAGAGTCATTCACAGATACCCTGAAGCAACAACCATTTTTGGCAAGACCAAAGAGATCCATCAACCAGGATCCTTCTGATCACTTCTGCCTCATCAAAGCCACTCATCTTTAAGCTCCTCCCAAGACATGGCAACAGCCACCATTGTTAAATCCTCTCCGTAGAAGACCTTGTTACAGAACAACTGTCCCTAGTTCACTCAGTACTGAAAAACCTGTATCCAACTTGCTCTCCTGCCCCATCCTCACCCCATGCAGATGTCAGATAAGGTGCTCAAGGTTTTAAAGAACCACTTTCTATTCCTGTAAACCCTTCAGAACACAAGTACCTCAGTAAAAGGGTGTCAACATCTCTTGGTAAATACCAGAGCAGTCCCTCAAAAATACCCCAAGTCTCCTTCCAGAACAGCTCTGAAGTATAGGCTGCTTTGACTCCCTCATTTTCAGCACAGCTGCCACTGGGACCAAGAACACACCACCTCTTCAAAAGCCAATGGAATATTACTAAAAGATATGGTCTAATACTCTCTGCTTAAGCTCTCATTATACAACTTGCAGACGGTTTCCTCAAAAGGCAGAGGAAATTATTATTAAAAACCTGAAAATCATAAATCTAACTGAACTTTGGATTTTGACTCTTTATTACCCGTTCTTGACTTTCTGAAACCTCACCAAGAGCACACAAGTTTTTGCTTTCCCCCCTCCTCTATCCACCAAAATGTAACTTTGTTCTCCAGAATTCTGCAAGTCCAGAGTTAAAAATTGCCCAGGCATTCCCCGCAAATAATTGAGAGCTTCCATCTACAGTAGTCACAATTGACTTAAACCCAGGATTAGCCATTCCCCTGTCAATTAAGGGGCTGTTTGGTAATGTAAAGATTTATTTATGAATTTTCATGTATCATGTCAGACCAACTGATAAGAAAGATATTTACACAACAGCTGAAATACAGTACTTGAGTTTCATACAAGCAACTACATGCAGCCCGTAGTAAATTTTCCATGCAGTATTCAGATACTCCCACTGCTACATAATTCCAGTTAAAAATACCAACATCTGTAATGTTCCCACCAGAGTTTCTATACCTGAGGTTGAGTATATTCTTTCAAGAGGAAGTCTGCCATTAAAAGCCACATACATAAGCCTATTTAAAGGTTGTCATTCCAGTTGCAAATGGTTTGCTTCCTTTGAAGAAAGATCTGATTTATTCTCCCTTAATCCAGACAATACTTGTGATGGCCTTTCTTCAGAAGGGCTGTCTGCCTCCTCTCCACAGTTATGCTCCTCATTTTCCTGTCTGGATTCCTCTAGAGCCAGACTCTCCAGTGTCTCAAGATTGTCAGGTGCTTGCCCAGTTAGCCTCTACAAAGAAACAGAAGACAGTGAATTTAATTTTTTTCTACTTAATAACCAGTGAAATAAGACTCTGCCTATTAAATGAAGCAAACTAATTACCTTCATTTGGAGGTTGATATAATAAAAACATTCCTCAGTTACAAAAATCTTAAAACACAAGTTCAACTCAAATTACTACCTCTAACTTGCAGACCACATATGCTTTGTTGACTGCTAAGTTTTTCTTAGGTTCTTCAGTAGGACAGGTTTTATCTCAGGCAACATAAAATATGGAAAACTGCTTCCAAGTATTTACTATAGTACCACATAGGTTTAATTTTAGAAAAATTACTGCACAATCAATTTACTCCACAATTTTTAGTCAGAGGTAATGAAGCTTCATTAAGTCTAGATGAACTTCAGGACCCAGCAATTTCTAGCACTTGATCAAACTAGAAGTTCCTCACCAAACCTGATATAAGGAAGATAAATAGGACTGTAAAGAGGGTGGTTTCGAAGCTTCTGGTTGTTTGATGTATCCCTTAAGGCTCATTTAAGCCTCAGAAGTGAGCAGCTTACAACTAATAAGTGATCTTAACTGTTGAGAAACTGCAGAAGTTTCCAACTACATTAACTCAAGTCCTCAAGTAATATAATTCCTGCCCATGGGTTTATCACTAAGAAGCAGTGCTCCCTGAATACCAAAAAAATTCAAGCGTAGCAAAATGGTAAAGTCTTTTAAGGCTGATCTAAATAACTGCACTAACTGAAAATTAACTTGATCAAATTTAATTCTTGATTAATCAAGTTGCTTGCAAGAGCATTTTGTTTCCACCTCCCAGTCTCGGCATCACAGAATCCAAGTATTTGCCACCCAGCTTTATATCCCAGATGAGAGCTTAATCCCTGCAAAAATAACCTGAAAGCTAGAACATCCAGGTTCCATGGCTATCTATACATTTATTACAGCTTCTGAGGCTCTTACAAACAATCCCCTCCTGATTGAGGAGCCATGGAACTAGTGACACAGCTACTTGGCCCAAGGAAATCTCAGAAGCTGTTAGGAAACTTAAAAGCTTATGAACCCTACAGACTTTGTGTACAGCCCTTTTTGGGCCATGAAGCTGGTACTGCCTTGACAAGAAAACTTTGACTTTAAAGAACATAGTGCTCCCTCTCACCACTCTACTTCGTGGCTCTGTTTCAAGTTTAGTTTCTCAAAGGACACAGCCAGTACCAACCTATTAAGCACATGAATTTTAGGCATCCCAAAAAAGTGAAAAATAAACTCTTCCTTCCCTTACCACTATCTACAAGATACAAATCCCGTTCTGTAAGACAGTAGGTTGAATCCCATCTTCATAAAACATCAATCTTAGTACTCTCATTACTCTTGTAGGTTCTAAGATGGGAAAAACTCATCCCCTAGAAGGAGCTTTATGACTCTAGAATTGGAGCAATCCGTCAGGAAACAGGTCAGAGAGCAACTTAAAATGAAGAGTCATGTGAGCACATAAAACAGATGTGATTCATTACTGATACCCTGGCTGGTTTCTCACTTTTTTGTTCTACAACATTAACTGAAAATTGCTTTAAGTACCTCAATCACACTGGTCATATAATGCACATGCTCAGCAAGGGACATGAGCTCTTCATTTTCTTCTTTTAGGCGGGCAATTTCACCATCCTTCTGCTCGATTTCTTTGTGCAACTGGGTTCAAATAACAAATCGTTAGAAGAGGAAGACAATAGCCAGTGATGAAGCACTTGGGTATCTTTGAGTAGCTACCTTTTCATTTTCTTGAAGCACTTCATACAGAGCCTTCCTCCTTTCTTCAGCCACTTCTTTCCAATACTGAGATGAAGGACTTCCTGAAGTTAGAGGCTACAGTAAGTCTGTGGTAAGACTGACTTCTTGAGAGCACCTTAAGATATCTAACTTGTATACAAGTATTCTATGAGCTGTGATACTTAGAACTCACTCCATACAGTGTTTTCAAAGATTAGCTGTAGAACTACAACTAGTGACACAAGCTTACAGGAAACAGATCCCACACTGCATCAATGGCTGTACAGAGCACCTTCAAGAAGCTGCCTCAAGCATGGCAGCAGGCTCTGCAAGATGGTCACATCTGCAAATGCTCTTCATGTGCAATTTGATGAAGACAAAATTGTTACTTCCAAGTCACTGTCCACACTGAGCATAGTGGTTCTGAGAAACTGAGCCCACAACACACTGTGCCAGAACAGGCTTTCATTCCAACCTAGTCACTGAAAAACTTATAGCCCAGCCAAAACAACAGACTACAAGACTCCTTAACACTGCTGCACATAATGGTTCTCAGCTTCTCGTTATCATGAACTCATTCTTAAATACTACACATCTATACTTTATTTAATATAGAGGATAAGTATCACTAACTGTAATGCTCCTGTAGCATTACAAAAGAAGTACAAAGCCTTTATCTAAATGACAAAGGAAATATGTTTCAAGTTGTATTCCAACAGCAGCATAGCACTTAAAGTGCAAGAAAACATTTCGGGAATTACTGCATACCTTTCATCATGAGATCTACAGCTTGAATGACATCAGTCTCATTTTCTTGCTCCTTGTCCACAGACACCTCAGCTTTACAAGCCTTTGAGGCAAACTTGTTATTCCAGAGTTTCCTTCTGACTGAAGATTTCTTCTGCATAAAACATGGGCAGGTTTAAGTTTTGAGCAACATCTCAGCCTTCACAAAAATACAAACCTCTCTGCCTGCACACTCATGACTGCAAGTAAGTCTAAGTCATGCTTTCTTCAGATTACAGTTCTAGTTTAGACATCTTCCTTAATACCCACAGATTTAACAAAAGAAATGTTTCATTCTTTCCCAGAGAACTCAGCAATTTCTAGGTTTTAATATTATTTATTACGAGAACAATAGTAAGCTTAAGTTGTGTCACACTAGTTAGCACATTCTATTTTTTAAAATATATTAGTTTTCAGTAAAAAGTTCAAAAGTATTTCACTGTGAGTAGAAATAATTCCGTATCTACGCATTTAGTTCATACCTCATTACATCTGCCAACCAGGCTACCTGCTGCTGAAGGCTGAATCATTTTAAGAGTCTGTCTGGGGGAAGCACTGCATGTGGTATCTGTGAGGTACTTCTGAAAAGACAAATACGGTTCACAATTCATCTTTTCAAGACAAAAAAAATGACACTGTAGCCTATGTTAAGGCTTTTGTAAGGAAGGGGATCTAATTATTTGTAGCAGAGACAGATCTTAATCACATGAAGCTAGCATCAATCTCTGCTTCTTAGGAAACATTTACCCTTCATAAAGGAACTTGAGCAGGTGCTATGGCAGAAATATTCTGACTAGATTTCAAGGCCAGTTAGTGTGCAATGACTAGCTGGAACTCTCAAACTCGAGTTTGAGGGCAGCAGTATCAGCCTTTTGGGGACAGGGACAAAAGTGACTGCAGTTGCAAGGTTAGGGGGCAAAGGCACACCACTTGAGGCCGTAGCTGTTTTTGTAACCTGTGAACACACCAAGTAGTACTCACTTGAATAGATGTGTTATTTGATTATCCATTAACAGGGATCAAAAGCTTCCTTGCTTCGATCCAGACAGGCTATTGTTTTGTCTAACCAGCATGTTTATCACCCTTCCTATCATGCATAAATACCTCTTTCCTGCATCAAAGCTTTCTGATTGGGTTGGTTACATTGCCACCATGGGATAGCAAACAATGGCAGACAACCAAGCAAGAACAGCCAGGATACAATGCCACACCAGCGTGAGAAAGTTACCAATTCACACCGTACTTCATAGGACAAGAGCTCGCCTTTCCCACGGTAGTTTCTGCCACCAATTATCCTACTGTTCCACTAAAGGACAAACATTAACTGCTGTGGGAACAAGAATCACACCGTGTGTCAGACACTGCTTGCTGCTACTTAGGATTAGAGTGAAGTGTATACTCTGCCAAGAGATTATTTGCCATTACTCAAGTTAACCCACTGAAAGTGCAAAAAGCCACACCGAGGAACTGATACCCTAGAGACATTATGGGACAAGACTGCCATAAATCAGACCTATCAATTGGAATTTTTCATTAATACCTGAAGTTTTCATTATAGTCACTATGCCTCATCGTACAAGGACTACTAGCCTCTATTATATACAGTTCTGCACCATTCTGATTAGGACCTACATTAAGAGATTTACCAAGAAAAGTTATTAAGGTTTGGACCTAATCAGTTAGCTCTTAAAAACCTAAATTGTTCAAGCATTTCCACCAGTTCCAAGGCAACTATGATTCATGAAGGTGACTTTAGAAAGTAAACTGCCTACTTGAACACTTCAGTTAAAACATGTTCAACACAACGCAGATATAACTCTTCATAAGGTCCCACCTACAAAGAACAGAGTACTAAACCTACTCTACAACCCCTTAGCCTAAGCCAGAGAGATTCAGTAAGCAAAGGCACGTAGTCAGGACAAACAAACCAAACCAACCCTGAAAAATTAAACGGAGACAGTAAGCTCAGTGTCAAAGTAAAAAGGACTTGCTGAGCAAAAGGAAAAAAAGTAGTCATAAGCACATATGCCAAAAGAGGACAGCATGTTCCCAAGCCACACTGTCTGCCAGGAGGTTACTCAAGCCAAATGGACATAAGCCAGGTGGAAGCACATTGCAACAGATCCCTTTATATTCCTTCAGTGGATAGAGAGGTTTGTGTCAGACAGAGGTACGAGCTTCAAGGCTTTAGAGCCTATACCTGCAAAGATCCTGAGGACTTTTCTGCGGCCAGTTTCTGCTTCATTTTGGAATTCATAAGATCAACTGCAACAGAAAAACAATAAAATTAATGCAACACCCATCTGCTACTTAAGTTTGAGAGACACTAGTTAGAGAACACTACAATTTCGGATTATCAGCTTTCATGGCAGCCTTAAGTAGCCAGCCATGCGCGGCGTGGTCAGAAGGCTCCTGCAGAGCCCCTGCTGAGGCTGCACCCGAGGCACGAGGGGCGGGCAGGCAGAGAAGGCAGAGCCCCGCGGAGATGATCGGCCTCCCCGCGGGGATGGCGGGGCTGTCCCCGGGGCACCCCGAAATGGCTGCGGGGCAGCCGCACACTCACCCACGCCACCCGCCGCTTCCCGCTCCCGCCAAGCGAGCTCGCAGGGCCCCTCCCTCCCCGCGCGCCGCCGCGGCCAATGGGGAATAGCGAGGCAGGAGCCCGCCAACACCCAAACGCGGTCGTGGAAGCTCGCGGCCCCACCCCGCCTTCGGTGGCGGCACGACCGAGACGGAGAGCAGCCCCTTCTCGGTCCCGCCACCCCTCTCCCGAGCCACCGGCCCCGCTCCTTCCCGCCGGCCCCGCACCCTCAGGGACCCGGCGGCGCGCACCCGCACAGCCAGCCCCCAGCTCGCGCCCCGCGCGCGGCTATAGGGAGCGCGTTGGCGGTCACGTGAGGCGGGGCCCTCTCTCTGAGCCAATGGCGGGCCGGGGCGGGCGCTGAGGGGGCGCGCGCTACCGCTAATGCAATTCGGGGTCGGGTTGTTCCTGGTGCTGGGCTTTCTTCGACTCGTAAAGGAGTTGGACCGAATCAGATTTAATCGCATCTCCGCTTATTCTCATCACTCCTATCTAAAGGCGGTACAACCTGCAAAACGGGGGAAGAAAATTAACAGTGTTAAGCCGCATTAGAGACTGCAGCTCTTATTAATTGTGCCTGAGGCGTGCTGTTAAATTTGCTAGAAGCCGCTTGACAATTATGTTCTTGCAAATACTTGCACATTTATCTTTTATTTATGCTAATGGTATCTTCTGCTGACTTGCGAATAAACATTTTGTCGAGTTAAGGACACATTCCTTGCAATCAAGGTTTCATAGAACAGCTATCAACATTTTTCCCAGGCAAAATGATGAAGCTGTCAGAAATAAGGATAATCGCAGAGAGAAGTATTTATTTAGCCTGCCATTCTGTCAATTTCCTGTTTGGTAATAAACTCCATGACACTTGTGAGAATGTTTTTAGTAGAATGTCATGGTCCAATGAAAGCAAGAAAAGCAGAACATAAAAAAGGATGCATTAGGAAATCTTTAAACAAGGATAGGGAAATGAAGCTAATCTATCTTGCATAAACTTGTTCAGTCTCCCACTGACCCATTTAAATTTTCATTGTCCACAATATCATTTGGCAAGTACGTCTAGAGCTCAAATAACCATTGGTCTGAAGAACACCATCCTTTTTTCTTTTTCTTTGAACCCGATTCTGGTATTGCCACTTGATGTCCCCAGTCTGTATACTGGAAGGGACAACGAACAACCTACCCTCACCTAGGCCACTGTTACACGTAGTGCTCTCCAGTTCTCTCTCCCAGGCCTCCTTAGCCATCCCTGACATGAAAGCTGTTCTATCTTCCAGCTCTTTTGTGAACTGTATAGCATTTGATTTGCCACTGCTGAACACTGGGATGACATTCCTGTGGAAAAATCTGCCTTAACTCTGAGATCTTATTCCTGAGTGATGGTCAGTTCAAAGTTTGTCATTCAGTGTGTGAAATCAAGATTTTTTTAAAAAATGCATATTATTTGATGTTTACCTACATTGAATTTCACTGCTGTATTTGCCCATCATAATGTCCTTCTGCAGTTTTTCAGCTAGGTCCCTTCCTGTTATCTTGAATAGTACAGTGTCAGGAGTAAGCTGTCACCCCAGTAAGCTTTGTCTTCTACACAGAAAATGAAAATAATACATGCAGAAATGTCACCTAAATTAACATTGTTCTATTACAGTACTAAAAAAAAAAAAAAATCATGCTTTTAAGTTAGTTTAATTGTTGTTGATTTTGGAAGTGAAATTTCCACGTTTCAAAACACCAGCAGATATGCTTAACTGTCTATGGTTAAGCATACACATACACAAATCTTACCAGCACTGAATGTCCTTTCAGAAAAATCTCTATACAGGTAATGCATATAAGCACAATATAAAAACATTCCTATTTTTACATTTTATGTTTTCTTATACAGAAATTTTAAAATCCAATAAAAAACTACACCAAACATAAAAGAGAAGAGTTAGGATTGGTTTATATTGTAAATCATACATAAGAGGCACTGTGTGCATTTTATGGCTGCAGTACATAAATTGTACCTCTTGCAAATACTATGTTTTCAAGTGAAACTTTCTCAATCATTACCTTTTCAAAATTCAGGTTTAATGCATAAAACGTTTTCAGGCAGATTTACAGTTCAGAAGCGGAATAACTGCTTTTGGAGATGTTGGTAATTGGAAAGGTCTGAGGTAATGGGAGATGGTTCTGATGTGACAGTCCTGTTTGTTTTTCCTTTTAATTTGTTCCTTGCTGGAGGCATACAAGCTGGAGGTTTATTACAAAGCTGCCACTCCTTCCATTTATCCAGCTGAAGAACATGTCCTCTTATGAACCACCGTGTCCCAGAGTTCAGTTTCTTCAGTTTGAAAGGTTTATAAAAAATCCCATCACCATCTCAGAAATAAGAGCATGAATTTATTATTAGAAGCCTATTCATAGCCTTAATTGTAAGAAACCAGTGTAATGATATAAAAATCTCACCAAAAAAATTTAAAAAGAAAAAAAAAAAGAGTTCTGGTTACTTTACCGTAATAATTCCCCTTTTTGTGGCCACAGTTTTAATTTAAATAGGAATTAGGGCATTTTTACATGCAAAAATCTGGCAACCCATTGCTAGCAGAATACATTTTTCTTCAGATTGAGTGCAATATAATGCATTTCAGCTTGTTTGTTTCATAGAAAATAAAACCATCTGTCATGAATACTTATGACTATTTGCACTTCAAGTGAGCCTAAGCAAACACACCGAGGTTTCCCATTGAGCTCAGCCAATTAGATTATTCATGGCAGCAGAGAATGTGTACTTTTTAGAGCTTTTGTACTCCATGGCTGTTGATAAATGTTATCAGTTTTTACAGCAAATGACAACTGAAGAAAAAAACCTCCTTGGAGTAGTTCATGTGCCTGGGAACATGGGAATAGGTGGCTCTCCAGCAGCTTGGGGGTCCTGAATTGCTTTACATGCCAGTGTGTGGAAACTTCCTAAGCACTGGACAGGGAGAGTCTGGACTTGGCTGTCTGAACCAAATGCTGGCAAACAGGTATTTGTACTTGACAGTCACACTGTGCCTGTTGTCAAGGCCCTTTTTGTACTCTGCAGATAATGATCTACCTCTGGGGTGCTTAAGGACTCTTTATTCCTACCTGCCACATTAAGTACGGGTAAACCACATTGTAATTTTTAAAAATTTTGTGTACTGTATTATCACATAAATACCATAAACGAGCTCCTATTTGTTATTATTTACTGTAAGCAACGACTGTAAGTGTTTGGGATGCGGAGGAACACCTTGGCGAGAGCCGGGGGAGCCAGTGCGATGCTGAGCCTCTGACACTCGGGAATGTCTCATCTCAGTTCTGCCCTGGCCGCAAACCTGCAAAGGGTCCGGGGAAAGAAGCCCCGAGACCGCCTTTGGAATCCCTGCACTACTAAACAAGACCTGTGGCTCTCAGGGTCCCTCGCTGATGTTCCCTTGGCCCCTCTGTCCAATATTTATTTCAGGCATGAAAGGGCTCCCCGCAGCCCGCCGGGTGACAGTAGGTGGCAGCGTGGTATCACGCTTCCCATCCCTCTGCCTCGTTTTTCCGTCTTGCTTCGTGTGGTGCCCACAAGAAATTCGTGGTTTGTCTTCTTTTCTCTGGGTTAATCAGCGTGGAAGGCTGCATGCTAATGAAACTTGTGGGCTATATACACGGCACAATCCAGGTACAATTCATAAGGCCAGCAGGGTTTCGATGGTGGCCACTGCTAATAATTAAATCTCTCCAGAGAGTACACAATTTTCATGTATTAGAACAAAAGATTGTCCTGTGAATAGTGATCCTGAGTGCCTCAGAGTTGAAAAGTTAAAGAAAAATCTACGTCTCACCTGGTTATTTTTTTCCCCTACTTAAGTACTGTGTGAGTCACTAAAACATCCCTTAAGACACTTTCAAAAAACCGTGATTTATACAAGTGCTTTAAGATTTAAATTTAAACATGCTCTATAAAGGCTAAAAATTAACAATAAGCTAAAGCTACTGTTGACTGTAGTATTGACTGAATATTTTTTACAGACTGAACAAATAAAACAAGGGGTTTTTTTTAAAATTTTACCCTTATTCTTTCAAAATCAGCTGATCAAACACAAAACCTACATTTTTGAGGGCCAATACATCCCATGCCCAAGAACCTATGTCCCATTTTATGTCCACAGCCCCCTGAAACTAGAAGGTGGGACATAAGGAAGTGCTAAATGAAGCTTAATACTGTAGCAACAGCTGTGAAGTGGTGTGCTGGTTTTGGCAGGGATAGAGTTAATTTTATTCTGTCCACTGCTGTCCATCATGAGAAGAGGTGGACAGTGGTGGACAACCCAAGTCATTCTATGATTCTGTGATTCTAACTGGGTCCAGAACATGATATAAGGAATGTTGCACATGTTAAACACTGACATTTCTTTAACAAAAGCATTTCTGTTATGCTTTAGAAATGAATGTTTTCTCTAAAGGCAGAAAACAGTGAATCAGTATGTTCTGAAGTATATGAAAGAATTTCAATTACCACTTAATTTGTCTTGTTTGAATTTACAAAGAATACTAATTTATTTTTGTCTGATGCATAAATATTTGGCACTGAATTAATCATAGTTCTGTTTTTGAAGCAAGTAGCTTCAGGACTGATTCTGCTTCTAACATACAGTACAGTGTGTACAGAAGAAAGAGAACAGAATCCATCTCATCTCTTCCTAAATATGTTGATAACATACATAACAACTTGCAACAATCTATTAAAACTAATTATTAACTTGAAATTATTAATTTTTAAGTAATTAATTTCTAAGCTGGAAATTAAGAGCAGAGGCATTAGATTACAATCTTGCCCACATGTTTATGAGTAAACATGTAATTCTGAAAATAAGAATTAGACTCTGAAATTACAGAAATTTTAGGAAAAAGAAACCTAAAACAACAACGTGTATGTATAAATTTATCAATAATTTTTAATTTACAGAAAAAGCACAAGTTATTATGCAAACGAGTGCTTGATTTCACTGAAAACAGTGAGGATATGATAACATGGTGACTGGAAGATACCAGTTTTTCAGAGAAGAAAAGCCAGCATCCAGATATTCTAAACTTTCAGTGCTTCTCAAAACTCCATGACTCACTTTCTCCCCCAAGGAATACATTTTTGTGACAAGGTCTTTCCTACCTTCACATGGGCCATTGGCCACGCTGCCGGATTTTGTATTTCTGCAGGATGGCAGCCCCGATGCTGAGACCCCAGTCCCTAGAGGGGTCTGTGTGCACCTGACTCCTCCAAGGGTACAGGACTGCAGTTACGTGGTGTTGAACACAGTCTTCCTCACTCTGGGGGAAAGCCTCAAGGACACCAGCTGACTGGTCTGTGCTGTGCTAACCAAGCAGAAGCTGACCCATTCTGCTGACTGTTTTGCTCAGCCTGGATTTAATGTGCACAAGAAACACTATTTTTGCTGTGTTAATGGGATTTAAACCTAAAAAAGAGAGAACTATTACTGCATATAATGCCACAACCTGCTTGTCAGCTTTGTTTTGTATAACATGCACATTCCTCTCTTCTCAGTGTAAACTTATATTATTTTAAATTAGATTTGAAGACAGGCAGTCTGTCATTGGATCAAGTTTTATAATTGCAAAATACACACCCAGCTTCCAGGGCCACAAGCTTCTCTTATAAATGATGCAACATTGCATAACCACTATGAAGATAATAGTAATATGCAATTATCTAGTCAAGAGAATTATGGATCAATAGCATATAAATATTTATTTTGCTAAGTCTAACTCTCCATTCAGTAAGAGATGTTACTTTTTAACATGTTTTAACTAAGATGATATTTTTCTACCCTATGAGCTTCATCATTGTGCATGATGGAAGAAAAGAAGCACAGCTATATAAAAGTAGGAGAAGACTCGGCCATTGCTCATGAATTTAATAGTGCAAATATTTCTGCACATAAATGTATAATAAACATACTTGGGTTGGTTAATGTGCTCATTTGTGTAAATGTTGTCAGGGTCCCTTTACTAGACAATGAGCCAAAGGGAAAAAAAATCTTCTCTGAACTTGGTGGTGAAGAAAGGACGTTATCTATATAAGGAGGAGCAGCAGTCTTTACAGAAGGAACCTGGAGTGATTCCAGCTCCCCATCCCCTTCTGAAAGGATTTGAGCAGCCTGAGTTTGCAGAAGACAGGTGGTGGCTGCTTAGCATGTAATACTTTGTACTTGATCTCCCTTTTCCTTTACACACACACACACACACACACGTATATATGTATATTTCATGTAAGTATATATATTCCTCTCCTCATAGCTCTACTGTGAAGCCCTTCCGGAGAAAAACTGTTCTCACGCCAGTGCTACTTTTGACAAAATTTTTGTATGCATTCCTCAACCTGGGGCTGGGCAGCTGCCCGATCCCTTGTGACTGCATCCCTACACTCCAAAGGGCAGCTGGAGTAACTGGGCTGGAAAAAACGCCTTCCTTTCTCCTCCGCAGGTGGGCAAGGCGCCAGGTCCCTCCAAGGCGGCCCTTCTGTGCCGGGGCAATCCCCGCGTCAAGCGGTGCTGCCGTGCCGAGCCTTCGCTGTGTCGGCACAAAGAGGGTCACAGGCCAAGTGTGACTCATGGCTTAAAATAGCAGCGGGCACAAGACTGCAGCACAAAATGTCGCACAGGGCAGCCTGGAAAACAAAACTGGACAAAACTGGCTGGAAGGGCGGCTATCTAAACGCGGCTCCCCTTAAGGACAGACTGATGTTACAGTTAAAAAACTCTGGCATTCTGAAATAGCCACGGAAGTGCAGAGCTAAAATAATCCTCCTATTTAGCTGCCTGCTTTTTACCACCAAATAAAGGGTTATTTTCAATCGGCATTGCCCATTAGGACTGAACAGCAATCTCTAAGTAGGTAAAAATTATCTGTTTCTGCTCTGTTCTTGTTCAAACAACAAAGGAATGTTCTGGGCAATAGCCGAGTCAGGGAAGGCGTGAGAAGTGTTCGAAGAGGGTCTGACCAACACCGGGGGAAGATAGTGAGGTCCAGGAGCTGCAACACAGCTCCTGCCGACAAGACAGGCTGGAGAGAGGTGTCCGAGGGAAAGTATGTAGAGGAAATGCGTGCTAAAGGAAAACAACTAATTTGGGGGTCGGGAGAGAACAAGGGGGATCAGCAGGGAGAAATAAGAAACTGAGGGAACAAAGGCTGAAATGTGGAGCTCTGGAGAGTGCCTTGCCGTGCTGCATGGGCTTTTAAACACGATCAAGCGAGAGAGACGGTGCCCGCACTTGTCTTCCGCCTGTAATCTCTGTAATAGCGCTGCTGTTCTGGTGAGTCACAGGCAGCAGCTTCCAAGGAAAGGTGGGAGAGATGCGTTCCCCCACGGCGGCAGCCCGCGCCTTGCTGAGGCACCACCCGGCAGGTGACCGCCCCTT
Source organism: Rhipidura dahli (assembly GCA_013399225.1). NCBI lineage: Eukaryota > Metazoa > Chordata > Aves > Passeriformes > Rhipiduridae > Rhipidura > Rhipidura dahli. The sequence continues at coordinate 96,389 of VXAC01003807.1, forward strand.
GGCTCCCCAGTGCGAACCTGCGCTTCGGCTGTACCCCAGGGCCGGGGCATGTTGGACGGCGAGGTTCCCCTGGCACCCCCGAGGCCAGGCACGGGTGGGCCAGCAAAAGCCCGGGCCCGGTGCTGAGATGGCAATTCCTCCTGCTCGCCCTGGGCCTTCCCACAGGGAGAACGCTCCGCAGCAGGCTGCATCCTCGCTTCGCCTCCATTGCTTCCGTGCCATTCCTCCTTCCTTCCAGAGAACGGGAACGAAAGGAGAGCATAAACCTGTCCTTGTAGTGCAGAAATAAAACCGTTTACTTCTCGCCGAGGATTAGGTCTGTGTCTTTGGAACAGCAATTACTTATTTGTAAAACTTAGCCAGCGTCGTCGGGAAGCGCTGAGACAGCCACGAAGGAACATGGACTGTCACACACTGGCTGATGTGGTGAGATCAGTGCAGCAGACAAGCCCCTCGCCATGTCAGCTTTGAATACGTTGGACTTTAATTGTTGTTTTATGTACAGTTTTACTTCGCATACGTGTGACGGGCTGAATACAAACTCCGACGGACCAAATTACACAAAATAGTGCCACTACAAGACTTGTTTACCTAGAACATCACCACGCTTAAGGCTGAAACAAGTTTAAGTATTCCCGTGAGGTGACGGAATGTGGGGATCAGGCGTTGGCCGTGTGGGAAGGGAGGGAAGGAGGGAGGAGATCTGTCTGGGGCGGATCCCGCCTAGGGCGGCGGGCGATGTTCCCTCCCTCCCTCTTGCCTCACCCCACCCCCCCCCACCCCGAAAACAGCGTCGAGCAGCCCCATCCGGGTCATCGTCTCGCGGCCACCGCGCGGGGCGGGCGGGTGGTTACACGAGGCGTGACTGGGGAGGTGGAGGGGAAGAAAGAGCAGGGCATTGTGGATTCTTGGTGCGGTGTGGGCTCGGAGGCGCTCCAAGCCGACCTTGTACTCTCCTTCCTGCCATTCCGGACAAGGGGTGTCTACGGTGGTTGGCGAGGCTGAGCTCTACTGCCCGGCCCACAACCGTGCGCCACCCCCCGGAGGCACGAGCACTTGGTACGCGCCGGCGATGCGGGTAGGGCGGCGCCTGTGTGACTCAGGCGCTGCCATTTTGAGGGGTTGGTGGTGCCTGCGCAACTCCGCTCTGCGCTCGCTCCGTGCCGACGCACAGGCACTCCCGCTCTCTCCTGCCCGCTCCTGCCGTCGCCCTCGAGGACGTCCCGGGACCATCTGGGCGAGAAGCGGCTCTCCTCAGCCCTTTCATCATTCATCCCGGTCATTCTTCGACGCCACTCTGGGATCTCTCTATGCCCGCCGCCCTCCTCCGTAGGAGTCGCTAGCGCAGGGACAGCGTCCTCCTCTTCTTCCTCCTCCTTCCGCCGCCGTCGCCTCTTCCTCCTCCTTCTCTGTCCGCCACCATTTCCCCACTCCCCGGCCCCGGGGCGCTGAGCTAGACTATGGGGACCAGGTCGGGGCCGAGCAGCGGCAGAGCGGGCGGCCCGGTCACCGTGTCCCCTGCGGCAGGGATGGGGGGGCTCCGCGGCTTCGTGGCTTTATCTTGACATGGCTCCTCTCCGTGCTGCCAGCACCGCCGCCGCCTCCTCCTCCTCCACTGCTCCTCCTGCGCCCGCCGGCTGCGGGTAGCGAGCGGGCCACGGTCCCGGGCTCTCGTCGGAGCCTCTCAGTCTCTTGCTTAACTGGGGGGGAAGCTTTGGGAGGGGTTCCTTTTTTTTGGTTTTTGTTTTCCTTTGTTTTTTGTTCCTTTCTCTCCAGACAGAGAAGGGGGAGAAGTACTTTCCCCCCCCTCCTCTTCTTAAACTGGTCCGACGAATTCGCTAACCTAAAAACTTTCTAACCCCGACTAATCAAACACCTGGGGAGGGGAAAAAATGTCTGGAGAGAGGAAGAAAATAACCTGATAATTGGGGATTTGCTTTTTTTCGGGGGAGGGTGTTTTAGAGGTTTAAAATTGCAACCTAGATTGCGATTTTAAAAAAGAAAAAAAACAACCTCGCAGAAAATTCTGTCACCGAAAAGCAGGAGCAAACCACACTCCATGTTTTCCGACTCGTGGCCATGAAGTGAGAGGCGAGAGAGGCGGTGCTGCTGTGGGTGTCCCGCTGCCCCGGGCGCGGCCGCCCTGCGTGCAGAGAGAAGCCGAAGGGAAAGCCAAGAGCGCCGGCCATGCACAGCCTCGGCTGACCGTGCTCGCAGCAGCAGCAGATAGAGAGGGAAGGATCCCCGGGGGATCAGCAGCCCAGGGAGTGCATGAGGTGTCAGGGGATGTAGGGCTCTCCCACTGGTAGGGAGCCCGGGTTTGGGGCACTGATTCAGGTTTAAGTCTCTCGGTGAGATAATGCTGTCCTTTGAACCCCTGTCCGCCCCTTGTCAATGACCATCATGATCCCTCTCCTTTTCGGCAGCAGTAGCCTCGGAGCAATGATGAGCAGGATGAAGTTAGAAATGACTCCGCTGTCTTTTCTCTTTGCTCCCCTGCAAACCAGCGCTGTGTTGTCTGTAGTTGATTTTGTTGTTGTTGGCGGCAGAGAAATGTCATACTTCCCGGGTTGTGCACTCCTCCTTTGCACCCTTTTCTCTGCTCTCCACCAAGTGTAATAATTCTAAAGAAAAAGACGGGCAACATAGCAATAGTGGAAGGCTGAGAATAATAATCAGTAGAGTCATGAATCTGGCTGGGGTAAAGCGCAATTTGTAATTTCAGCTTCGGGGTTTTTTTTTTTTTGTAAGCAGAGCAAAAGTACCCCCCCCATGGATTGGGCTTGTGCCAGTTGCTTTTTATTGTACACATAAATTGTGATAAGATTTCTTTGGGGTTTGTTTTCTTTTTTCTTCATTCTTACCCACTTATTCCTGCCGCTAAACTGTTAAAATTTTTCTCTTCAAAATTCTTTGGGTTTTTTTTTCTTGATTTATTGTAAAACCTCTCGTCCAGGCATGGCTGGACAACTACTTTCTTTGTTTCTTGACCCCTCCAGTACGACATTCTCGTAAAATACTGCCTGAGGTGCGGTTTTGGGTTACACTAGCTTTTGATCTATTCAGTCGCATTAGCAGGAATCAAACGACTTGTTTCTGTTGTACTTAAGTCTTACGAAAAGGTGCCCATAGTTTAGCGACAGTTTCCAAAGGCTTTAGTACCACCTGTATTACAAAATGGGGGACCCAAACTCCAGGAAGAAACAAGCTCTGAACAGACTTCGTGCTCAGCTTAGAAAGAAAAAAGAATCTTTAGCTGACCAGTTTGACTTCAAGATGTACATTGCCTTTGTATTCAAAGACAAGGTAACTTGGTTTTAAAGTGTATCTCTGCGTTTGTTGCACGTTAAAGTGTTCTGTGCAAAGTCTTGCTGCCTGATTGCATCAAATGTTTTATCATTAATAGATTCCATTGACTTTTAGTTTTTTTAAATTGCTAGTTGCTATAATATTTACTTCACGTTTGTCATTTTGGCTCTTTGCGTTTTGTAGTTTTGTAACGCAGAGGGCTCAAGTGCCTTATTAAATGATTACTTGGTAGCTTCTGTGTTGGGTAGATATTTTCCAAAGTTAACACTGTAACTCGTTAAGCCTAATTGGGGTCTGACCTGCACAATTACTGTGAACAGTTGCACTGTGAAGGGAGTCTGTCTGAGGCGATTGCCGAGTGTGTTTATCTGGTGAAAGCAGAAGGGAAGACCTGGCAGTTGAAGGGAGAAGTCGCAAAACGTGATGTGGAAATGGCCCAAGTGCACAGGCACATGTGGAACGGCTGCTATCATTTTGAAAGGGAGTGGGGAGTGCAAAAAGGAAATCTTCATTTGCTTGGCTGCCTCCTCTGCTGCTGGAAGCTGCACATCTGGGAGGGGAGCTGGGTCTTTCTAAAGCCAGCTATAGACCTGCAGTTGTGGGACAGTTTTTATCCACAGAACATTAGGTACTTCTAGGAAGTGGATGTGCTGAACAAATGATGAGGAAGTGAAGATAGAAGCAAAGGGCAACAGAGTACATAATGCACAAAATCCATGTAGATGAGCACTGAAATCGTTTAATCCCCTCAAATGTATAGTTTTTGCATTTGCTGTAATAAATAGATGTTTTTAATGAAGACTTTTCCTTGAAAGGCTTTTTTAAAATTTCTAAGTTTAGTTTGCTTATGTTTGTCAGTTCCAGGGCAAGCACAGATGGATATATTGGGGTATAATTTCTGGGTACTGTGTCACAGTAATGTAGAAGTAAATGTTCTAACAGTGGCAACAATTAGATTTTCTTAGGTGACACAGCTTTTACTCTTAGGTTGGACATTGATGCTACTTTTTAGTTGCTTTGTAGAAATTCATTGCAAATGCCTATTTTGAATCCTGTGAAATGAAGATGTCCATCCCATACCAGTTTGCTTAAAGTAGGAGTTCAGCTCAAGCTAGCTTGGTCAGCTCATAGTTGTCTGTTACCTCTGTTCTTATGGGGGAGGAAGGGAAGTGGAGCATTTTGTGGTAAAATACACTTCGTCTCTTAAGTAGGTCAAGACTTCTGATGAGCTGTAAGAAAGCTGTTAGACATACAGCTTCAGTGATTTTACATTCTTATAATGTTTTGACCTTGCTTGAGAGATGCTGAAATATTTGTAATGAGTATAAAAGTTGTTTAGCAAACTAAAATAGTCCTCCTTTGAGAAGATTATAGCTAACTTCAGTTGGGATCTCAATCACCTGCTCTCACCAAATGTAGCATTGAAAGATTTCACTTTTCATAAAGGGTCAACTGTAGAAAATTGAAAAGGGGAAAAAAGGTGTTATTATTGGTATTTGCAGAGAAGCTTGCAGAGGCTCTTGGTCATCCCAAAGTCATGTGCTCTACTTGAAGAAGGGGCAATTCTCTTAATGTTTAGATAGAATTTTAGTTTTTGCAAGATACTTAAATCTGCATTTTTTCAACTTTTATAAAAAGTTGTCAATCTGATTCTGTTTAATTTATTAACTTTTGCATGTAAATTTTAGCGTAGTTTGTGTCAAAGTCCAAGCCTGTGTGATGTGTACTTTATACATTTATACAGAAAATCTCAAATCCTGAAATAAACTGTTACCTTTCCTGAAAGGATTGTAATCTCAATGTAATCTGTGCTTTTTTTAGAAGAAAAAGTCAGCGCTTTTTGAAGTGTCTGAAGTGATACCAGTCATGACCAATAACTATGAAGAAAATATCCTGAAAGGTGTGCGGGATTCCAGCTATTCTTTGGAAAGTTCCTTAGAGCTTCTGCAGAAAGATGTAGTACAGCTCCATGCACCCCGCTACCAGTCTATGCGCAGGGTAAGGCTCCTTTTTATACTTGCTGAATTATACTTTGTCAACACTTGTGCTTTTGCATGTGAATCTTAAGGGTAATCTTGCCTCTTACTTTGTTTTCTCGTTTGCTGCATGAGGGCTCTGTGGGCCCGTGTTTATGTGGTCTAGTTTGAAGGGTAGCAGTGGTGTAGTAACAGTTCTGATACTGTTGAAATACGTAGTTCTTAAGCTTTACCTTTCATTTGTCTCATTCAGAGATATGCCTTGGGAAGTGTATCTTCTTGCCATCTTTGTCCTTTAGAAGGCATGCGTTAATAATTCTTGCAACAACTGCTGTAAAACTAAGTGATTTTGCTTTATGAATATTGGAAGACAGTCTTTGCTAATGTTTTCCTTAAGTTGTAGTTTATATTAAGTGGGTACTGATACTAAAATTATGTGGAAAGCAAGGAAGACTTCAGTTGTGGTATGAGTAATACAAAGGGAAAATCAAAGAAATGCTGTATAAATATCACCTCCAAAGTATGTGCCTCTATGGATAAGTTGTTTATCTGTGTCTTTTGACTACTGGAGGGAATGTAAGTACAAAACTTTACTGCTCACAGGATGTGATCGGCTGTACCCAGGAGATGGACTTCATTCTATGGCCTCGTAATGATATTGAGAAGATAGTCTGTCTCCTGTTTTCTCGGTGGAAGGGATCTGATGAACCCTTTAGGCCTGTTCAGGTATTTGGTTTTGTGTTTTGACTAAAATAACTAACTTATTCCTGGAGGGTGTGTTCTCTTTAACCAGTAAGTTGATAAGGTATGTGAGTTCTGTGTATGTTAAAAAAATATGCTGTCCTGGTTTTATTTAAAAAGCAGTCCGTGGTTTTTATGTCAAATTCTGCTTCCTGTCTTTATGCACTGTTGTATTAGCCCTTCCAAAATGTAAGTTTCCAAAGGGCCTTTGGAAATGATATGTATGTATAAATGCATGCAGTGTATTTGTAGAAGTGGATTAGATGTGTCTCCTAGTACAATTGAATTTTTTTCTAAATGTGATGGTATTGTTAAGGTTCTGTCAGTAGTTCAAACTGCTGTATTTGATTAGATGGAAGAGTGAGATGGATGGAACCTTTGCATTATAATTTTGCCTAGGAATGGTTGCACAGGGATCTTCTGCCACAGGAAGGTAAATTGGGTTTTATATATGCTGCAGGTGAAGTTGTTCCTTTGAGTTGTTAGTATGTCATTGCAATGGCTAATGTCAGTGTTGGCAGAATTAAATTAGGAAATTCTTTTAATTATGTCAAGACTCTTGTGTGTCACTGCCATGGTCCCCAGTTTCTGCTTTTCAGAATGGATCAGAAAAGGAAAGAACAAAAGTGGTTGTAAAGCCCCAGATTGAGGGAAATTAATGGGTTACACGTGAGCTTTATCTTAATAAATATTTTATTCCCTTTCCTCACACCATGTAGGCCAAGTTTGAATTTCATCATGGCGACTATGAAAAACAGTTTCTGCATGTTCTGAGCCGAAAGGACAAGACTGGAATTGTTGTCAACAACCCTAACCAGTCAGTGTTTCTCTTCATTGACAGACAGCACTTGCAGGTAAGCTTCTGTCCTCATCTCAACAAGTGTGTTTTAATCATAAAAAGCTTTTTTGTTCTCGGGAACACAAGTAATTTTGCTGCGAGGTACTCAAGTAGAAAAACTGATCATGAATTCATGTTTGCATTTTGGCAGTTTCTGAGGAAACTTTATGCTATAAACAGGACTCAGGTGCAAAAACAAACTATGGTTTTGTGCAAAACATTTTGTGCAGAAACACTGTGGGCCACATATATGTTCACATAGAATTAATGTTCTTGTATTAAAAAATATATAAGTTCTAAAGTAGGCCTAACCGTGTTTAGGAAAAATTTAAAAAATTGTTTGGGTGGCAATATAGAAATAATTCAAGTGAAGAATGAACAAAATAGCGAAAATATCTTATGCATTAGAGTTTGCAGACTAATTTTGAGGGTCAAGCTGTTAATATGTATGAAATAGTGTATTTTAAATGTCTGTGGGGGTATGCCTGTTAGTCCTAAGTTAACCTCTAGGCTTAATATCTTTTCTTTGGGTTTTCTTTGCCTCTAGACTCCAAAAAACAAAGCTACAATCTTCAAGTTATGCAGCATCTGCCTGTACCTGCCACAGGAGCAGCTCACTCACTGGACGGTTGGTACCATAGAGGATCACCTCCGTCCTTACATGCCAGAGTAAGGTACTGGCCAGCAAAATGGGGAAGATCACAGAATACAGCAGTGGATTTTCACTTTCCTCACCACTTTATTCTTTCAGAATTTAGAAGAAAATGGACTCATGTTCAGAACACTATACATTGTGAAACTTGATCATCCTGGATTTTTTTAATCATTTGTATCTCAGAACTTTGCAATTTTTTTTAAATGTTTTCTGCATGGACCTTGTGAAAGAGAGGATGCTCTGCACACTTCTGCACTGCATCAGCATCTTACTAAAATGTGAAATGAAGGGACTGTACATTGAAACAAATGTTTCCGAAAGCACAAGGTGATCATTTGTGGTGGTGTTCCCATTTGTGCTGGTCATGCCCCCTAACATCTCTAATGTTAACCATCAGTATTTTGAGGGTGAGAAGTGAATGTAACGGGTATAAAAGCCTTACAGCTTTGCTGTTAATGATTGTATCGAAGAGCACTATCATTCATTCTAATGAACGAAGAAGTGGCTATTACAATAGGAAGTAAATGTGGGAAAGAAATCTTTCTTTTAAAAAAAAGCATCTCATTTAATGTATAGGCATTTTTTTGCCTCTTTTGTTTTGCTGGGCCATGTCTAAGTTTACTGGCACTTTTGTTTTGGATCTCTTTCCCCAAGTTGCTGTATAACTGTATGAAGGTATTCTTTTGAGTTGAATGCATTTATACAGGTGAGGTAGACCTGGAGTCTGAAGTTGCTAAAGCAGCTCAAAAAAAGGTAAAATAATAGCTGCAGAAACAATGTTGGTAGAGGATTATTTTTTCTTGAGAGTTGAGACTTGTAAACTTGCAGGTGAACTGTGCAGGAAATACTGGTTTCTAAAACATTTCTTATGGAAAACCCATCGAGGTTTATTTTTTTTCTTTTGGAATAGACATTATAAACCAATGTAAAATAGTGTTTGGAGTGTCAAAAGTTGGTTCTGACAGAACATTTTAAGGTTGTGCAATGATAAAAGGAAGACTACTGTATAGTTTTGATGACAAAGAAGGCTCTGCTTAAGGGTTGAGTACTTTACTGGAGTAAAACTGCATAAGCCTACTCCCTTTGGATAAAACTAGTGCTTACCTGTTTAAAACTTGTATTTAGCTTTTGTTTGGAATTGGAAAAAATGGAAATTAAATAAATTAGGTGAAAGATGGCTGGCTTTATTTATGGAAATCCTATTAATTGAGTTTTTGTAGCAATTTGCATCTTAACAGTGTCACCCACTACAAGCACTGAAAATGTACAGACTGTAAAACGTTAAGATCAGCAGAGATCAGTAGCAAACATGTTCTTGCAGATGTGGGCCATACCCTTTGAAAAATACCTGTCAGAAATAATGGCATTACTAGTATCTTACTGTATTGGTGCATACATATTTTTACTTCCTTGGTTATAAGTTCCTACAGGTTAATATGAAACACCCTAGAAAAACACCACGTGAAAGCTCCAACTTTACTTTCATAGTTGCCTTAATTTATAAAGAAATACCTTGAAAATGCTGCTCTCCAGAATGCTAAGACTTTCTAAAATATTTAGTAACCACCATACCTGCTAAGAATCCTGAAAATTTCTCAACTTGAGGTGCCCCTTCTTTGAATGATCTGTAAGACATAATACAAAGTGTCCACATGAATCTTTGAGCTAAGATTATTAGGGTCTAGCACATTAAAGTTTCAGGAGTTTGGAATTTGATTGCTAAGTGCCATCCTTTGTTCTTAATTTGTCATTCTGGACATCATCTCACCTCTCTGAGAATAGGGCAATAGTTACCTTGATCAGCAAAGCAAAGGACTTCTTGCATTAGGAATTTTGGTTTTCTTCAATTTGGTTTTTCTTAGAAGAAGCCTCAGGATGTTGGCCTGAGCAGCTGTGTCAGTAATTGCATAGATTTTAACTTTAATTCTCTCTATTACAGGAAAACAACCTGTTGAGTTTAATTCCTTTTTTATTTTTGTACAGAGTGCATAAGACAGGCTGCTCATTTGTTCCTCATGACAAATCATACCATGCTTTCTTGGGAGAACACAGGATAATAGAGGAAGCAAAAAATTGGAAAACTAATTTTGTTAAATGTGGTCTACAGTACCCAGCTAGCAAACCTTATGGTTTTGCTGTGCTATCAGAGTGAGTTGAGAACCATCTGCATTGTTTTAAGTAGTGGGGGAAAAAGATAAATGGGACCAACAGGTTTCAGAGCCTGAGAATCTTGGGGAATATATGAGAATTTGTTCTTGTATCATTTGGCATGTTTGAAGAGTTTCTCTCCCCTTAAACAGGGTGGCTTTTGAGGGAAGAGATTAATTCTTGTTCCACTCTTTCTCAATGGAACTTCTAGTTCAATCTCAGAATATTCTGAGTGACTTTAGCAAAATACCCTTCAGAAGTGAATGGAAGTAGTTCACAATACCTAGCTTTTGGTTTCAGGCCCTCTTTATATCAGTTTAATGGCTTTTGGTAGGCTTTTTTTAAAGTGTAGGTTTTATCTCACAGAACTAATGTTTCCAAAGCACAGTTTGTGATGGTGTGCACCTCATTTTGGAGTTGCTCATAAATACAGAAAGGCGCTCTCACAAGAATTTTATTTACTACTGTCAACTGCTTGTTTGGCTCCCTTGAACATACTTATACCAAGAATTGAAATACATTCAATATTGCACCTGAATATGGGACTTCACCTGGGCTGTTGCTTAAGGATTTGTCAGCAGACCTTGGTAAGTGCCAAGGGGGCCAGCATAAATTAAGCAGACTGAAGACCATTAAGTGTTAAATACATGTCAGTGAATTGTCTGGTTAAGGGAAGCTTGTGTCAGGTGCTTCCTGGATGATGAGATGCTTCTTAAATGTTATTGTCTGTACATGACTATGAAGCTTCACTTCTCAAGCTTCTTCAGCTTTGCAAGAGTTACAAAAATATGGGAAGATGGACAGAACTGCTGTACAAGTACTGCCAAAATGTAACAGGCTTGTAGTTAGTTTGCAGTTGATGCCCCTTGTGATGTCTGTCTCAAAAGTATAAATTCCCTCTCAAAAGCTGTTTTACAGCTTTAGTGTTTATTTTATAAACATGAAAATTTATCTGTAAAGTGATGTATTAGGTAGTAGAAACACAAGGGCATTAGTCAGTGCTTCTCTTTAAAAAAGGAAGAAATTGGTTACTGAATTGGTTACTAATCTCTGAGCATTGAAAGTTTTAGATCAAAGGTACTGATCTCTTGCTGCAAGTTCATTTTTTTCATTGCAAAATGTTAAGTCTGTTAAAAAAACAGCAGGTGGGAAGATGAAAATCAGAACTTGTAAAATTACCTACACTTCAAAAAAATTGACATTTCTGAAAGACCTACTGTATTGTATTTTGAAAATACAAACCCAAGGATCAGCCTGCGCTATGGTAGGTGGCTATGGTACTTGGGAATGACCACATCTTTTCCTTGACCCATTAAGGTGCAATGTATTAGTTTTAAAATTAATTTTAAATGTGAGAAAAGTGCCATAAACTCTTGGTCCTTGCACATACTTGTGGCTTGTGAGCTCTGCAGGCATCCTGCCCTTCCCACTCCTGTTTTGCTGCCAGGAGAACACTGCTTCTCGCACTTGTTTGCTGAGTCATTTAGGTTACGTGCAGTTACTGAACACCAGCTTATGTTGAATGGAGGATCTGGGGAGTTGAACAGTGAGAAGAGTCACTGAAGGGTTTTTTGCCTCTTAATAGTGAGATTAGTCTAATGGACTGTTGGAGGCTTCATTTAAGATTACATTAAGGTTTCTGCCATTGAGCATGATAGTTGGAAGTCAAGAGTGAGTAGAGTACATTTACATTCACTAAGCAAATAGACATGCCATTTGAGTTTTCTTAATTGCTATTTACTTTTATTAGCCTGGAAAATCATCTCAGATTTTTCATTTTGCATGTATTGCACTAGTAAATTCACAAGCTGTGTAAGCCTGCAGATTTTGGAACAGCTTTCCAGAGTGAAGTAATGAGACAAAACACTATTAAAACCCTTTACATAAGGTCTGCAGCAGTAGGTGCTGCTTTCTGCTTTGTGCATCCCAGCTGGGAGGGAGCTCGTGAGGCTCAGTGGATAGTGCAGATGCTGTGGAGGGCTGCATCAGCTCTACAGGTTAACTGAAGCCAAATAATTTTCTTCTGCTTGAGTAACTGAAATGCTTTTTAGGGCTGAAGATAATCTGTGGCCTACTTCTGCTTGGGAAGGATTTACATATGGAAAGGTCCCTTAATTTAAGCACAATTACTGTATGCTAGAGCACCCACTAAACAAATTGCTCTTCTGGACTCCTGAAATCTATTCAAGCAGCTACTGCTTTTATGCAAAAGAAATCTAAGATCCAGAATTTTACTACAGTGGTACAAGCCCCAGGTATTGTCTTAGTTTCCAAAAATAGGGTTCTTGTTTGGTGGAGTTAATTTGGTTTTGGATTTTTTTCCTGAAGGATAGCAAATGTGTCTTGTTTGATAAAAGCCGGCAGGTAATTGACTCTCTTTTAAGTGAGAACTATGTATGCTGCTGTGTCCCACAGCCATGGCAGCTTGGGATCCTGCTCTGCTGGTAGCAGTCATTCAGTGAATGCATTACAGAATCACAGAGGTGATAACTGTCATTGTGTTGTTCCTGAACTCAAGTAGCAAAATAGGCATCTAAGTGGGGTTTTTTCATTCCCATGGATGATGAAATAAGGGAAGAGGTTTGGGGGGTTCTGGCTAAATGGTTTTTTATGCAGATGGAAATTTCTAAGATTGTGAATGATATAATGCGGTTAAAAATTCTTCCTTATGCCCTGGCAGTGGCTCAGAGCCAGTCAATGAAGCTGAACAGATTGGAACTGCTGTTCAGAACAGTTACTTAACAGCCTAATTCACCTCACATCCATGCCCTCCTCGTCCCATCCCCCTAAGTTGGTGATGTTTGTGAATTTGAGAATTGTAAACCAGCAGCCAAGAGACTCCTGTGATGGGTGGCTCAACCTGAAAGACTAACAAGAAGTTGTGATATTTCAACACTTGTTTTAGCAGGGGCACCCTTCCTTACCTTCTCCCTAGACAAAATGAGTCTTCCCAAGAGCTGGAATCTGGAATGATGAAACTGCTTCTCACTGCATCTTAATCTGTGATCTGTATTTGCCCTGATTAGCATCTGGACCCCTGGTTTCAAATGCCAGTGGGAACAAGTCTGTTCTGATTCCTTATTTTCTCAAGGCATCTGTAAAGCACAGCTGTACATGGTGCAAGCCCGTGGGTGTCAGTCTGAATCCATTTGTGCAATAGCATGAAACACTTGGCTGCCCAGGGTACTGCATGAAGTGGGAGGCTGAAGTTACTTTCACTGAGAGAGACAAACTGTTCCTCAACATGTTTCATACCACTGTGTGATAAGAACAGACATCTAGACATAATTTGTGAGTTTGGTATATTTAGAAGAAAAACCCCAAAACACAACAAACTGCAATATGTGAGGGCTGGTCTCTTTTTCAGGTATGATACTTGCAGTTGTCTGTCAGTTACTGGAGATGTAATCTGGTATACTCACAAGATGAGCTCATGAAATCACCATTTGCTTGCTTGTAAGGGAATTATGCCTAAATCTGCAGTGATGGAACCAGGTCAACCCCACAGGAGGTTGGTTTGTTCTGATGCCAGGTGGAGCCATGTACCATTTGTCCTTACTACAGTAATTTGTTTCCATTACTTTCTTTGAGGTTCAGCTGGGGTAAGATACAGATTTTTCAACACATAGGTTAGAGTGAAATCAGTAGAGAACACTTCCAAGTATTAAGTCTGATGCTTGACATTTTGCTCTCTAAGCTAGGCAAGCTCAGTGGTGACAATTCCTTCTAAGATCATCTCTGTGCCTGAGTTCGGTTGAGAAATAAATTACGAGGTCAACATACTGCTGCTGGTGAAGGATAACAGACAAGGTTGTCTTAAAATAATCCGTTTAATTAACTGCTTCTGAAATAACTGCCCTGCATATTAATGATGTCCCTCTTATTAATTAGGCAGTACTAAAATACTGTGCTGAATAGTCTGTTGTAAGGGAGATTTCACTTGTTACTTCAGGAAGGTTTATTTCCGTTTCCCTCTCAGCCTGAAACAGTCCTTGCCAGGCTTGAATGGGAACAGGAGCACACTGTTGTTTCCGTGTTGAGGTTTGCCACTCTCAATTGGCCCGGACGCTTTTCAGTTGTAATTATGTGGATATGATGAATGCTAAGTGATAGAATGGGACCACTTAACTCTGATAGGTTCTTGAGGCAGCCAGTGCTAATTGAGGGAAGTCGTGTTAAGTTGCAGTGGGACAGTTACACAAGGACAGAGTGGCCCCAGCACGTAGAGCTGAGAGTGTTCTCAATGTTTTGGCACATTGAATTGGATTTGGCACCTCCTTCATTCTCACCCTCTGCCTTTTATTTCCGTTAATAGTCAAAATCACTCTTGTGCCCCAGTGAGGGGGGTGGGTTTATAGCAGGTGGAGGGGAGCAGTTTTAATGTTTGCTTCTATTTCCTTGCACTCTGCTACATGAGTAACCCACAGAAGAAAATTGCTAAACTTAAGAATAAGAAAAAAGATGACGAAAAACCAGAACATGTTAATAGGAAGATAACCAGAGCAGCAATTGCCAAAGTCAGTAAGTGCATCCAGTTGCTTTGATGGATCCTCTCTGCTCATCCAAGTAATTGCAGAGGAACTGGAGGTGCTTAAGACTCACAACAGTGCTCCAGGCTAAGGGAGCTGTAAAGTGAGAATTTCATACAGTGAAACATCTAGTTCTGATAAGCAAAGATTTAAAACAAAAAAGGGTACTGCTGTAGTAAGCACCTTGGCAGAACTGTTTCAGCAGAGCATTATGTTTCTTTAAATCAGGGATGATTTCTGCATATGAGTGTGTGCAAGGACTGGGGGAAAACCAATTTTGAATATACTGCTGAAGAGAGGCTGCTACTATTAAAAGTTCACCTAGCCACAAGCATGTAAGCTGTGTATGCTTCTGAGGTAGCTCCAGAGAAAAAGCTTTTTTGAGACTGTATATACCATGAAAAACTATTCTAAACTTGCAGCAAAAATACGTTGTTAGCCTGAGCCCATGGTAGGTGTTTTTTAGAGAATTTCCAGTGAAGGGTTGGTTATCTGCTCATATTACTTGTTCAAAAGTCATTTTGGAAAGACTGATGACACAGTAAACTTGTACAACTCTGTATTGAAAATCAGTCAGCATCAACAGGTTACCTAATTCATTGAAAATTACTTCTTTAGAGTTTAGGAATGCAGAGAAGAAAACCCTAACTGCGCATTTCATCACAAAAGTCAAATGACTGAAGACAATGAGTCAGCTTCCAAAACAAAAAGGACTTAAGACTGCCATTACTAGTGACTAGTGTAGATTAGCTTTTTGTGAGAGGAGAAAAACGTGCATTTCATACATAGCATTGCTGTTTTTTATTGCAGCTTGACAGCATTACCATGAACCATTTGTCAACAGCTTGAAAAAAGCAGTTAAGCCTGTCCACAGTGCAAGAGGATACTAGTTATCAGCTGATGAACAGCAGCTTAACTCCTCAACCCAGGTCAGATAATCTACAGCCTTAGCCTGACTGAAAGTTCACCAAAATTATTTTATATTTGTAATGATTTTTAAACAAATATAACCACAACCTCAGGTAGGCAGAGGTGAAAATGTAATATACATGATGTAACTGCATTTTCACATTCAGGGATCAGGGGAAGACGATGACATCTCAGGTGAATTTGTGTACAAAGGCTGCACCACACCCTCTGTCAACCACTCCATGCTGGCAAACTTTTAGTTAGTGCAGAGAGGCTACAAACCTATGAAACAATCTTTAAAAAGGTAGTTTCAGAAAGCTTTATTGAATACTTCTTGATCTGTTACAGCATCAGTAAATTACATTTTGCATTGGCCTGCTTTACACTTTCAAACCAGTTTTGCACAATGTTATAGGAATTCTGTACTACCATCTCAGGGAACAAGTACAGTTTGTAAGCACATCTTGTAGTGTTTGTGACTGTCACAGGCCTGAAGACAGGGTTGCTTTGTCACATGACACCACAGGTAAAGAAAGCAGATTTCTCAACAAAGTGTCATGCTGGTAAACCATATGGCTGGTCCAAAGGCTCTTCCCTTCTGCTGTCTTGACCAAAAAAATCCAGGTGCCTCCCTATGCTGTCACACTTGTTCATCCCAAACCCAGGCTTGTAGCAATTCTGGTGGTAATTAAGAAATGTGTTCATTTATTATAGCAGTGGGACAAATTTACTTGATAGAGACTATCACAACTTTGTGCAGATGATACTGCGTAAGTGAGGAAGTAATGCTATATGGGATTCTGAAGTCCAACATTAGTACTTAAAATACTTTTTCATATTAATTTCCTATGAACTTTGTATGTCTGCCTTGTGCAATTAACTTTCCTGTTGCCTTATTTGTTAAATCCACAGTGGCAAATGCGAGACTTCTTCCTTGCTTCAAAATCTGAGCTGTAATCAGTATCTCTTCTCCAATCTTAGCAGCAGAAGTGTATCTTCAAGGAAGAAAAACAAGAACAGGTCAGAGACTGTACAGAGGATAAATCCTGCATTTTATATTATCATGAAGAAATTAGCAGAAGTGAGTCATTAAGATACATCTCTGCCTGCTGACTTGCAAACCTCCACTTCTTAATGGATTTGAGGTCCCCTACCTACTGGCAGTGGTAAGTAAATAGCAGAGTTCTCTGAGAAAATGGAGGCTAGAAAGAAACCCATTGGCTTGGCTCTGAGGCAAAGTCCATTTTGGAACAGAAACAATGAGGTATCCAAGACTTCAGCTCCAAGTCCTATTCCAACCACTACTGGCTCCCCACAGCCTTTCTAAACTAGTCTGGCTGCTTCAGCTCTGCAAAATGTCATTGTTACAAAAGCTCCAGAAGGTCATTTCTGTATGGAACCATAAGCATAGGTTAACTGTTTCCCATACTCTGGTTAGAGGAAAGTCATGGAAATCTGGGCAGCCCTCAAATGCTGTTTCCATTCATTAGACAACTCTTTGTTTTTATTTACATGAGTAGGAGGGTGTACTTTTAAAACACACTCTTCAGGGAATAGGAAGAAATTTCTCCACAAAGAATTCCCGTGGAAAGAACTAAGAGCAACATGATCCAACCATGATCTGAGGTAAGGGAACAATATTCAAATGTTAGAACTGCAGAGGGAAATGAAAAATTGCTGGATGTTAATCTTGTTGAGATAAATTTCATCAACCAGTCCATTTTTATACACGACGCCGTGTCACAAGAATGTCAGTTGCGCCTAACGCTGATGTAGCACCAGCTCCATTGGCTGACAAGGGCAGGATTTCAGCCTTGTCTCATTTCCAGAAGCTGCTGCTGATCCTCTTGTGGTTACAAAAAAAAAAAAAATTCTGTTTCTCTCTGTTCTTTCCATTACTGAAATAGCTTCCTCATGACAACTTTTTAAAAAGCTCCTTCCCAAAAAGGAATAAAGTTCTTATAACAATATTTGATATCCAATCTCACTTGTTCAGTGAACGCAGTAATCCAAGTTAAAAAAAGCTGTTAATACTGCTTCATGTAACATTGCCTAAAGGTAATTTTGGATCACCTCCAGAGACAGCACTTTCTTCAGATTTTAGCCTTTCTGTAATTGGGTGGACATAACTGATAGTGTCAATAATTCAGATATTGGCCTCCTGTTATACTACTGCAGAGAAAAACCCGTAATCATAGGAGAATTTTAGGTTTTAATTTCCACTTAGCTCCCAGTCATCACAGTGGTAGTATGAAGTTTAAATAGATGCTTAATCCCATCTACCCAGTGGAGAAATCAGAAGGTGCTGGGAGAGAAAGGAGGGAACCTGGTAAAGATACAGATCATTCCCCACACACTTATAAGGCTTTTTTTTTTTTTTTTAAATATAAAGGCAGTTTTGATGAAGGGTTACTTTTCCAAGATTTTTAATGCTCTGTGTTAGTTATTCCAAGTAGGATTTCTTTAGTTCCAATTGGTCCTAATCTCTTCATTAAAAGGAATGAAGCAAAGCTGACAAGCTACAATAGCATGATCAAAGAAAGTTTCAGAACAACTGGTTTTTTTAAGACACTTTGAATTTTCATTACAGGAAGAACTACTCTCAGTATAAAACTCCCTTAAAATAACCTAAAGCAAAGGAATCTTCTTCCACCGAGAAATTCTGATTCAATCTGTATTTCACCCTCTATATGAGCACACAACAGAGGTAAACTCTTTCCTCCTTTAATATTTTTCTCTGGTTTATGGACTAACACTAAAAAAGGGTTTACAGAAAGCTGCTTACCCTAGACCTTGGGGTTTGAGGAGACATTAACATACCTGCACAAGCAAAAACTGAAACCAAACCAATTTCTTAAGACTAAAACTGACCACGTATCAACATCCCTTTACATTCTATGAAGGAATGGGCACTGTCTCTTAAACACATATAACAAATAAAAGCTTAAGAAGGTCCAACTCACAATCTGAAACCAAATGGCAGTCTCCAAAAATACACACACAAGTCCCTTAATTTATCAAAACAGGACTTCTGAAACCAAAGAAAACATGTTTTTAGTGAGTGCCACAGCACAGAAATGACGTACAATGGAGTCAACAGGGGAAGAAAAGTTAGCATATTTTAGTAAACACGGTGGGTGATACATACGTGATGTTCATGTCCACACTGACCCCCGGCACTGCTCTTTCTGTGTACAGCAATGCTGCTGTTGACACCACATCCACCAGTGTGGCTGTCAAACCTCCATGTAATGTGCCACCTCTGTTTGTATGCTCCTCCTCTACTTTCATTTCACAAACAACTTTGCCAGGAGTTGCAGACTGAAGTTTCATCTGTATAACCAAAAAAAAGAATAAAAAGCTTACTGACAAGTAGTACCAACACCTAATATGCCCTCAATCAAATTTAAACTAAATCTTGTCTGACTCTGGACTCATGAGATAAATTAAAGGGCAGAAAATACAGTAATTCAACTGTCCCATTAGATATTTCCATAAATTTTGAGCAGAAGACTGTTGCCTTAGAAAAAACTGTACTTCTAATGCAGACTAATATTTAAACTGACAGCTTAACAGAACTTCAATACCTGCAACGCTGTCAGGAATTCCTTAGGAGGAAACTGTCTTCAGTTTTCCTTTTGCTTTAATCTGTGAGCGAAAAGCCAGATGAGAGAGAGCACAAAACTGCTCTGAGTATCTGTGTGTACCATAGTTGTGAAGACATATTTGTTAGCTCACAAAATGAGAAGGAGACCACCAGTAACTCATTAATTATTATACTAGAGCAAGTTCAGTAAAAATCAGTATTTTGAAATCAGCATTAGCAATACTACTCAGATTGGCCTCCCTGACTGGAAATTCCTATCTGTGAGTAGAAGTATCCAAGGCTGTATCACAGTATTACAGCATCATTATCTACACATACAGTTTTATTCCAGCCCATAAGCAGAATTATAGTTCATCTACAATACCTTACTTCCCCTTGTAACCAACAACAAAAGCTGGAATTTTGAGACCAAGAAGTTACTGCAATTCAGTATTTCAAATTCTGTATTTAAATTTTTTTGGTTAGTAGCACTATATTCAAAATCTGAAAGCACATGCAAAACTGGGATAAGTTCCACATATATATATGTGTAAATAAGACTCTGAAGTGCCTTTAGACTATTAAAAGTGAAATGTGGACATATTTATTATATTTATTCCTACTATTTTCAGGTTTTTTACAAGGGCTTTTTTTAACTTGAATGTTTCTATTCTGTTACCAGCTGAGTTGATTTAAATCTTTTTTGATCTTAAAAGTTATTAAGATTGAAATGTTTTGAATTTCATTGGTCCTTATTTATAATGCAATGCAAGAGCTCTGTTTCACCATTTCAAAAAAGCCAAAGTTTATCCAAATTTTGCAGACAAATGATACAAAGATCAGTGATGATGTAGTACAGTCTTCTAAGGGAAAAAGCTGGAATTAAAGTGAGAGGAAACTACTGAGGCAACATCCTAAAATAGAAACAGCACCTGTATCAATGAAAAGCCAAGGTCCTAAATCAGGCATGCTGCACTGCACTGGAGGCCTAAGCTTCTGACAGAATTGTTAAGGAGGACTTTACTGATGCTCAGCGCTGGGAGCAGATGGCTTCCATTCCCATCAGGGACTGGTGCTCCAACCCACCAGCAAGGAGAGGAAAAAAAGCATCTGGTCCCATTTGTCACTGCTCTGATCTGGCACTACATGCCTGCTCTCCTTGATGAAAATAGTTCAGTACTTGAATGCTGGTTCCAGGACCGACTCAGCTTGAGCTGCAGGTCTGTGCTGCTCCCACCCCTGCTGTGCTTGTCCTCCCACGCGTCTGCCTCGGGGAGCAGCACACTGCTTCAGCTTCCAGGCTTTTAACACACAGCCATTAAACCCCGTGTAGATACCACACTGGAATTAAACCAGAAACTGAGGCTGGAGGTGAAGGGTTTCAGACAAAAATGTGTCTTCTCCAGAATGAGAAAAACATTGAGTCATTTAATTATGGTAAGAAAGACTGTCTCCCAGAAAAGCAGCAGTTACTTTTAATTCAAACACAACTGTACTTTTATTGTTATTATCATCAGATTCCTAGCATCCTAATTCTAGAAGGTTGCAGGAAAGATCTAGAAGTATTCCAGAGCAAGATAAGAAGCCTGTCTCCCAAGGCTCACTCCCAGCCAGTTACATTTATGAGCTGAAATGGTAATACTTGCTCACCACTTAGCAGGATTTAAAAGGAGTGTAAAGTTATCACAGTAAAGTGGTGGCTAAAAACTAAATGGACTTTGTAAATAAACCATCTTCTTAAAGCTTTATACATTTTTAAAAAACTTTATATTCACCAACATGTCTTAGAAAAACATGACTGTAAGAATTACTTTGCGAACAGTTGATTTCTAGTAAACTATGAGATCATGGAGCTGTCAACAAAAGCCTGCTTCCATCATAACATTTGCTCCTCTACAATGCAAAGGATATGAATTTTTACACGGCTGGTTTTCTCAGACATATTTACTCCATGTCACAGTTACACAAACAAATAAAAATTAAAGGCAAAATTTAATGAGAACACTGAAACTGCTTTCACAGAACTTTCCTACACAGCAGCTATGCTACTGCATACTACACAATTTATAGTGTAAATGAACAGTAACTTCAAATTTTTTTTGAGCATAATGTCATCAGCATGACACTGCAGCAGTACCAGTCAACTACATTTCTTTACATCAGAAGATATAGTGTGTAGAAATTCAGAGAGTGCTAAGATGTGCATTGTGCTTTCAGTCTGACTTCAGGCTGAGCTGTGAGATGTCATCACGAGCTACCTTTTAAATTCGAAACAGGGAGGAGTTTATTTCACAATTTCACGGTCCTGGAAGTTAGCTGCTTCGCATGTACTGCGAAGGGAAGAATGCCACCTGCTGAATGACTCCTGAAGGTTACGCAGTACAGTCACCTTCAGAGAGCTGCTGGAAGGCAGCTGGAGTGTTTAATGAGAGTTACTGAATAACAACTGCGTTATTATTCTTACGATAACAACTGTGTTTTCTACCCCGTGTTAGCACCACGCCGCCGTTCCGAGGCCTGGACTGCGGGGAAACAGCGGCGGGCCCGCAGCTGCCGTGCCCGCAGCCCCGCCGAGGCTCGGCCCTCTGCAGCACGGGCGGACTAACCCCCGATCCCGGCGCAGCCTCTTATTCTGGGAGGCCACACAAGGTCGTACACACGAGCTGCCCCGGCGGGGCCGCGCTCCCGGAGCCCTGCCCTCCGAGTGCCCGTACCTTGCGGAGCACCCGGTCGAAGCCTTGCGACTCCAGCATGTACTTCATAGCCTCCTTCAGGCTCTCCACAGTGAACCCCATGCTGCCGCCCCGCTGACCGCCGCCCGCCCGCGCCCCGGAACGGCAACCCCGGCGGGCGGTGCCTCCGGCCGCCTTCCGCCGCAGCCATGGAGGAGGGAGCCGAGGCCGCGCCGGACCCGCCGCCCGCGGGGCAGAAGCGGGAGCAGGAGCAGGAGCAGGAACAGGAGCAGGAGCAGGAGCAGGAGGATGAGGAGGCGCTACACGTCGCCAAGCGGAGGAAGGCGCTGTGCTCCGAGTTCGCCGCCATCACCAGCAGCGATGCGGCCGTGGCGCGCCGCTTCTTGGCCGGCAGCGACTGGCACATGGAGGTACGGCCGGGGCCGGCGGGGCCGCGGGGCTGCCCGGCGGCGGCCCCTCGCTGCCAGCCGCCCCTGTGTTTCAGAGCGCGCTGAACGCCTATTTCGACCCGCCGCCGGGGACAGGGAACCCGGCCAGCTCGGACAGCGGCAGCTGGTAGGTGACAGGGACGGGGGGCATGTGGCCGGAGGACGGGGGTCGGGGAGCGGAGTCTCCCCGGGTGCAGGGAGGTTCTGACTTGGGGTGCAGCGCTCCCCTCCCGCCTGGCATCGCACCTCAGCTGACGTGTACCGAGACAGGTGATTTCCTGTTCCTTTTGTGCACCCGGTCTCGTCCTTTCCTGGCGTTTCTCTCCCTTTGAAAGGTTGTCAGGCTTTTGGACTGCATTTTCCCTCTGTGGATCCTCTGGATTGGTGGGTTGTGAGCCTTTTGGAGAAGGCACCGGCACATTTTCTTCTCATTGCCTTGTCTTGTGCATACACAATATGCACAATACATACACATATTTTACCATACACACATTTGTATATGTGTAAATTATGCATATTTGTATTATACTAGATGTATGCATATTTATATTCCTACAAATAAACTTGGCATGTACACGCACGCCTTGTTAAATGTACCTGGGAAATTTAAGATGTAAGATCTGTGTCTTGCATACACAATCTCAAAACTCACCTGGGGGTTATACTGAATGTATTGATCTGCATGTGGAATTGAACTTTTCCAGATCCCTGCCTGTCACAGTTTAACCCCAGATTACCAACTAAGTAGCATGCACCCACTCACTTGGACACCCTCACACACCACCACCCTCTCAGTGGGGTGGGAAAGAGAATTGAAAAAAAAAAAGGTAAAACCCATGGGCTGAAGTAAAATCAGTTTTATAGTGGAAATAAAATAATTAGTAATAGAAAGTAATTTGTAATGAAAAGGGAGATAACAAAAGGAGAGAGAGAAAAGCCAGGAAAGGTAGGTGATGCACAGTACAGTTGTTCACTGACTGAGTGATGCCCAGCCCATCTCTAAGCAGCAGGAGGAATTGGCTCCTCCTGGCCAATTCCCTCCAAGCTCAGTCACTGAACATGATGATCTATGGTATGGAATATTCCTTTTGCCAGTTCAGGTCAGCTCTCCTGGCTGTGCTTGTTCCCAGCTTCTTCTGCACCTGGCAGTGCATGGGAAGCTGAAAAGTCCTTGTCTTGGGGTAAGCACTAGTTAGCAACAGCAAAAACATCAGTGTGTTCTCAGCATTATTCTGACCAGGTTTGCCTGGCAAGGTTTTGATAGTGAGGGGCTACAGGGGTGGCGCCTGTGAGAAGCTGCCACAAGCTTCCTCTGACAGAGCCAAGTCAGCTGACTTCCAAGACAGACCCTCTGCGGAATGCGGCTGTGCCTCTGAGCAGTGGTGGTAATTCTTCTGGGATAATGTACTTGTGGTTAAAAAGTTGCTGCACAACAGCAACTGCAGCAGAAGAGAGAACTGAAAACAGCCCTGCAGACACCAAGGGTCAGTGAAGAAGGAAGGGCAGGATGTGCTCCAGGTGCAGTACTCTCTGGGCTGTGGAGCAGCCCACACTGCAGCAGGTGGATACCTGAAGAAGGCTGTGATCCCGTGGAAAGCCCACACTGGAGCAGGCTCCTGGCAGAACCTGTGAGCCCATGGACAGAGGAGCCCATGTTGGCACAAGTTTGCTGGCAGGACTTGTCACCCTGTGGGGAATCCGCTCTGAAGCAGCCTGTTCCTGAAGGACACGGGGAAAGAGTGGGACTATGGGGAAAGAGTTGAACTACTCAAGTGCTTTGGATTACATTGGTCACCATCTAATTAACTGAAATCAGATTGGTAAATGTTACCTTGTGTCTATAAGGAGGAGGAAGAACCACTTACCTCACCTGTGTAGCAGAGCTCTATGACTGCGGCCTGTATGTATGAGTTACTGTGCTTTGAAATGATGTTGAGATCAATACATGCTTTAGAAGATAAGGGAGCTAATTACAGATAGATCAGTATTATCCATGTTGACAAACAAGTGCACTCTCTCTTTAGCATTGACCTCACAGCAGATGCAACTACAAGTAATGCTGGTGTTGACGGTGCAGACTCGCAGCAAAAAGAAGACGAAAGCAACTTCTCGCTGATAACCTGGAACATTGATGGGCTGGATCTGGGCAATCTGAAAGATCGAGCTCGAGGAATCTGTATGTACCTGTCACTGTAAGTGTAGCCTCCTCTTTGTATTCTCATATACCTGGATTCAACAGGGAAAAAAAAAATGCATCCTGATTTAAGTATTATAAATCTTCATGCCCCATTTATCGTCATGTTAGATGCAACAGTACAATCACCTCGTAAATCCTAAATAGCTGAGAGCACCATCCCAGAGGTTAAATATTTTGAGATGGCTTTTAAAGGTCTGATAATGAGCAATATTGTTTAAGTTGCAATTGTGCATCACAAACATACTTCATACATGTATCCTGTACATGAGAAAGGTAAAACTGCAAGAAACTTGCAGTAGTGTGAATAACTTCATACTAGAGCAAACTGAAACAGCAACAAAGATTTTTTAGTGAATTTTTTTCTCTTGCTGTTACTGTTAGTTGCTTTATCAAAAAAATGTGCAATATAAAAGCAATAGAATCTGTGCTTATCTTTTATTTTTCTAGCAGTGGGAACCTGCCTGGAATATATTGATGAAGAATTTAACAGTCACATAAATTGATTTATCTTAATACAGTAACTTATCTGTGTAGATTAAGTTACTTAAACAAGTGGTAATTTCCTCTCAAAACAGCAGAAACCCCTTAACTAAATAAAATTTCACTTGGTTTTGTTAACCTGGGGTGGTTGGAATCTTCTGGAGAACATGTCCCAAGACTGCTTTGCAGCTGATTAAGTTGAATTCCTCATGTATGTAGTATGTGAAACCTGCAAGGTTGTGGTATAAGGAAGTCATGCATTTTATTACCATGTCAGTTTTGTGTTCATAATAAGTTCCTCCCTTTTAGTAATGGTGGTGTCTACATGTTGCTAAATACAATTCAGATAGTTTTTCCTTTTTTAAAGAACAGATTCTTACAAAACCTAGGAAAATGAGGGCAAGGTGCACCTGAAATTCCTGACTTTGTTCTGTTATGGCCTCAGAGTGTTGCAGTACTACTTCTCAGTCATTAATTTAAATTTTTTCTTGCCCTGCTGATTTCAGATACAGTCCAGATGTTGTGTTTTTACAGGAGGTCATCCCACCACATCTCTCTCTTCTCCAGATGAAAGCAGGCAATTACACTATTATTCCAGGTAAGAAAAAACCCTATGTTGCTAAAGACAAAAGCCAGAAAATAAAGTTTGGGTTTATTCTGTCTCCCTTGCCAAAACCTCCAACCATTTTAAAGAATATAAAGAGTAAAGTGAAGAAGGAAGCACTCAATGTTTCTGTGGTTTGGTATCAGCATATAGCTTGAGAAATTATGCATGTGAAAAGCTTGCTTTTCTAGCATTTTCTTTGTATTTTTTTCTGAATTTTGAAAGACTGGTAGCAAGGGTAACCAAAAAGTACCATGGATAAGTAATTTTTTAAGTATTTGCATTGAAAAAAAATGAAAAAAATCAGACCATTATTACACAACTTTTCACTAATGACTTAAAAATCAATGTATTCTCACAGATTGTGGTTAAAAGGTCTCTTTCAGAACCTGAACAGTCTTATGGCAGAGCAGAAGATATCCTCAAATCTTTCTTTCCTTGGTCCTTTTCAGGTAATACAGATGAGTATTTCACTGTCATAATGTTAAAGAAATCAAGAGTGAAGCTGCTGAAACATGAGATAATACCTTTTCCAACAACTGCCATGAAGAGGAACCTTTTGGTTGCACATGTGAGTCAGGATGTACTAAACAGCTGTACTTCTGCCTTCCAAACAAAAAATCCCAGGAAAGGCAGTGTTGTGGTGAGCCATGGCCAGAGCCATGGTTAGATGGCCCTAGCAGACTAAAAGGTCCATTGGTTTGATGCCTCCACAGCCCAAGGGATCGAAGGTACAGCAAGCACCCAAAAAGCTGTGTGAAAACTGCTGGCCATTGGCTCCTGCTCTCTCCTCCCCTTATGCTTCATATTTGGTTATTTTTCCAGAAAGTTCTGTGTTTCTCATTGGCTAATTGGCCTCTGTTACCCCTCCCCTCCCCACTCCTTCTCCCATTAGCTTGGACCCCTTCTTCCTGCACTTGTTGTATCCCATAAACGATAGTTACTGGTTATTCTGTGTTTTCCCTGCCCTGTGTGCAGGGGTCTGAGCGATAGTTATTGGTTATTCTGTGTTTTCCCTGCCCTGTGTGCAGGGGTCTGAGCGATAGTTATTGGTTATTCTGTGTTTTCCCTGCCCTGTGTGCAGGGGTATGAGCCATAGTTATTGGTTATTCTGTGTTTTCCCTGCCCTGTGTGCAGGGTTAGAAGACCCTGCACCCGCTGGATTTGCGTGGCTTTCTCAGCAGCTTTTCTGTTGGACAATAAACCCTTCTCCCACCACCTGAGGAAGTCCCCTCTCTTTTCTCTCTTGCCCCCTTCACGCAGCACCCTGACCAGCGGTGGGCCAGGCGAACCCAAGGCAGAACTCTGCCTGCCCTCCCTCCCTTCGGGGCAGGAGGAAGATTGCCCGGTGCCCGGACTGCGAGCTGGCCAGCAGGAGCACCGTGGCAAGGCAGAACTGGCTTTTTCTCTGTGACAGTCTCAGACAGCAGAAAAACTTCTTCTCCAAGCATACAAACCCAGTTGCATTTGATACTGACAAATCTTTTATGCAAGTTACTTACCACACTTTGTTTTCAAGTCTCATAACCTCTGAAAACAAAACCAAAAGCCTGTTTTCCTTCTGTAAGCCTCTTTTCTTCAATGTAAAACCAGTATTAACTAGAGCTCTGTCATTCAGTAATTTGCTTTGTGATTAGATTTTGTCATTGAGCTTTTTGTTATGATGTGGGTAGTCACACTGCCTCTTTGTTTCACACACAGGTGAGCGTGTCTGGTATTGAACTTTGCCTTATGACCTCTCATCTGGAGAGCACCAAAAATCACTCTAAGGAGCGTATAAAGCAGCTGCAAATAGTGTTAAATGAAATGCAGAAGGAGCCTGAGTCCACCACTGTTATATTTGGAGGGGATACAAACCTCAGAGACAAAGAGGTAAATAGAAATAAGCTATTTTGCTATCTAGAGAAGGTATTCTGACAAAACCTCAGGCTTTTCTGCTGTCTTTATGAGAAATTACTTGCTCAGGCGGAACAGAGGTATTCAACACTTACTCTTAAAATGTAGAAGTAAGTAGAAGTTAGCATTGTTATGGCTGAGGTGATTATATGGAAAGTCCTTCCTGGTAACAAAATGCTATATTAACAATAGTTATTTCTAAGCAGATGCAGGCAGATTTGATGAAAGTTTTGACTTCATAAACATCTTCTCATTTTGAGAACATGATCTTTATTTGTTCAACTCTCCAATTCTAAAAGCTTGTAGAATCAATGAAGGAAGAGGGTGCGCTGGAGAAATAGATCTTAATCCCCTGTAATCAAGACATTCAAAACTAGAAGTAGTTTTTGGCTTCTGACTAAAAGTGAAATTTGTGCATTATTACTAGAAGGTCAGAGTTTCACTGTTGGAACCCTGAATCCTGAGAATATCATTCTTTCAGTTCTGACAAGCAGTGATCCTCAAAAACACGCTCCATTTGATCTGAGGCCCTGGGAAAGGCTCCCAAGATTGTGGGATAATACAGAGGGTACTGCTGTGTGATTGAACAGAAAAGTTGTATCACTGTGCAGAACATGTAGAAAAATTCAGTTTGTAGTATATTAGTAATGTATGGGTTACAAGGTGGAGGATTTTGGGCATAGGTTTGTTCTTCTTTCTTCTTTCTTTTTCACAAAACAGAGTGTTCTGCCATTGGGTCAAAAGTACCGCAATGCGAGTCAGAAATTAATGATCACTGGTTTATAAGTGAAAATATATTTGTTGGCATTTAATAATTGGACAATTTGGGGTATAACTGACCTTGGAAGCAGACATTTGCAGCCATTTTCCACCTTGGTAACTTAGAGAGCAGTCTCTGTGTAGCTGTGTTACAGACAAGATATAATAAACATCAAAGACTGAGAGAAGATCTCACTGTTTCCTGCACCTTAATTCAAACTCTGAGTAAAACGGACTCGAAAGGTAATAAATAAACCAGAGACTGCAATATATATAAATATATTTCACCTCTCCCTATCATGAAATTCCATTGCAGTGAACTGGAACGACACTGATTTAAGAAACGTGGTGTAGACCCCTATACCTCAGCATTTCAGAGCCGAAAATTTATTTTGGGACATTTTTTGGATTTAGAAAGTGCTACAGGAATTCGTCATGCTTTAGAGTGTCTGGAGAAATACCATAGTTTAGAAACATCTCCAAGATCTTTGATTTTTAACAACTGAGGTTTTGCAGAAAAAAAAAGCAATGCTGCGACAATCCAGCTGTATTTTTTTGAGGTACAGTTTGTGAATTCATGATCATTTTTATTCCCCTTTCTGCCTTCAGGTTGCTAAACTTGGTAACCTACCTGACAACATTAAGGATGTGTGGGAGTTTTTGGATAAACCTCAACATTGCTGCTACACTTGGGACACGCAGTCCAACACCAACCTGAATGCAGCCTACAAGTGCAAGATGAGATTTGACCGTGTTTACTTCCGGCCTGCGGTGGAAGGGGGGCATTTTATTCCACGAAGCATGGACTTAATAGGTTTGGAAAAACTGGACTGTGGCAGGTTTCCTAGTGATCACTGGGGTATTCTGTGTAATTTTGATGTTATATTATAAAAAAGGAAAAAAAAAGGCTTGCGGTATTAGTTTTTAGGTGGTTTGTTCTTGTTTTTACAAAATTTTACCCTCTCAGTTTAAGGCAGGGCATATTTTAAGTTTTCAACTCTAATATGCTCTTTGCTCTTGGCTTCTGTAGGAATGGCTTCATTTCAAGCCAGGTTTCCCTTTTCCTATTGTATGCATCCTTTGTTGAGTCATGTTTTAAAATTTTTAACAATACCCTCAAAACCAAACATTCTAGTTTTAAAATGGCAGGAAAAACCTGTAAATACAATTAATAAACATTGTCATTTAAAAGACACTTATTTTGGCATGTTTTGTGATCTCATAATAAAGGCTGCTTTTTTGTATTTTGAGACTACTTTTATTGTGCCTTCACTGTTTATTTTATAACTGTTGCCCTTATCCTTTACAACCCTGTCTTTTGTGGGGTGTTTTGTGTTAGCTTCTGAAGTTCATGCTGAATGTACACACCCATTCAGGCAAGACAGAGCAGGAGCTGAGGAAAGAATTACTAGATTCTCACAAAATTAGGGTTTCTTAAGTAGAAATTGAACTACCATTAAACAGATTTAAGAACAATATGCCTTCTATTTGGCAAGAAAAGGATGTGGGCAGAAATTGTTCCCTTGGGATGGTGTATACCTTACTTTGTGTTTATTAGCCTGGATATGAGGTGCAGATTAAGACATGTTGTGTTTCAGTGAGCTCCTGGAAGCTCTTACAAACTGCTGGGCAAAGCCTGAACAGCTCGAGGCCTTGCTGACTTTGCAGAAGATCAACCAGACCTTCTTACTCTAAGAACTGTGTAATAATCAATCTCCTAGAAGCTGCTGTTTTATAGATGTGCAATGCACTAAGCTGATTTAAAAGGGAAAGCCTCCTAACTTCCTGATGTGAAGTTCAGTGCACAGGCATGGAGAAAAAAGGATAACCCATGGGTGACATGAACTGAGTTTGACAGCCTGAATTCTTTTACTTCTTTTTGTTGTTGTGATTTGGTCTTGAGCCCAAAGCTTACAGGTAGCTTGTACTTTGCTGTACTACTGTGATGGCTTGGTTCCACCTGGTAGCCAGTCTGCCACCCAGCCACTGTCTCTGTCTTCTTCCCCAGTGAGGAAGAAGAGGTGGGAGGAGGAAAGCAGACAAAAAAAGAAAGCTCATGGGTTGAGATAAAGACACTTCCCATTTAGCCTCATGAGCAAAACAGACTGGTTTGGGGAACTTAATTGGTTTCTGAAACACAGGAAGTTCTACTGGAACACGAGGAAGAACGTCTTCACTGTGCGGGTGGTTGAGCACTGGATCAGGCTGCCCAGAGAGGAGATGGAGTTTCCCTCACTGGGGATATTCAAAAGCCTTCTGGACACAATCCTTACTAATGTGCTCCAGTGGGCTGACTGTGCTTGAGCCAGCAGGTTGGGCTAGATGACTGCCAGTGTTCACTTCCAGCCTTACCTGTTATCACGTTCTTTGACATTAATTTATGGCCAGCAAAAGTGTTTGACCATTCTGTCAGTACAGATATCCATCCTGATGTCCAGTCTAAACCTCTCCTGACCAAGCTAACCTTAAACACCTCTTCCCCTCCTCGCAGGAACAGAGAGGCCTGAGGTAGGTGTGGATTTCTGTTCATTCAGCAGGAGGCCCATGTGACTTTCCTAAACAAGCAAATAAACCTCAGGATGTTAATTCATCTCCACAGAAATCAGCTGCAGAAGTCTCCTGTTCTGCTTTCACTTCTTTAAACAGCAAATTCCTTTTATTAAAGGTGAAAGAGAACAGCCTGTTTTGGGAAGGATGTCCAATCCTTAATTGCTCTCAACATAACCCATTATTATATAATAATTTAGCTTCAAAACCAAGAAGGAAGAAGTCAGATACATTTTTAAACTCATGTTGAGCCCATAATCTCTTATTTCTATTCCCAGATAAACAGTTCTATAAGAAAGCAAAAAATAGGTACAACTGCCAAGATTTTCCAGCTGCCAGGCTTTTCCTTCTGAGCTTAAAATGGGGCTGGCACAGATCACACATTATGACTCGCTCCATGATGACCTTGTTCCTTACCAAGAGCCTCTGAAGAAATGTCATGGGGTTTGTTGTCAGGGCTTACACCTCCTCCCCCTCCCTGGTAGTTCCAGCCCAGATTTGTGGGGTAGGCAAAGGCAATTTGACTTTTCTGAAAGTGTTTGAGAAGGGGAAAGTACAATAAACTGATGTTTCATCACCAAGAAACACCAGATTATGTGGCCTTCTGCATTATGTCTGCTTTGTTTATGTGGCTGAACCTTCTGGACTATTTTGGAAGATATGAGAGGCTGACTCCTGGTGTTCTGAAATTGGTTTTTAAATTGGGAAAAAAAGAACAGGAAAAAAAAGCATTCAGACTAGTGTGTGATCCAGCTCGATGCCTAAACTCCAGATCCGTCTCTAGCATTGAGGGATCCCTCCTTTGATCAGCAGTCTTTCTTAACCTTTGGAATAGAGAGTGTGGGGGGACATAAGAGCATGCAAAGACATAACATTTGTATGGGCCAATTCATTTTTATAAATATAAGCACTAGGTAAGAGGAAGGCTCAATTAGTGCACTTAGTGGTTAGTCGTTCTTTTAGAAGGAGGAAATTATGCATACATCCTTTAAAAGCATTCTTGAACTGCAGAAGTAATACTTTAATAAATACAAGAAGACAAACATTTAGTGTTTTACTGACTACTGAATATGAAGCAATACATCTTTAATTAAATGTACTTTAAACCACTTAATAAGCATCAGAATTGCTGACAATCAAGAGCAGTCAGAGCCTTTAAATTAATTTGCCTCCTAATTTAATCAGTGATGTAAAAGGTAAAATATCTGCTGAATACAGCAACTAAAACTTACAGGGGTAGAAACAGCAAAGTTAAACCAAACAAAACATTTCTTGGCCTGCAATTTGTAATTTGATTTATTTTTCTGATTCAGTAGCATAGTATTATGGCATCTATACATCCCAAAGGATTTACACAAACATGTGAGAAAATGCAACAATCCTCCATATGTAATAATCAACAGTAACCTGTGCTTGTGGAAATCTTGTACTATTGGAGACATTACTTTATTAATTCTTTGTTTATCAAGAGAAGCAATTTCTTCTCAGAATCCAGCCAGTCTTAATCACTTCTACATCAGAAGAGCTTGAACTTACTAAAAGAGAAGAGATATACCTAGAAAAATGTTAAAGATATGGGGAGGTAACTAATAAATAGATGTATGTAGAAAGAAAAAATAAAAAGGGGGTGGGGGAATAGCAGCACATACATTTCCCAAGGTTTTGTTTACTGAGAGTATAATAAATACTCATTAGTGAAGATGCACAGATTTAATCTTTTTGTTCCTTGGAGGCCAAGCTTGTGTAACATCAGCTCAGTCCCAGTGCCTGAGAAGTCTTCAGTGTAGCACTGGCATTTGAGAAAGCAGGAGGCTTAAACAGGAGGCACAGCAGGCAGAAACACACTACTGTGCTTCACCACAACAGCTGAAATGAACACTGTGCTGTTTGTGCAGTGATAGCACTTACATGAAAGACAAAAAGGAAGGATTGCAGCATGCCATTATAACATTTTGCACTATTATATTTCCTGATAATATTACTTACTGGTGGGACAGTGGAGCTAAGGAAAACCTACTCAGAAATCATTTGTTGAGGCAAAAGCTTTACCTGGACCTGAGAGAAGATACTGCATGCAAGTACAGCTGGCAAGGCTGGGCAAATACATCTAAGAAAGGAAACTCACTTCACTGTGGCTTTCAAAAAATCTCCCAGTTTCTGAAAAATCAGAAAAAATCTGTCTCAGATGCCCCAGAGGTGAATGTAATCCTCCTTTTCAGTGTTGGCAGACACTTCCTTGAACTGAAGCAGGTCAGAATTTTTTCCATTTAAGATGGAAGGTGGATAAAAAGGGTCTTTCTGCAAAAGCACTGCACTATCTCACAAAGGTTTGGTAACCAAACTAGTGCATCTTCCAGACCTGCAAGCAGGTGGCTGACTTGTGACCAAGGCAGATAAGCAGGGGAGAGCAGGGTTCAGGGTGCCCAGAGGGCTGCACCAGCCCCCTGCAATGGGAGTAACCTCCCAGTAAATGCCATACGTCGAGTCAGGGCTTCCTGCTACCGGCACCAAGTGGGTGGCAGAAGGGCCTTTTGATGCAGATGGGATGGGTGCTTGCCAGGTCTCCAAACAAGCCCTGGGATGTCTGGCAGTGTGTTTGTTGTCCTGGTTGATGGCAGCTTCACAGGACTTTTGTCTGCCCAACTGACTGCACCTACTGTGGAAAGGAGCTGGAGGGGAATCAACATTGATCTACTAGGCTATGTTTCAAAGCTCTTGTGGTCTTTAGATAGCTTACATCCCACTCAATCTATTATTTCATCAGTGTTAAACCTATTAGCTCATCAGTATTATGAAAGGCAAGAATTGGCTCAGCAGGAAAATACCATCTTAGCCTCAGCCCTCAGCAGTAATCTGCCTTCTCGGTCTGCTCCTCGGTTTTGTAGCATTTCTGGAGTTCCCAGTGAGTGGGCAACAGGAGCTGCTGCTGGGGTTCTCGGGTGGGAGCAATTTGCTCTGATGCCTTTGTGTTTGCATGGGACTGGCTGCATCCTGTTTGTCCAGCGGGGAAGGAAAGTCTGCTTGTGACAAAG
Source organism: Rhipidura dahli (assembly GCA_013399225.1). NCBI lineage: Eukaryota > Metazoa > Chordata > Aves > Passeriformes > Rhipiduridae > Rhipidura > Rhipidura dahli. Next base: position 129,716 of record VXAC01003807.1, read on the forward strand.
CCAAGGGCACTGGACCAGCTTCTGCTGTGCAGAGAAAGCAAAGAGAGGCTTTTGCTGCTTTCATCCTTCTCCCTACTGTCACTAAGATGGGAGGGAGGTACCTCCTGACAGGACGAGAAGAGGGCTTATCTCCCTCAGCCTGCACTGCACCCAGGAGCCCTTTGCATACTTGCACAGATGGTTCCAAAAGCTCTAGCTTTGAGTATCCAAGTGAGTATTTTTTCCCGCAGAAGAATCTGCAGCTAAATCTGTTGCTTTTCCAGTCAGTAAAATTAGGAACTCACAAGCCTGCAAAGCGCTGGAGGACAATCATCTTCCCCCACTGGCTCTGTAAATCAGCTGTGGGTGCTGAGAGGAAGGCTGCAAGGCATGAGAAAAGGAACTGCCTTGCAAAGGACAGATAGCCAGGCTTCCTCTCTCCACACACACTTCCTTTTCAAAGCCGACCAGTCTCGGTCAACATCAAAAAATATACAACAATCTCATTGATCTTTTTCGTGTTATTATTAGAACAATTATTTTTACATCAAATAAGCCGACTTCAGCTTCCCAAACTGTGGCTTAAACATGGAAATCACAGAAACCGAGGAAACAAAATTGACAAAAAAACATTGCATGGAAAATACTTTAAATGCCATCAAACAGTTTCTCCTTCATATATATCCTCAAGAAGTATGGTATTACAGTTCAGAGATTAATATTCTCTCTTTACAGAGCTTGTACCAAGGGAGATTTGGGTATCTTCAGGAAATTTCATACAGCGTAGTGTCAAAAACATTTGGTAAGGTGGGAATCAGAGAGGAAGTAAAGAGACAAGGCAAAACAGCTGTATACTGAAGAGACAACATTTCTCTTTGCCTTTTTCACTACTGATGAGAATCACTCCCCTATTGCCTTAAAGCTTGTAGTTATCCTTTTATGGGGACACCATCATGGACTGCAACATGTCCTTGTTTTGGTCTATCTTATAAAAGCTTATCTGATGGGCCATGAGCCAGGAAAGAGCCAGGGAAATTTTTTTTTACTGGAGCAAGTTTTCCATTTCATCTCATCAGCTTTCACTTCTTCACTGGCTCCTAGTGGTAATATTGGGGAAGAAATAAATTCCATGCTCCACACATCTCTTCATGTAGCTGCTGCACTTCAGCACAGTTTCCACAGCTGGAGTATAAATGATCTGGGTGCCTGGTCACCTGGCATGTGACTGGGTCTGGTGCCCCAGAGTCGCTGCTGTAATGCAGATGCATAGAAAAACCACACGAATCCAGGTCAGTAGAAATGATGGCAAGGCCGGTTTAATGGCTTTTTTCTCAAGGTTTTTGTATGTTAGTTAGCAAAGTGAGCTGGATGGCCTAAAGTACTTGGTTCTCTGGCCATCCAACCTCGAGGGGGTTTGCCCAACTCTAAGATGTCCATTCCCAAGTGTTTTTCTAGTTGAAGTTATAACAATCTGGGAAAAACAAGTGCAGGTGTGGATATTGATAAACACTGGTAACTTTGTTTTAGTTAGCCTGCATGGGGAAGACAGAGTTCTCCAGAATACTAAAGAGCTGAAGAACCTCACTGCTAAAGCTCTTAAAGCATCCACAGATCAGAATCTTGCACGGCTTTTTATACATAAGAGGAAGGGGGGGAAGAAACAAGGGAATAATACACCAACAGGAAAATGACAGGGGGTGACAGGGAGCAAATCACAAAGGGTTACGGGAGGAACATATTTGAACTAACTAATGGGGAACTGAACTGGACAGAACTTTCTGGAACTTAATGCATAAGCAATGAAGTACATGAATAAACATAGAGGCTGGAACCAAGGAACATTAGGGGAACAAAGAAGCTTCTAGAAAGGATGGAGGAGCTGCTGCTAGGGTGCCACCCAGGGGGATGTGATCTTAAACCTCAGTCCTGCCCTCGGATCCACCCTCAGGGTCAGAGTCCTGGGCAGGGAAGTCCACCCACTGGATGTCACTCAGCCCCAAGGTGGGCTGGGCCACCACAATGTTGGTCTCGTGTTTTTGGTTTTGCTTTTCAGGAAAATCCTACCTTATTGACATCTGGGGGTGCCCAGAACCAGAAGGAAAGAGTCAGGTCCATGAAAACTTGGGAAGCAGGTTTTGGAGCAGAGCTGGAAAAATTCCCTTCTGCAAGGAACGGGTTGCAACTTGCCACTGCAAGGCTGTCACCTTTCTGGTCTTTAGAGAGTAAAGGAACCACTGCTTTCGTATTTCCTTATTTTACAGAAAAGTAACTGGTAAAGCAGCAGGGGTGGTTCACAATTTACATGCAATGTGTTTTCCACAGACCACCTGCTCCACTGGTTTGCAGTCTGGGATAGAAGACTGAAAGTTCCCCCATGTCTGTGTGGCTTAGCTGGGCACTGGGCTGCTCCATGGTGTAGCATTATCTGCCACTACAAAACAATCTGGGGAGAACAAGGGCACCGAGTGAAGTGTAACGGTTTTGATTGGATTGCAAGGAAGGAGAGTTTATTAGGGCTGGCTGGCAAAGAAAACCCTCTGTGTTAGGCTTCTGTTAATAAACTTTGCATGCTTTCTGCTTTCTGAGCATGAAGCAAGGAAAAAAGACGGATTCTTTTTGTTGCAGTCTAATTTTTCAGGCTAAAAGAAAGTCTGAATGATCGTAATTATAAATACACAACAGAACCAAGGTGAAGCACAAATCATAGAGGATCTGGTAATTCTGTTTCAATGGATCAGCTTCTCAGACAGTATCCTTTGGTTGAGGCTTTTCAGATTAGTTAACTAGGCTGAAAACAAAATGTTCCTTTCACAATATATTTTTGGTTTGAAAGGGGATTGGTAGCTTTCTTCTGTCTGCTTGAAGCCTGCTGAGCTGCATGTACTGTACTCGCTCAAAGCTTGGTTCTTTGCAACTCTGAGAATAAAATACTGCACTTGCTCCCATTGACTGACTGAAATAAAATAATCTATGATGCCTGAACAAGTCTAAACGAAATAATAATATGCTTATTAGTGAAAACCAGATTGTTGATACGATAATTGGGCAGATTTATTGTCATCTCCCTGCACTAGTCTGCTGAAACAGCCTGCTGTTTTATTTAGTCTCATGTCAGAGGAATTGTGGGCATGCTAATCCATCATTAAACATCATTTAGCATGATGGATGAAAATGTCAGCTTTCCCAGCATAATCAATCCATATCTCATTAAAACATATTATTTATGTTTCTTATAATGGAACCTGCAAGGCTTTCCAGAGGAAAATGGAGACATCAGCTGTTGTTGCAAGATGAGATGAAATACACTGTAGTTTATGGATTAATAAATGCATATAAAAAATACTTATCCATGCTATGAATTGTCCTTTCCATTTTTTAACTAAATCAAGTGCCTTGGCTTTCCTTCTGCTGTGTATGGCAGCACTTTGTTATGTTCATTTTATTAGTAATAATTCAGTGAGAAAAATACTAAAAAGCATATAGGAAAGACCATTTTGCAAATTATTTCCAAGGCATGGTGTGGGAAAAAACCCTTGAGTGCAAATTAGTAAGAAAGACTTTACTGCTCTGCTGATGTTTGCAGAGGATACCTTTTGTCTCCGTTGGTCCCCATGCAGAGAAATCAATGTACCTCTTCAACTGCAACACAGTTCCATTTTTGGGATACTTTTTACTCTGTGCTGGCTCAAAGATGAATGAAACCTGAATTCATGTGGTTGTGGTGCTGCTGTAGTCGTGGTCACAATAGCAGCTGTTGCCTCACTCTAACTACATTTGAGGATCACTTTATGCTTCAACTCCTACACATCAATAAAGGAAAATGAGTAATAAATGACTGCCTAGTGAACAACAGACCAACTCATATTTCAGATGAAAATGAAGACAAAATGTAGCTTTGATTTGCCTGTGGAATTACCATTATCTGCACCACTGGCAGAAGGGAGATGGATCAATAGTCAGCCAGCCACAGAAAACAGTTTCTATCTGTTCAGCAGCCAGTGCAGAAGAAAAACTGTCACAGTGTGAGCTTTATCAGGTCATCTTCATTGCACCAGACCAGTGATAAATGTATGTGTAGATCAGCTAGAGGTGCTTTGAATTCCTGTTACTACATGGGCTCTGGGCACAATGCACTTCCAAAATTTGTTTCTGAGTTTATTTTACCAAAGGCAACTGCTGGCTGTGAAGGGAAAACAAGCACTCTCTACAAGCTGTTAGCTTTCCAGATGACAGCCTGTGTGTATGGCAAACCAGATACAAGACATAAAGATCTATCTTTCTCCACCTTAGACCTGCAGAGCAGAGATAGGCATTTAAATTTTCTTTAATTCATTTAGCTTCACTTAGTGTGTGTGAAGTGAGGATCTGTATACATGAGACAGCAATTTTGGCTTGGTTGGTGCATGGTTCTTGGAAGAAAAGGTTTTCAGAGCACAGCACAGGTTTTTAAAATGTTACTACTTGTGTATCCTAAAGAAGGAGAAAAAAAATCACTTCTTCATGCAATGATGACAGACATACATTACATTTTCAAATCCCCTAGCCAAATCCTAAAAACAATCACAATATTTTCACACTTACTCAGAAATCTATCAGTGAGCTACTACAAAACTGGTCATGCTGATTATATGTCTTATAAAGTTACAATGCTACTGTCTTCAGATTAAATAAAGGTACATTTTATGGTAGCTGGAGGAGTAAGTGGCAGGCAGAAAAGATGTCCAAATCTCAGCAGTGAAGTCCAGAGCAGAAATGTAAATATATTATTAAAAAAAAAAAAAATTACAGAAGTGAGAAAACATATTTGGTTTCTGTCAATAAACCATAAAATGCACATGTGTCTGGTTTAGTGCTTTTCTCTGAAGGGCACACATACATCACAAAATGTCTGAAAGTCCCATTTGGGGAATTTTTCATTCTTCTTAGGGAAGGGAAAAGAGAATGAAAGGTTGTATTTTATTTTATGTTCTCTCCCACACAACCACAGTTTTGGGGAAAAAAATCTTTAATCTCTAAGGAATTATTCAGTCAACTGTATGGTAACAATGGGACTGATACTGCCCTTGAGAACCTGCTTGAGATAGCTGTGAAAATACTAGATGAGGCCATCCCTTTTCAGTGAGGCTATCACCAGGCCCTGTTATATCAGATAAGAATTGTACCAGCAAGAGGAGACACACAGTCTACCTTTTCTAGCCATCAGAATATTTTTCCACAAACACTCAGATTTTTTGGAAGTGAATGTTTATCTTTTCTCCAAGATTAATTTTGACAATATTGTAAAGGGTTCTAAGCAACCTGATGATTCAGTAAAGTTGCTCCTGTCTCTTTAGCAGTACTGTGCTTTGACAGCAAATGAGTCACTTTCAGTAAGTATGCCATTCAACTTCAAAAAAAACATGGAATAATGTTATTCTGATCCTTTCAGTTGAATTTTGTTTATTTGTCTGAGCACAGGACAAATGAAAAAGTATCAGCAGAGTGTGGGTTTCGGAAAGAAAAATCTGGGCAGCACTGATAACATCGAGACAATCAGTGAAGCCGAATTTCATCCTGTTGCAAAGAGATACAAGGTGATAAATAAGTACAAATTGAAGATATGGTAATCAAAAACCATGCCAGAAATGAAAAGAAAAATGTTGAGAATCAACAGGTATCAATGGCCCTTTTACTATCTTAGTATTTCATTTTACTGAACAAAAAATATCTGTTTAGTTAACCACAATGCATTCTTCAGAAAAGATGGCACAAAGAAAGAGAAGTTTTTATGTTTATTGTTATTAAACTAGGTATAAGCTGCAAACAGAGCTACCAGATAGGCTGTTTTCTTTGGTCACTGGGGGTTTTTTGTTGTTTGTTTGTTTTGTTTTTTAATAGTCCTAAGGAGATTAAATGTCAGAACTTAAAAAAGGACTACTGAATAAAAGCAAAGAGGAAGTGGGACAGTGGATCCAAGGTGCAGAGAGGTTGCAAGTTATTTGGGGTGAGAGTTCTGCCAGATGCAATTAGATAAGGTCTTATTCCTCTGTGGGATGCTATTTGGTGATAAATACTTCAGGGTATTGTTGTTTTTCATAATTTGCTCTGTGGCTTATAATTAAAGCCAGGTTACTACTTTGTCATGAGACAGATGAAGGCAGGGCCTTCTTTAATAGCAATGAGTGATGTTTTAATACAGTTCTGAAAGAGTGGATGGTAAAAGAAGAAAGGATGGGATGGTGAGATTTGAGACCACTCAAGAGCTGCCACAGACATATTCAGGGCACAGCTATGATCCAGGTGGGTATAGTTTTAAGGCACAGTTAATGTGGCAAAAAGCTTTCTCCAACCACAAGTGGTTGGAGAATTTAGTAGTCTTGGTCTAAATGTTTGTGCTAGTGTTTTCTACAGTAAGATAAAGAAATGATATAGCACCAACTTTGATAATTATGTTCATTATATGTATTATCTGTATGAGCCCTCAATATTTCAGATCCATTGTCTTTTTTATAATGAGTGTCTTTTTCATAATTGATTTTACAAATAAGCATTCTAAGTAAAGATGTATTATCTATATGAGCCCATGATACTTCAGATCCAGTGTCTTATGAGTGTCTTTCTTACACGATGAGTGTCTTGAATAATTGGTTTTACAAATAAACATTTAAAGTAAAAATATTAGAATATATATAGTTACTACTCCATACTATCTCTATAAATCAGTTTCTGACTTATTTTTCTAGGAAGAAACCATCCCTTTTTGCACTTAGTGGGTTTATAGTTTGCAATATTGAATGAAAGCACCAGTTTGCACTGTTTTATGATGGAAGCTATCAATAATATGTAGCTAATACATTGTATTGAATGAAAGACTACATAAATCAGATATACAAATGATCGTACAATGCTTTTAGTGAATTTCAAGAGAGTGGTAAAACCCATAAATCTGTGTATTTTTGATCAATTCACAGTGTCAGTGGGTTTAATTAATTCTATTTGCTTGAATAGAATTAATGATGTGTTTTTAATATTTATATTTTTAAAAAATATTCAGAATTACATCTTTTAGGTTCATAATGTTAAAAGATAACTGTTAGTGATACTGTGCGTCCACAATGTGCCAAGCCAGTTGGATTCAAAGCTGGAGTCTCTGGAATTGAATTGTGAGAGTAAGAGAAGATTAAGATGCCAGAGTGCACTGAAGAATGATTTCCACAGAGTAGCAGGGTAGACTTTTCAGGTCATTACCAGTGACAATTTGAGGAATACAATTTTGAACTGATGTGATGTCTGGCTTTGGCTGAATGCCAGGTACCCACCACACTGCTCTGTCACTCCTCTCCGCAGCAGGACAAGGGATGGGGAGAGAAAGTAAGATGGAAGGAAGCTTGTGGGATAAGATAAAGGCAATTTAATAACGTAAAGGTCACACAGAAGCAAAGGAAAACAAAAGATTTATTCTCTACTTCCCTTCAGCAGGTTATGCCCACCCACTTCCCAGGGAGTAGGGCTTTAGCACTGTGCATAGCGATTGCTCTGGGAAACAAATGTTGTAATAACAAATGTCCCTCCCTTCTCCCCCACCCTCACCCTTTGTTTTATTTGCAAACTGTAGTAATAAGGTCTGGAGTATGCATTTGGTCAGTTTGGGTCAGCTGTCCTGGCTCTGTCCCCTCCCGAGGTGTTGCCCATGCCCAGCCCTCTGGTGAGTGGGGCTGTTGGAGGGCGCTGTGGCTGTGCCAGCGCTGCTCAGCAGCACCCAAAGCCCTGCTGTGGTACTGACACCTGCCCAGCCACCAGCACAGAGCAGAGCCCTGACAGGGCTGCTGTGGGGAAAGGAGCTCCAGCTCAGCCACACACAATACATTAACAAGTCTGGTACTCCTCAGCTCACACTGGCCACTTGGACATGGGAAGCAATTCTGTGGTGGGATCACTGGGAAAGAGCCTCCAGCCATGCAGAGATGCTCTAATTTGTGCTCCATCACAGGGCACAAGTCCCTGGCTGGAGTATTGCGAGTGAAAGAATCCAGTAGCTTTGAACAAACTTCCAGCTGGGTACAACTGTCAGTAGTTATTAATCTCATTGCAGATATGAACCACCATGGAATCAGTAACCCATATTTCTGTCTCAGAGAGGTAGAAGTTGTTATAACTCTAGGATGAATTGCTGTGGTCTTATCTTCTCCTGTACTGATTTGTTCTGTTCCTTTTGATAAAATACAACTTACAGTGCAGGAGGGCAGAACATGGTATAATTTCTGTGTGGAATTTCAAATCCCATGCAAGTGCTTTAATGCCATAAAAGGCATTAAAGGTAAAAGCTACAAAATATTTATCTTCACTACAAGTTTGGCACAACTGCTGAGGTTAGCACTTGGTTTATTGTGTCGATGACAAAAAATTAAATGCAGTGCAGTCTATGGATTTCAAGGAAGACAGTTCAAAAATATGGAGGAATAACATGCTTTCTCTGAGCCTCACTGAAAAGAAAAGCTATTTTTATTACTTAAACCAGCTACCCATGAACTTCACAGAATATAAAAACATTTGACAGCAAACGTGATATTTCTTCACAAACATCTCCAAGCAGAACTTTAAACTGTAAAACAGAGAAATGCTTCTAATGCAAGGGTGGTAGGATCTGCCTCTTGATTCTATGAAAAGCATAAGCAAGTGATGGCACATGTTGCAGGACTGATGCAGAGAAATCCTCATTCTGATAAAGGCACAAGTTTCCTAGCTCCAGGCTCACAGTCAGTAAACAGGTGGTTTACCTTGCATGTGTATTTTGCTAAGATCGAGGTATAATGAGAGTTTTAAATTTGACTTGACTTGATTTGATAGAACCTTTATGCTCATTACAGAGAATCTGGAGAAAAGCCAGTTTGAGAGAAAGACAAGAATTTTTACATCACTTACCAGCATTTTTATATTAAGCACAGTGTAAACATATAAACTGAAAGTATTCAACATATTTTTTTTAATTTTACTGCTTACAAGAAAACAGCATTGAGACCTGAATTTTTAAAATAAGATATTTTGTAGTAAATGCCGTGTGTTGAAGGTCATCAGTATTGTCTGCTCCTTGGAACACCTTGGAGAGATCAGAAAAGCTGCAGCCTGTAGAGATTTGAGAGGCTTCCACTTGAAATTCCACCTAGCTAATGACTGATTACTGGTTATTTGAATACCAGTGAGAACAACACACTTATGGCTTCAAAATGTTTATGAGTAAAGATCATGTTTTGACACTGATTAGTTTAACACTGATCTAGCAATTAACAAATGCCACATGTGCTTCATTATCACAATCACTAGGAAAGATACTTTTCATGAAATAAAATATCAATTTTTGCATAATAGTACGTCCATGCTTTATTCACGGTACCTCAGACATTTTCATTTGTTTGCATTATTTCGCACTGAACAAAACAGTTCCATCTGTTCATGTTGTGTTTCCTGGGAACTCATCCTCGGCCATTTGTCAGCTGGTTGTTGTTTTTTCAGAGAAACATGCAGAAAATTCCACTCTCGGGTTGCAAAGGCGCTGGGTGCAGCTCTGCCTCCCCGTGCCAGCCCCAGGCTGCCATCCCATGGCCCATGGCTGGGGCAGGGCGTGGGGAAGAGGGGGGCAGCTCCCAGCCTGACACAGCTGCACTCCAGCCAAGGGCTGAGATGTACCAACTCTCACTGCGGGTGCACATCTGGAACAGCCAGGTGCCATGAGGCCTGGCATAAATCCAGTTAAAAAATTAATGAGTTCTGACTTCCCTGCATCAGCCTGTGGGTCTCTGTGCACTGTCCCTGCTTTAACACGGTGTGCTGTGATGAGAACACACCCCCTCCTGCCTCCAGCACTCTTTAAGGAGCTTTTGAAGTTATGGTTTTTGGGAACGCAAGAAGCCAGACATTGCAGGTTTAAAGAGGGGTTTGCACACACCTCTCTGGGGCTCTGTGTGAAACCCTTGTTGCTGCTACAGAGCTAAAGCACGTGGCTTCTCCTCCTGAAAATATTCTGCATGTTAGAACCACAATAGTTTTAAAACTGATACCACGTAACTTAAGCCTTGCCTTCCTAGAAGGAATTTAACCCAGGATATCCTTCTAATAGCCAAGCATTTGTAGGAACAGGGTACTGGGTAAGAACTGTGTTACTCTCTCTCGCAGTAATGTGGAATAAATCAATTTTGTTCTCAGCCCTAATCCTGAAGGTAAGAAAGTCTAATGGGAGCAGTGTATTCTTCCAGTCCCCCAGACACTCAGAGCAAGTACTGCTTTTCTGGTCTTGTCTTTCAGAACCTGCTTGATAGTTACCAGATGCAAAGACACTGGTAGCACAGTCTTGCTGAGTTTATAAGATATTTAGAAAAAAACTTGTAATTGTAGCAGTTTAAAAGCCTTGACTGTTACTGTAAGCACCACTTCTGGATTAAATTTGGTACCACTTTTTCAAAATAAATATTTTCAGCAGGCCCTGCAGTTAAGTGCATCATTATGATTAATTTATGATTAGTGAACTTTCTAAATCTGCAAAACTTCAGTAGGCTTAAGCTTCCAATTATATGCACTTTTTATTTTTACACCACAAGCTTCCATTTAACAGAACAGGAAACATCTCATCCTGAAACTGCTGATGCTGCAAGCCGAAAAAAAAAAAAAAGGCTTTTACTTCACCTGCAGTGCAGCAGGAGTGCCAGCCCATATCAGTTTTTATCTGACCTGCCCTAACTAGAAAGCAAAACCTAAGAGTTTTTATCATAACATTATCTAGAAATGAACAAACAACCTCTTACTACAGTCTTGGCCCAAACTTACCTTGAGATCAGTGATTAAACAGACAAGAAATGAGGGTGAGTACAAGTGAGTTTATCTTTTTGTTTTCTACTATCTAATTATGACCACTGCCTGTTTTGTACTTAAATTTGATTAAACACTTCTTGTGGGAGGTCCAGTAATTTGATCAGTTTTTTAGCCCAAGCTTTGGAGATCTGGAAGGTAAATACATAGAAATTATGGGATATCAGAATGGGTTCAGTTGGAGCTCTTGTCTAGGCCAAATGTGAATGCACTGGAAAGCTCAGGGGAAACTGGTGTGACACCAGTGTAAAAGGCAAGAGAATTAGAGCTTTTTGGTAAAGTACTTTCATATTCTCACCACAGCCTTGTTGCCTCATACTTGCTCTACATCATTTCTTTTTCTGAGCAAACTTGGGTCATCTTGGAAGGTAAGCTGTCACCTGAAGTTTACCTGCATATGAGAAAATAAAATAATGCCCTCTTAAACTGCTGTGAATCTTCAAAGCCGTGTTCTCCTGTGCTGTGTTTTGTGAGCTGCAGAGTCTTTATGTGCTGTGACTGGATCAGCTGAACTCAAAAACTGTTTTCTTATCAACTGCTCGAAATCAGTTGCTGCAGCTGCAGCTACTTTTCAGGTTTCTCATGGCAGCAGGGAAGCTGCATGGGGAGGTCGGTGTCACAGCCCCTTCACAAGGCAGTTGTCAAAGAAGAGTCTGAAATACCTGTTCCCATCCTTAAAGAAGATTACTCTTGATTTAATACAACTTCACTCTCAATAACAATGTTGACCTCATAATCACCTATAAATGTAGTTCACTGTGCCCAAAATATGTAATTTTCCTCTTTTTTAGTTTGTGAGAAGAGAACAAACTTATGTCCCATGCAGAGCACCTGAAGTCCATTTAAGTCCATCTCAGAAAAGATGGTGTGGGTGCTAATTCAGCTCTGTAATGTTCCTAGAACTTGTAATACAAGTGAGCACACAGTCATAAAAATGAGCACACATCTGAGTTACTTCTATGCCTTTTGCCCTCTAGTGCCTGGGATAAGAAAAAACATGAACCTGTGAGGTGCTTCACGAGCTGATTGCTTATATCTGAAGCAATAATGTCCCCAGAAAAGCTGCTTAAGAAATTATATTGCTCAATTGAGATTTGCACATGACTTACTGTAATTAGAAGTGGAAGCTATTAGTTGGGAAAAAAACCAAAGTGTGCAGAAGTAGCAAGCAATAAGGACAGTGTCTCCATTTAACTTTGTTTAGTGCAAAAGATATAAAATGATAACAACATTCAAAGTCTGTTTGTGCAGATGGCCCAGTCAAGGGTAGTTTATCTCTCACAGGTTAACTCCTTTCGTCTGTTTTGGAAATATGCTAAATGGAAACATCTATTTTTGTCTTTCTCCAACAATGTTTGTTCTCACAAGGTCAGGGTTACAAGCAGGACAGCAGTGTCCATAAAGAGGCAAACATGGATTTGGTGTCATTGAGTTCCTCCCCTGTCATCTCTAATGGTACTTTTAGGTGGGTGAACATGATGTGAAGTGACAATTACATCCTGAACTGCTGCATTCTGAAGTGAAGATGAGGCAGACCTTATGCAGTTTGTTTGTGAAAGGACTCCTGCTTGTGCCAGTTCAGGTGCAAAAGGAGCTATTTGATCAAAGTGGTCCTGCTGTGTAAGATACCTGTAAGTAAAAGGGGAGAAGACAGGATTGCATTTTCAACAATTATTAAGCATTAATAAAAAGTCTGCTTTGATTAGAAGGGGGACTGTGTCATTAAACATGATCATTACAGTTCATAGGGTTTTTTCAGTTCCTTTCTTCAGCTTGACTGCTCTGACTGCTCCATGAGAGTTACCTTCCTCCCAGTCATTTCTCCTGTCTGACCCTGACCCACGGATAGTCTTTGGCATTTAATGATACTGTGGCTTGTGGCAGCAGAAACTGCAAAACAGGATCTTCCTGGTGGTCTCAAGCCCACCTGTTAGCTGTTGGCTAATGTTTAAAATAGGATGGTCACAGCAGTGGGTGAAAGAAATCTGACATTTTGCATTTTTGTAAGCCTGGAATTTGAAAAAAAAAACCTGCACTGAAAAATCCATATCCTTGCAAAAAATTTTTGATTCTTTAAAGAATCAAATGCCTTTGCAAGATTGCAGTAAAATTTAATTCAAATATTTTCATTCTCATATCTCAGCACCCATTAATGTCTCCTTTGTGCAAATAAGAAAAGCATGATTTCTAGGGAAAGAACCTGCAACCTAATCATAAGCTCATATTTTTCTTTAACTTAGCATTATTTCACTAAAATAAATCTTTTAGGCAAGGCAGGGAGTCAATTGCATAGGTGCAATCATCCATTGAAGTAGATAGTCATAGAAGGAAAAATTAAAGGCAAACTTCAACCTGTAAGTAAAACTGCTTTTCTTCTAGCAAGTCAGTAAAGTGGAATATATGGTCAGGTAATGTCAAAGTACACCCTTCAGTCTGCTTAATACCTTGCATAATTTCTCAGGTTAGAAAAGACACCAGGCTCTGCTACACATCATTTTGACCATGCAAACTTTAACTGTTGATGTAATGATGCAACTTGATACTTTCATTAAGCATTTTGGTGCCCAACTGTAGTAACCTCACTTTCCACATTGAAGTTTATTATCTGCTCCTCGTTTTCCAGTCAAAAAATTCTCATCCCTTACATAGCTAGCTAGCATACAGGTGATTCCAATCTTAGGGCTTAGTCATTAGAACGAGATCCATAACTGTTTTAATGCACTGAAACAATGATGACAAGACATCAAGGTGTGGTAAAGCATGAGTGTGCCTGGAAGGAGTGGTGAATACCATTACCTGTTCTCAGCTAGTGCAGTGCCCCTGCGTTTGGGCTCGAGGGCTCTGACCTACCCTGAGGCTGTTTTTTGGACACAGGTCGTTGGTGAATACACAAAATTGCTCTGGCAATCTTTTAGTGCTGCACATGGTTGGGGGTGTTTTTTAAGAGAATATGTTTGCTAGCTGAGAATGACAAGAAATTTTGTGGGAGGAGGACATCTAGTGATGTGATATGTATTTACATGAGCTGTGTCCTTGCACAGCTGAGTCAGCCAGCTAAGCAGCTACAGGATTTTTTGAAGAATAGATTTTTTGAAGAGGGAGGCAGGTATGTTTTGCTATAAAGCTTAAGGTTTTGGTGAGACGACACCCAAAACGACAGCAGCCTTTCAACTGCTGAATTTTCAAATCAAGCCTCTTGAAATTAAATGTTGCATAGAAGTAGTGATTGTGGCTACACTGCTTGTCTACAGCCATGGCATCTCCCAGCCTGTGTTTTGCTGACATTAATGACCACTCACACATTTCTCACAGAATGGCTGTTAAGATCCTGATATATTTACTCTTAAATCTTCCCACTGAACTACACAACTGGTCAAGACAGCAGCATCTCTAAAATACACTGGCAGCTCTTTCGTAAATATTTAATTTAAAATAAATTCTTCTGAAAACATGGTTTATTACACATCAGACTGATGAAAATTAGTTAATCAGCATTGTAACTGCAATGGGAGAATATCTCCTTAGTTCATGCTATTAGCCTCTGACAGATTGGATTTCTCCTGTCACATTTTAATTTTGAAAAAACCCTGTTAATAACATGCAGCTTTTTGTGTTGTTTTTGTACCAAACTAGTAACTGGTGGGGTTGAAACTCTGTGTGTGTGTTACAGGCAAACACCAACATGAGCGATTCTCAAAGTCACAGGGAATATCCAGAAGGGTTAAAATAATCTCTTCAAACCATGGTAAAAAATCACATCCCTGACTCAGGACTGGAACCCACCCATTCACATTAGAACAAAACCCAAACACAGAATCAACTTTTTAAGAATAGCTTATACTGCTAAACCCATTATAGTATGAAAAATCTAAATCTGCTTTGACTTTGGGAGGGGTCAGTCCTGCCCTACACAGTGTTAGACTTGCTATGCTGTGTGGTGCTTGTGGGTGGCATCCTCTCACCATCCAAAGAGAAATATTCTGCTGAATATCTGCGAAGGGAACAGCAGATGATAGATGATAGCACTGGTGATAATACTGGTGATAATACTGGTGTACAAATCATACAACCATTTTATATAGACAGACAATTACTCAATCTTTTTCTAATTTTAAATGGGCCAACATAGCCCATGGAAGCTGGCAGCAGCAAAAACTTTTTAAGGAACAATAATCCCGTGTGTCTTATAATGACTTTTTCCTAAACTCCTTTGACTATTGAACTAAGAATTCAAATTTCCCTGTACATGGACAATTTCTCGCAGGATTAGGGGAGGTTTCTTTGTCCTGCAGAACATTTTCATTCCAAAGTTTGATAAACAAAGTTGGCATTGATACAGCTGTGGTTATCAGTCATGCTTCTTGTTTTTAATATTTTCAACATGACTGGTATTTTGTCTTCTTAAATAAAGAAAAATCCTTCTCAGAACAAAAATATATAAAAATATATTGCTTCCTTCTATCTCCTGATTCTGAAAATTACCATGTGCCAAGCTCTGAACATAATAAAACTGAAGACCCTTGAGGGTGACCTAAAGAATCACAGTGGTGAAGAATTGTGATAAAGTGGTTTAGCTAATTTTATAGCGGCTGCTTGACACTAGAAAAATGAGAAATGAGTTTTTCTGTTGCTAAATATAATGGATTCCTTTTCTGTCCTGTCATAAATTGTCCAACTTCCTTGATGAAAACAAAGATGTGGTCCATGCAGATAAAAAGCTTAATATGAATATACATATTTTAAATGGAGAAATTCTGCATATTGCCACAGGAGGATTTTTTTTGCATGAGATATTGCATAATTCTTCTAAATAAGGTATTTTAAAATTAGCAGATTGATGCAACACAACTTATGTATCTTCAGAGCAATTTTCTATTATTTGCAAAAATGGCTACATATTGAAGAGCATAAATACAGCTGAGTGACTTTGTTTCAGGATAATTTTTAAGCCCCATTTGCTTCTTTTTACTACAGTCTGTGAGTATGCAACAGAACAAGGCAGCCACTTTTAGTTAGAATTAGATTTAAATGCATTTATGAATCAGACCATGAAGCGCCTGATCATTTATTAGTAACATGACCTAATCTTCCAGCTGTATTTGCAGTTGTATTAAATTCACCGTGGCTCAGCTTGATTTTGAAGACAGCAGTAGGTGTCATTTATTGGTTTATGCCATATATGAGTAAATGTACCATCAGGAAGAGGTAGTCAGATTTCTCTTGATGATCACTCTAAAATGCTCATAATTACCATTTCATTCAGTTATGGCAATATTAGAACTGGAAAGTTGCCACCTTGGGCAAATTTCAATTTATTCCCATCCTCTAGCACAGGCTTCTGCTACTCAGACTGGTCTGGGTATACAGTGGCAGTCACTGGAATCCCCCAGGACCTAACACCTGCATATTCCACAGAGCTCTTTTAACCCAGCAGATGTCCTGAGGAACATTACGAATTCATGCTCAGGATGAGTTCCCCTGAGAGCTAAAAGCCTTTGTGGTACAAGATTCAAGTTTCATCCCCCAGCTCTAGTGATAACAAATTATACTTAAACTTTCCAGAGTGTGTAATATTTATCCATTTAATAAAGGCAATATTTCTGCACCTACAGAAATTATGTGTCATTTTCTTTTACAGTCCTTGTTGGCAAGTGAAACACAATGGATTTCTTCTGTACAAAACTGAAGGGATGCTGGAAGTCATCAAGCAAGTCACACAAGCAGCTGCAGTTGCACAGGTCAAGAAGGGGAGGTACCCAGCAAATCCTGCTTGAGTCACCAATAACTTCACTGAAGTTAACAGGACTCAAAAGCAGTGCAGCCAGGATCTGCTAATAACAAAGAGTGTGGTGAGCAGGCACAAGGCATGGCTGGGCAAGGGCATTGACTACTCAGCTACTGACACCTGACTGGCCCCTTTAAATCCCCTTCCCCTCTGCTCCCCACAATTGTTTCTCCACAAATCACCTAAAAATCCCTCCTTTCTCCTCACTGTGGTTTCTCCCTTGAACTCCCCTTATGTATATGCTCCTACAAAATGCTCTTCCCTGCATCCCATCCCCTGTCCCTCACCCCTGGACAGCAGCCCCCTGTCAGCCCAGAAGGTGCTCCAGTTTTGCCTTGCAGTGCTGGGTGTCACACCTGGGCCCTGGGGCTGAGGCTCTCCTGGGACAGCTCTGCACATCCTCCTGTCCTTGGTGTGGATTCCTTTGTGCTCTGTGCCTCAGCCCCAGGCCTGGGAGCAGCCAGGGCAAGTTGTTAATCAGGCTTCTCCTGCTGCCGTTGTTTCTCCATGCTCCTTTGTGGATGTGTACTGGAGCTATTACCACCTTATCTAAAAGGCAACATTTAAATTTTGATCATTTTTAGAGTGGCTTATGAATATGATGTCTCATTCATGTTTTCTTTTTTTTCCCCAGAATATCAAATTAGATGTTGTCAGAACTTCCTTCACTTCAAAAATTATATTACATTGAAGTTAAATTAAGGTTTATTTTGAATTTGTGAAAATTAAAAGAAAAAAACAACCTCTTTAAGTAATATTTAGTTAAAATATTCCGCATTTACTGAATAAACACCTTGAGTGGAAGCTTAGCAGACGTGCAAGTCTGAAAAAACCCCATTATATCCATTCCCCACTCCCATACCACTTTGCTTGGTTCTAGGTTTTGTTTTGTTTGTGTTTGGGGTGTGTTTTTTGGGTGTTTGTTTGTTTGTTTGTTTGTTTTGTTTTGTTTTTTTTTTTCTAAAGCAAGCAAACCAAGTGTCGGAGTTGTTTACAAAACACTGCCCTCAATATTTGGTTGGTGAAGACCTCGAGGTGCTCCCTGAGTATGACCCATCTTGGATGCACAATTCTCTGCTGGGAAACACTCCTGGAAGAGCAGTACAGGCTCCAGCACATGGATCATCCCTGTCCAAGCTGCTTTTGTAGGGCAGCAGACAACCAAGGGGTGGCACCCTGAGGATTTGCTGCTTCTGGGAGACTCCTAGTTATTCAGTAATTTGTAATTAATTGGCTTGCCAGTTTCAGCATTTTTTCCAGTTATACAGAAGTGAGTAAAAGGAAGACCACACCCATTTCTCTACTAGTGCACTAAATGTGCATCCCAGCATGTTTTGGAGCATAGGAGGCTTTCTAGGACATGGCATATTTTTATGCACACTTGTGCTGAGCACTATGTGCCTACAAACAGCTCAGAGGTCGTGTCTACATGATCTGATAGACTGCACAGCTTCCAGGAGATAGCAGAGGCTCAGTGAGAAGTAACTTTGCTTTCCACAGGCAAGAGAAGCCTGAAGCAATAAATCCCCCACCTCCCTGCAAACAGCATTGGTGCCAACATCGTAGTAGCTGTTCAAAATATTAACACTAGAATGTAGAGAAGAGTTTTGCATGAGATCCAAGGGTAAAAAGTCAATAAATAATTTACACTGTCGTACTTATTTAAGTACTATTTTCTGTTTCCTAGGGACACAACACAACTTGGATAACACTTACTGACAGATGACAGATTGACTCCATAGATTTATGCAACCTATGCTCTGCAAAATACTGCTCATTACCAGCAAAATCAGTGCTTAGGATAAACACTGATGAAAACATTTCTTTCCTCTTTTGCCAAGGTTCTCATGTTAAAACACTCCAACTCAACACAGTTAAAAATGGAGCAAGTAGTATAAATTCAGTATTATAATATTATACCAATTTTTACTCAATCAGGTGCTAAAAGATGCAACACAGATCTCATTTTCTTCTGGATTTTCTTTGTAAATAAACATTTAAATTCTTCTCATCCAGAATAGTATAACCCTGGAATACTAAAAAAAAATGAGTTTCACATCATAAAAACCATATTAGGTAACTAATAAACCCCCTCACTCAGAATCACCTGGTTGTATCTCATTTTGGTCAGCATGATGAAATGAAGAATACTTTTTGCAGAATGGGATCTTAGTAACAATTAAGTGTTGCACAGGTCTTGTTTCACAGGTCTTTTCCAAGATTCTTTTAAATCGTTATTTAGGAGTGGTGTGTTTCACTTGTTGTTTATCAGGAACTCACGTGCAGATTACCTGAAGACTCTGTAGCACCTTTCCTCTGCCATCTCACCTGAGCCTGAAGGACTTTCTCATGGCACGGGTTTATTTCTGCTGAGCCAACAGGCTGCTACTCTTAGCTGTGCCAAGAGCATAAAATTGTCTTTTATGAGTGAGAGGCAATGAGTGGGCAGAGGTAAAGCAGTTTCTTTTTGGAGAAGTCAGCCTTGGGAGGAACAAGATTGATGGCTGGTACTAACAAGCCAAGACAAATCCAAGGCAGGGTGCCAAAAACTCACATGACAGGCATTTGGCAGCCCTGTCCCAAAGGCCACCTGAGATCTCCTATGTCTTGCTGGGCTGTGGGTGATGCCATGATGATTTTTGTCTTTTCTTTTATGTCCCTGTTATACCCTTTTGCAATTTCTGTATTCTTGGTGCTTTTTGCCTACATTCTTGGACTTGTTTGTTAAGATAGGAGACTAAACATTTTAGAAGCTTCATAGTGTGGGATCAGTGTGCCCCAAACCCCAAGGTCCCCTCCAGAAAACATTTTGTAAACTAAGATAGAACCATCCAGGGGAAGGTTCCCTGGGGAGGGGTGGCTCATTCAAGCCTCTCACTGGGGAACTTTTGAGAGATATGCTCATTAGCAAGACCTACAGTGTTATACCAGATCTTTGGGGGGTGTGCATTGGGGTGCATTCGACCTGGTTGTGGTGCACCTAAGGATCCTTAAAATAAATACAGAGGTAAAATCCCTTTTACCCTTCTAACCGTGTTTGACTCATGATTTTAAGACCAGGAAAATGCATCATGGGCAGACAGCTGCAGTTTTGCTCCTGCCACACATCCCCAGTGGGCAGAGTTCTTGAACAGGTAACTTTTTGTGTTTGCTTGCTTGCATTTTTCTGGGGAAAACCAGCCAGGAGTCAATTGTATGTCTGGGCTGGAAGACATCCAACACAAAATAAGGTGGAGATTGGGAGAAACTGGTAAACCCAATGAAAATGTCCCAAGATTAGTTATGCCACAGACTGATAAATCAGAGGTTAGAGAGAAGTATTATATTCCTTCCAATCAGTTGTGTGCATTTGATAGTCTCATCTAGTAGGTGGCTATTCGAGATTTTAAGGTTGAGTGGGAGTTGCTGTTATTTTGGAACAGGACTGTTTTACCACTCAGGAAGAATGAAGAGTCCAATTTATTTATTTATTTACACTTTAGTTTATTGTTTATTTATCATTAATTGTTTATTTTCAGTGATCCTAAAGTCTACTGTCTCTGGGAAGTCTGATGCTATGGGATGAATCCAACTCTCTCAAGAGTGTTTCATGTCCTTCCCAAAGCAGAAAAAGCCTGAAATGTGCAAGAAATGCATCACACAAGCACAGATCTACTGAATTATTGGTTAGTATAAAATACAACAGCTCTTCAGTAAGCCCTAATAGTAAACCATGTCAACCAGTATGATAGAAGTGAAAAAAATTACACTATTCCCATGTCATCACTCTGTGAAACTTCTCAGAAGTAGACTACAACAAATGCTTATATCTGTCTTCCTCACAAGAGGAAGGAATTAATCCTTAAATTAAAGGAGTATAATATTGCTGTGCTTATGAAATGACATTGACCTGCATTATAGATGTCAAATATGTAGGTGGTGAAGAACTGGAATGTGATTTGTAAAAGAGACAATAGGCAAAGGAGTAATCCCTGAAGAATTTCTGCTTATTCTGTATCTCAAGCCCTAAACCTCATTGGTTCAAAGAAGTATTTCTTTTAGTGCTCCCATGTCTTTGTTTCATTTTCCAGAAGATGGCAGTAATCCCACAGTATCTAATGGATATATAACAGCTGTTTCGTCTCCATACACACTGAGGTTTTTTCCAGCTGACTTTCTCTATTTTACGACTTAAGGAGTAAATATTCATTAGCATTACGTCAGTTCTAACCTACAGCTTGTACCCCATTTTTTTTAGCACCTTTTCAGAATTTGCTTTAAAAAAAATTAATTTCTAAAAAAAGCTAAAATAAAAAAAGCATTTGTATTAAAATGCCTTATTTAAGGCCATATAGAAAGAAATGCAATACCATGCATCTACTACTCCACTCTGGGGAGATATTAATGTCTGTTCTGTCTCAGGCAGGAGAGTAGAAATCTGTGCTGTCAGTTCAATCTTGGGCTAAGGCATTATTAAGTTATGATAGTTAAAACAGGTTTAATTTCAGCCCAGAGCAATGAGTAACTTAAACATTTGAGCAAATATTATCTGTGCCTGCTGATGCATAAACTGAAGTATAGAGAAAAGCTCTTCTATTTTCATGTTTGTGTTGCTAATTCTCCATTTCACTAGAAATTTTGTATTTGGCATTCTCTCAGACTCCTTAAAGTCAAACCATAACACAGTGAAAGCAATAGGTTCTCTTTTTGAAAAAAAGAAGCATATTATACTGTAGTTGCAGCTGAAACTGAAGATATAAATCTTCAGTATGCCAGGTGGTAACTACAAAAGATGGTATCTGTAAATCTCTATAAGCAGCAGCATCATATTTTGGAGATCACTGGCATGGCGTGAGGTTTAGTGTGACTACAAATCCCATCAGAGAGCAGGAGAACACGGCTGGTATGTTTCAGTGACACTGCCTGCTGCAGGTGTGGTCTCTTGCTTACTGCAGAGGCTCCTGAGTTGCGTGTGCATTACTTAATTCACAATATGGGGCCTCAAAACCCCAACAAGAGCTGCCTGTGTATGTTCCACTGGGACTATGCCCTGTCTCTTTGTCTGCATTTTCTCAGTACTTTACACAAAAAATGACTTGAGTTTGATTGGAACATTTGGATCTTACTTGATTACATGGAATATATTACTTTAGTACCATCTCCAGTATTCCTGAAGGTCAGTTTCTTCCTGAGTGTTTTTCAGAGTCTCTAGTTTCTATTTTTTTATTCTAGGCGCCAGCAATTCATTCCATTCTGATTAATACAGTTTTGCCCTGCTTGCTGGGCAAACTGTAGAATACATGGAAGTTATTTTGGGGACAATAGATGAATTGTAAAGTAGCAATTGTGAAATTACCATAGTGAAATTCTAGCAAGTTCTCATCTTCTCTTCTTGTTTCTCCTCTTCCTTCTCTGTTTACTGAACTCAGTCGAGTTCTTGTCACGATGACTTGAGACTATGTCAAGGATGAGCAAAGAATGATTTATTAAATCAATAATCTCTCTTGACTTTGTTTCTGAGAGAAAAAGGAAAATGTGTTCAGAATAATTTCAAATCTTTCCCCTGTAACTTCAGCTGCCTGGAGCTGAATACATCTTCATTATCTTTGGAAAAATGACTGAAACACCCAATTTCCCTCTCCAGATCCTCTTGAATGCCTACCGCAGCACTGAACTGCAGTAAGGAGGATGGATAAAAGGCACTAGAGACTTGTACAAAGTTGTGAGGAGAGAGATGAGCCCTGTTTCAAAAGTCTAACAGTTTCAGGTCCCTAAACTCTTACCAAGAGATAAGGATGACCTGGTGAGAGGTGAATTTACATCCTTTTGCCTATGACAAGCTGTAATTTACTTCATTAATCACCATTTTTAAAGAAAGGACAGATTTAAAATCTTCAGGGTCCGAAGTGATGGTGACTGGACTTGAAACCACCTCTGATGCAGCTGAGTGTGGCCCAGTGGCACTGGCAGGAAGAGCTGCTGCGTGTGTGAGGTGGCAGAGGCAGGAAAGGTGTAGTGTTCTGTGACAAAGCTACTAAAGAAAAAAAATGAGAACAACCAGACAGCAACAAGGGAACAAAACTAATCATTCACCCAAATATTTAGAAGAACTACTGAAAGCTCTGCAGCAGCACCAGGCTGTCTGGTCTCACTGTTTCCATGTAGGGTGGCTCTACATGAGAAGAGACTGCCCCAGTCCAGATTGACACCTGCCAGGCTGACACCAGGCAGAGCCAAGCTCAGCCCCAACACACCTGGCAGTGGGAATGCACGGGCAGAGCCAGGCTGCAAATACAGAGCCAGAGCATTAAGCCCCCATTCCTAGAGGTGAACACACACACATTGCCACTGCACTGCCCCTCGGTGCAGAGGGGACAGAGCCAGGAGTGCCACAGAACCACAGAGAGGTTTGGGTAGGAAAGGACCTTAAAGATCATCTAGTTCCAATGCTCCTGCCATGGGCAGGGACACCTTTCCTAGACCAAGTTGCTCACAGCTCCATTTCTGATACATATTTTTTGCTGGTATAATGGGTGAATAACTGCTGAGCTTTCCTTTAATTCCTTATGAGCAGCCAGAAGGACTCTACCCTTTTGTGAGAATGCAGGGAGCTACAGAACAGTTCTTGTCAGCAGGAAGGTTATAGAGAAAATCTTCCTGGAGGTCATGAAAAAGTACAAGAAGAAAAAGAAAGTGGCTTGGAACATTCTAATTTCCTTAACTAAAGGCAAGTTTGACCTGACCAACCTGCTGACCTTCTGTGAGGAAGGGACAGGTTCCAGTGACTAGAGGACAGGAGTGGCTGTTTTCTCACCTTCATCCTACCAAGATTTTTTACAGTTTCACACAATAACCTTACAACCAAATTGCTGAAATACAGTTTTTGACAGGTGGAAGGAAAATCAGCTAGCTTGCCAGGCTCCAAGGGATGCAGCCCATGGCATAAATTTCCACTAGCAGCCAGTCCCTAGTGGTATCCCTCAGGGATTAATGTTGGCACCAGATCTAAATATAAAGATTTAGACATCTTTATTAAGGGCCTGGGCAATGGGATGTAGCACAGCCTCAGCATGTTCACAGCTACCAAACTGCAGGAGAGCAAGTCTGGTGCAAAAAGAGAGAAATCTCATAAGAAATTCCAAAAGATAATGCCAGGCCCTGCATGTGGAATAGGCTGATCCCATGCAAGAGACCAGGCTGGGGGCAGCTGGCTGGAAAGCAATTTCATAGAAGAGGTCCTGGTTGGCAGCAAGCTGAGCATGAGCCAAGTGTGCCCTTGCAGCAACAAAAGCCACTCACATCCTGGCACGTGTGGGCATGAGCACGGTCCTCACTGCTTGCTAGCTCACTGCTGTCCCCTGCTATCACTGCCCAAGTGGGGAAGTGGTTCTTCCCTCCTATTAGGCATTCGAGGTCCCCTCAGAAGTACTGCCTCCAGTTTAGGATCCCCAGATCAAGAAAAACTGATACACTGAAGCAAGTCTAGTAAATAGGTGTATTTGATGTAACTCCTATGCAATTTCCTTTTTCTCTAAAACAAATGTCTTATGGGGAAGTGCAGCAGAGGTAATTCTGAAACCCATTGGGAATTACTAGATAACATCTACATTTGAATCTAGTTGCACAATAAGAAAAATAGAAGAATTGTCCGGTGTTTTTAACCAACATGCAAGACCTAGAAATGCCAGCAATCTCTGTTAAACACCTAAGTCTTATTCTTTTCATTGAAAATTCAAGTACAGTGAAGAATGCACCAGCCTGGTCAGTAAAGAAATGTGGGGATTCTTAGTTCTTCCTCCAGAGCAGGAGTTTAGGGTTTGAAGGTGAGGCCCCAGGCCCTGATATGAGCACAGCACAAGGGGAAGTGGACAGAGGCACACCATAAAAGTGAGTTGCTTCCAGCAGCAGCAAGCCAGAGGGCATGCCATGCCTCATAGGTGGAGCCAACAAATACCACATCACTTCCTGAACAGCAATGCCATGGCACAATCCATAACTAAAACCACAGTGGGCTTGATGTGTACTTGCACAGAAATTATAGATATCTATGGTATTTAATATAATTTATTGGGTTAGTTTACATGAAATCAAATTCTTCAGGTGTGCCTACAAGAGCCCAGAGTTGTGTTTGGTAAATGTGGCACTTTGGTTGAATTGTTGCACTTGGAGAACCTTGGGTCATGAAGATGGGGGAGGACTGATGCAGGCTTTGTGAAAATCCCACAGCAAACTAATCTTACATGCACATGTTGATTCATGTTGGTTGTTGCTCATCTTTCACTTATGTTCTCTTCTTATAACACCTCCTAGGGTTTTTCTGAGATAACTGAATCCTAAAATCCATACTGGGGATAAGAAACAATAAATACTAATGCTGTTTCCTTCTGGGAACTCTATTCTTTCTTTTAAATGACCTGTCATGACAAAACATAATCCAGGTAAAATGCATTCACAATAATGTTACAAAAAGTTAGAAAAACTCTTTTCCCCTTTCACTTTTCGCAATCTGTAGTTAATTTGTAGGAGAAAAAACCTAATCTAAAATTCAGTGTTGTCCCATGTTGCCTTGGATGCATTCTTCTACCTTGTAGAGAAGCCTTCATAAAGCAGCAGAACTAAGATAATGAATTGATAAGAGTTAAATTTACATTTACTTTCTGATATATAAGCACATGCAGCTTTTTGACATTTCATACTTACTAAACTTAAACGTTGCAGTATTTCCTTTTTTCATAAACAAGAATCAGCCAAGGGAATGCTTTTTTCTTCTCATCATGCTGCCTGTGTGACATATTGCTACATATTTATAGCAATAAAACAAAAATTTTGTGGGAAGCCATGGCAGGTATCTGAAGGGATTGAAGTTTTCTGCTCAAGAGATTCTCCAAACCACTAGTGCATAAGTATTTTTACCAGGAGAAGATTTTTATTAAAGAAAGCACACACAAGTGTGTCTGAAACTCTTTGATGTATGCCCTTCAAAATTGTTTCAATTTTCCCTGTCTGAAAGATATTTTCCCAGTGCACACTAAATTGCTGCAGAGAAATATTTCTCTCAAGCCACTTAATTTTTATCTTTGCTTTCACTCTGCTCAAGAAAATAAAGTAAGGCTGATTCATAGAATCTATATTCTCCCTACACAATTAAAGCAGAAAAGTAGGTTTAGAGGTGAGGAAAAAGGGGGGATTATCTGGGGCTTCAGTCAAGGCAAGTTATCAAATAGTAGCCAGGACATGGGAAAGGGATAATTGATAACATTTGACAGCTGTTCCCTTTTTGCCAGTTTAATGCTACCTGTAGCTTTCAATTTTCTTAGCATTGCATCTGTGGTGGAAGGAAAACACAGAATAGGACTGCATCCAGCACAACTAACACTGCAATCCTTTTTTTCCCGTGAAGTGACATCAAAGCTGACTGGTGTTATCAGGAACCCATGACGTTAAATTATCTCTATAATATATGCTCAAAGCAGACACTTAAGTATTAATAGTCAGCTAATGCTTGGAATTTGCCAGACTAGGAAACAAAATGTCCCCTAAAGAATACAACAAAAAGTGAGCCATGTGAGACTGCTGCAGGACTGTGCTGTTGTGAAAGGAATGCAAACACAGCAGTGCTCAGGACCTCAGACCCGGATTGTCACCTTCTTTTAATCCTGACCTGACTACATGTGCATTCACAAATCATTTCACCTCCATTCCTGACACTCTGCTCACATTGCCTACAGAGGCTGTAAATTTCCTTTTAAGTGAAGGAGCTTATTAGAAGGAAGATGTATATTTCCAGTAAATTATTATAGAAAGACAAGTGGCTGATGAAGCTGTCACCACTGATGGGAAATAACTATTTTATGGTGACAAACAAGAGAGGGGGTGAAGTGAGAACAGAGCAAGGGGAAGACCTGAAAGGAATGACAAGTGCTTTATGTTTGACACTGTGCCTTTGATTTAATGAGTCTGCTTAGAAGCTCCCGTTTCCAAGTGCACTTGTGTGAATTACAGCAGTGATGCTGCAGTTTCAGGCTGGATCAGCTACGGAGCAGTGGTGATTGAAACAGGAAAATGGTGGGAGCTGGATACTCTGTGAGCCTGGTATTCATTACAGCTCACAGCTGTCTTTCCTGCTAATCATCAGCTCTGCTCCTTCTGACTATCTTCTAGCTTGCAATTTACACAAATGGGAAGCCTGCACTTGTAACCTGAATCCTCAGACACACTCATTTTTGTTATCTTTTATTTTCCTTTATTGCCCCCCTCCTAATTGTTTTTTATCAAGCAACAATTTTTGCTTGCATTTACAATTATGGATACAAACCTTTGAGAAATTTCTTTGTATTTGGGTGTACAAGCTAATTAGTTAGAGACAGACTTAAAATTGTGTAAAATACAACAAGCTCCTGGTACAAAAGATTTCAAGAAAGCTCAACAGATGAACAGTTTTGTTGTTTAAATGCATGTTTAATACCAGTATGAGCATGGGTTCCCTGGTGTCTTCTTCCTAGTCAGGTGCAAGCACTGTGGAATATGATGGGTGCACCAAGGGCTGTGGGTGCACTCCAAGGAAACACTGGGATAAGCAAAGGAGGGGATCACAGGTTACTGGGTGGTATTCTTCAGTATTTTTACTGACAACTTGGTTGACAAATCAAAGGTTGCTGTTGCTCAGCTAGTAAGCAATATTTTGTTTTTTCATGGTAAACAGTATCAAACTGGGGAAAAAAAAAAAACAACCTGGAATTGAAAATATTCCTGACTAACTGTAGCTGAAATAAAATCCAGTCCATCACAACTAAAAAGAATGACCCATAGTCAAAAGTTAAGCAAACTGTAAATGTGTATGTGAAGAACGTTGTGTCATATGCAAAAGATATTATTGATGCCACTGTCTGTACAGCCCTTAGATTACCAACCTCCTATACAAAGAATTTACACCAAGTCAGTGATGATTCTGTGTTTCTAGGTCATACTTTTGTGTGCTGCAACATCAGTAGGGTGGCAATACCTTACTGAGGATCATGACATGAATCTAACTTCCAGCAGGTGAAACTAACCACTGGCTTCTAAAATATATTTAGGGTGCAGGTCCTTAAAGTTTTCTGTCCCTGGGGCTCTCCTGTTGTCCCCTCAGTATTGAAAATGCCAGCTATCCAGAAACTGTGACTACAAGCTCATCCAATTCCAGATGTTCAGATGTAAAAATGTACAGTGCACTAATTTTATTTAAAATCCTTTTATTCTTAATTAAATGGGTTTTCATTTCAAAGAAGTTAAAAAGAGAAAGCCAGTGAGTTTGTGTAATTGTTATGACAACCAAGCAGCTTTTGATATGCTTGGTACAACTCCAGCAGTATTCCTAAACTTCAAATAAAACCTGCTAAATCCTACTTTTATTACTCATGGACTTTGAAGCCTGAGAAATTCTAACAAGATACATAATGTTTTAAGTCTTGCTCACTTGTTACTAATGAGGCGATGTGGGGCCCAGAAATCTCTTTGTAGCAACACGTCCTAGTAGTCCAGCTGAAAATATGATTTCTGCTTCAAATACTGTTGATATACCAAGATTTAATCTCCATCAGCACATTTATGGATCTAAATCCGTATTTCTAGAAGGTTGCAGATCTCAGTGGCAGGTGTGAGAAGCAGTACCTGCTCCTGCAGTGACATTAACATCAACACGCTGCTTTTGATATTCCTTCCTTCACTTTGTAAAGCAGGCATCTTCCCTGTACAATTGCCTGAAAGGTTACTGTTTCCCCTAACTTCTATCATTTTTTTCTACGAGAAGAGTGTTCAGTCTTCCATGTCTGAGTCATTTTTTATACTCAATGATTCTTGTGGGTCCCTTCCCACTCAAGATACTCTATGGTTCTACGATTTCAGACAAAGTATTTAGATGGTCTCAGGACTCTCTCAGAAAGCTACACAACAGAGCTGGGTGTCCTTACACACTTACCCAATACATAATCTGTGTTTTCTTCAGTTACTCAGGCAG
The DNA here is from genome assembly GCA_013399225.1 of Rhipidura dahli. Lineage (NCBI taxonomy): Eukaryota > Metazoa > Chordata > Aves > Passeriformes > Rhipiduridae > Rhipidura > Rhipidura dahli. The sequence continues at coordinate 158,293 of VXAC01003807.1, forward strand.
CAAAAGTTTGTAGGGAGTGGTGAAATCTTGACTTAATTTTAGTCATACAGATTGAAAGAAACAGAGGAGCTTTCAGCACATCAACCTTTCTCCTAGACTGAAAAAAATGTGTCCTGCTTCTGTTTTAGACCAGAATAATAATTTGCACCCAATTCCCAGAGCTCACCTATGTTTGGGTTTTTTCCAAGCTACAGTGGTTTAATTTAAAAAATGCTTTTCATGTATCCTTAGGCCATTGCAACAACCACAGCATTGTTACCAGTGCTGTAAGAGCAGTAGAAAGAGATTCTGACTCCAAAACAACTGCAGAGGGCAGCATTAATTCGTTATTTTAATCCCCAGTGACCGGGAAGATCAATGTCCCTTGAAAATCCCAAATATTTTATATGTAAATAACCCAGGGCTTTGATAAGCAACTGCAGCAAGTATTGCAAAGAGCAAATATGAGAGGATTTTGTAATACACTATTTCTTGAAAAAGTAAGTAGCTACATTATATTAAAATTTTCAGATTCTGAATAGATTGAATAGTGTGTTCTGTAAGAACCTATTTTGTTTATGCTTTATTATAATGTTACAATACAGTGGCATTCACCAACAATTTTTTACAATATGAATAAAACCACGACAGAAAGATTGGCAGAAACACAGACTTGACACTCATCTTGTTTGTCCCTAGTGAATTTCAAGTTAATAAGATGTACTACAACTAGAAACTAATGCTTTTTTACCATGATGTTTATTTACACAGATATCCAATTTTTGGTACTAGTGAAGTTACTGTTCTCTTTGTGATTCCTGGGACTGTAAGACATTTTTTCAGGGTACAGTGTAAACTTGAATCTTTGGTTATGGGTAGGTAAGCATACATGCCATGGGAAAGAGTTCAAAATATGCTTCCCCTTTGTACATGAAATAAAATACAAACTTTTTTCTCAGCCTCTAGTGTACATCCCAGAAATCACTTGTTTCCTCATTAGCAAGTATCTGGCTTTATGGGTGTCAAAATATTGTGGGAGCTCATCAGCAAACTTTCAGTGCAGAAGAGCAGAAATAATGCACCCTCCATTCAACAGGCACCTGATGGATTTCTCCATCGTGTTCAGTAAAGCATTACTTTTCTAGGAGTCCTCCCAGAGCCCTGCTGTAGTTTGGAGAACTCATCCAACAAACCTTCCTTTCTTGTCTTGTGGTACTATTTGTTCCATTTATTCTGACCTTGACTTCTCCCTTTCATTACTGTCTGACCCTGCATGCAGACTAAGTAATCTCGGATCATTTAAACATGTAGTTGCACATTTTTCAGTGCCCTGCCTATGTGAATTTCATCTTCCATTTCAGTAAAACAAAATGTTTCTGTTTGTGTTTGTACAGCACTTGGTGGGTGTGTATACACATTGGGGTCCAGCTGAAAATGCCCTGAAGATTACTCCTCTGAATGCTCATCTCTGTGGATTCAGATAATAGAAGTCTGATGGGAAACCAGTGAACCAATGAAGAAGAAAGGGTTTTCTTCTGAGGATGCTTCAAAACAGCTGCTTGCAGCTGCCCTATCTGCTCCACTTTTAAGTCTTTCCCTGAGATTTTAGTTTATGTCTTTCATTTGAAAAATAAGAAAGCAGACACTGAATCTTGACACTAAACTGCAATTTTAAAAGCATAACTGCATCAAGATAGAAAGGTTTTCTGACTGTACAGAAGGACTCCAGTCTTCTCTGTTACACTCTCATCACGAATTGGGCTCTCTGTAGCCTTTGACAATATTTGTTTAAAATTTATGGCACTCACCCATCTGCATTTCCTGGTTCATAGTGTGTGTGTGTGTAGTAAGAGAGAGAGGCAGAGAGAGAGAAATGCCTCCTAACATTTATTTTACTAGAAATGTTCCTTGCTTAAAATAGATGTTGATATAGAGCTTTACTTAGAATTTATTTTATAAAAAGACTCCACAAATGCAAGAGGATGCTAACTGCCTGCTGCTATAATAATATGTCCTCCAGCCTAAATAATGTGTCTAACCATGCCAGATTAGCCAGCAGCATGCTGACTAAAACTGCTTCATCCTGCACGCTGTGTAGAGACTGATTGCACTGGGGCATGATGATAAGAAAGGGAATGGATTTAAATGGCAGCCAGAAACTTCATTATCATATCACTGGGAAAGAAGATACAGCTTTTCCACTTTCTAACCTTGTCACACATCAACTGTTAAAGTGTAGCCAACATGGAAGTTAAATTAATACAAATAATAGTACTATGATATTTGTTGTTGCTTTCAAAGCCTTTTGTCACAATGCATGTGGAAATAGATTTTAGGATTTGAGAGGATTAACTTTTTGTTTTCTAACAACATGTAAGACTGTTTGGGGTCTTGGATGTACGAGTTAGGGAAGTCCTTATCATGGTATGTAGACAATACCTATGCAAAGAAAGGTTATGTGATTCATGTTAACAGCTTAACAGCAGCATCACATTGCAGGGAATTTGTGTTAGGTTTGAAACCCTCACAAACCAGGTAATTAATGGATTGCAACATCAAGAGTCCTGAGAGACAAAAAAGGTGCCTTCATAGCTACTATTTGATGAAAATAGTAATCCTGATGGCATTACAAGGAAGATTTAAGTGAAACATTTTTTCAAGAAAAATATATATTCTGTGTTTCATTAGCTAAAGCCCAGTATTTGTATAGAGATAAGTGATTCAATGGATTATGGATTAAAAGCTACAACTTTGTGGTTTTTATTCTGAAGAAGGAATGGCTCTTTTGATAAGGGCAGGCAGCTGCAGCTTGTTTGTTCCATTCTCTACAAAGCCAGATAGACTTTAAGCATAGTAACACACAGTTAGGATAATGTTATCACCATATGTTGTAACAAAATGATAGCTGCAATGTTATAAGAGGGAATGTTAAAATATGTCTTGTTATTTTTATTGTACAGCATTTTCTGAAATTGTTTTGCCCAGTTTCATGTGACTGCTTCAAAAGATGAACCTTATTAAGGACTAGCTGATTAAACAGCTGAGATAACTTGTAGCCAGAAGGAATATCCTTCCACAGCTGCCCTGGCAATCAGCTCTGTGAAGGGTTGACCCTGACTGGACTCTGGGTTCCCAGCAAAGCCACTCTATCACTTATATGCCTCCTCATATGAACAGGGGAGGGAAAATATAATGAAAGGCCCATGGATCAAGATAGGAACAGGGAGGGATCACTCACCAGTCACTGTCACAGGCAAAACAGACTTGACTTGGAGAAATTAGTTTAATTTATTACCAGTCAAATGAGAGTAGGATAAGGAGACAAAAGAATAAATCTCAAATCCCTTTCATCCTGCACCTGCCTTGTTTCCATTCCCAGCTTTGCTGCTGAGTTCTGTCCCTCCTTTCCATCAGTGGTGCAGCGGCACAGGGACTGGGGCTGCAGTCACTTCCTCACACATGGTCTCTGCTACTCCTTCCTCCTCACATGGAGAACTCCTCACACTCCTCCCCAGCTCCAGTGTGGGATCCCTCCCACTGGACACAGTCCTCCACAAACTTCTCCAATGTGAGTCTTTTCCAAGGGCTGCAGTTCTTCACAAACTTCTCCAGTTTGGGTCCCTTCCACGAGTTACAGTCCACAGGAACTGGCTGCTCTAACGCAGCTCCTCACTCCAAGGGGCCACAGGAAGCTTGCTACTTTGTGGGCTTCTAAGAGGGTCACAGCCTCCTTCAGGCATCCACCTGCTCCAGAATGGGGTCCTCCATGTCCCCCTCCCTTCAGGGGCAAAGCTGTCTCAGCATGGTCTTCACCACAGGTTGCAGGGGAATCTCTGCTCCAGCACCTGGAGCATCTCCAGCTCCTCCCTCTTCAGTGACATTCATGTCTGCAGAGATGTTTCTCTCAAGTGTTCTCACTTCTGTGTCTGGTTGTAGTTGCTATTTTGCAACAACAGTTTCCCCTTTCTTAAATCTGTTATCTCGAAGATGCCACCACTGTCACTGATGGCCTTGGACAATGGTGGGTCCTTCTTGGAGCTGACTGACATTGGCTCTTTTGGACATGGGAAACCCTCTGCCAGCATCTCACACAAGCCATGCCTGTAGCTGCCCTGCTACCAAAACCTTCCCATGCAAACCCAGTAAAGGCTTGTACTTCAGAAATTTCCCAGCACCTTCTATGTGAACTCCCTCTCCAGTGCTCACCTGACCTGACCAGGCTGAGGCCGCTGGGGCTGTGGAGCACCACAGTGAAACATCTCTGGGCAAGACCTATTGTTCTTCAATGGTTTTAGCAATGTTTAAGCCATTAACCATTTCAGTGTCTCACACCTCTCTGGGGGATATAGCATATGCAGCTATTCAGGATCTCATTACACAAGATATATCATCACGGTAATCCAGCTGCAAGGTGAGGTGTGAAAGGCTCTGCTGCATGCATCCAAAAGGAGGCAGAATTTTAAAGCCATTTTTTAAAGTAAATTAATCTGTAGCCATAGCAGTAATGGAGTGTGTGTCACCCTGAAAGGCAGTGGAGAAGCAGGAGCAGCATGAGGGGTGAAGGCTGTGGTTAGGGAGTCAGTGCTGAGGCAGAGCTGCAGCACGGTGGCTGGGCAGAGCCTGACTTCTGCACTGCTAGGAGAGGAAAACACACATTATGGTCATATCAGACAGCAAATATGAGCCCTGTTCTCCTCTGAAACCTGCTCTGTGAGATAACAGAGTGAAGCCTGTAAGTAATTGCCCTTGTGGCATCACTGGATGCCTTGCTATTACTATTGCAATCAGACAAATCTTTTGTCAATGTGGGTCCAGCCACATATGGCCCATTTTTCTGTGCCTTGATTCACCTCCCTCAGCCTTATTGGCAAGATAAATTCAGAGGCTTTCAGGAATGCTGTAAGGTCTGCCTATATCTCAGACAGGAAATACAATCATAGAATAATTTAGGTTGGAAAAGATCTCTAAGATAATCAAATCTAACCATGAACCCAACACTGCAGTGTTCACAACTTAACCATGTCCCTATGCACTACATCTACACATCTTTTAAATACCACCAGCAATGCTGACTCTACCTTAGGCAGCCTGTCCCAACACTTGACAACCACTTCCATGAAGAAATTTTTCCTAATGTCCAACCTAAACCTCCCCTGGTGCAACTTGAGGCCACTTCCTTTTCTCCTGTCATTTGTTACCTGGGAGAAGATGCCAACCCCCATCTATCTGCAACCTCCTTTCATGCAGTTGTAGAGAGCAATAAAGCCTCCCCTGAGCCTCTTTTTCTCCAGGCTAGACACCCCCAGCTCCCTCAGCTGCTCCTCATAAGATTTTGCAGATATCTATAATCCCAAAGTATTTTTCATACCTTACTTACCTGCTATAAAGAAATTATTTTCTGTATGTTTCAGCCAATTTTTTCTGAGGTACAGCTGATCTATCCCAAGATGTCAAAGAGCTCCAAGGCCTTCTCAATGTGTTTTTTAGCTGTCAGGCTGTTTATTCTTTTGTGGATAGAGCACCTCTAGTTATTTAAAGTGAGTGTTTATTACACCAGAAAACATTGGGATGGCATTTAAACCAGAAGATTTTTGAAAAATAAATATATACCAGAAAGTCAATTTAGTAATGAGCCATCAGAACTCTTCTGAAATGGACCTTCACAATTTGCCATTTAATGTAGAAATTAGTTCTTTTTGAAGTGCAAAACAGGAAACTTTCATCTGTTGTGTAACTTCAGAATTACTAAGCAGAAGGGAGATTAATATATTTGTAGTAAAGAGTGTTAGTAACTGATATTTCAAATGACCAGCACATACCATGACTCTGTTACTGCTGTTTAAATGTCATTGGTGTGGGGGGCTAGTTGGAAAAATGTTTGCAGGGACAATCTTGTTATGGAAAAATGGAATGGAAATATTTCCTAACTGGAAAGGTGAGATAAGGATGCTGCCATTTAGGAGTGCCAGGGGGCCCTACAGGCATTGGTTTAAGTGTTGGAGCTGTGCAGGGAAGGGAAACAGAACACATGCCTTGGCAGAAATGAATCAAAACCAAGCATCATTTGGAGAGGGGAGGAAACAATCACAACTCAAATAAACCCACCCAGCATATTGAAACAACCCTAATGCAAGCCCTTAATGTCTCCTGGTTGTTTTGCTGGGGTGCTGTCAGATCCAACACGTTGCAGATGTGATGCAGCCCATCAGGGTGTGGTGCAGCATCGCAGGCGCAACAACCCACAGCAGAGAGAGTGTAACAGCAACACAGGAACAGAAAAGTGCCCTCCAAAATCATTCTGCTTTTGGGTGTGTCCCCTTCCTTCCTTTTATCTCATAAACCAGAAAGGGAAGAGGAGAAAAATATTTTAGCTGTAGCTATCACTTGCTAACACAAAATAATATCTTGGCTAGCAAAGGAGGAACTTCTGAAGGGTCTAAAGGCTGACCTGTGGGACTGGATAGCACCACAGATGGGAAACTCAGAGCACTCTGACACAGTTTAGCTCTGTAGAGCCAAGCACCAAAGGCCCAGAATAAATTAAGACCTCATCCAAGTTTTTATTTCCTGGTTACAAGGAATTAACTTTGGAATTGCTTTATAGACACTGCAGGAGATTTTATTGCATATATGTGTATAATTGATAACAGGGGAGAATTTCCAGATTTTATAGCCCTTGAGCAGTGTAATAGGCCATATTCAGGATCCTTACTGGTGGTTGATAGCTTTATTTCTGTCATCCTCCAGCTATCTGATAAACAGCCTACATTTCCTTGATCAGCTGGTGTGGCAACAAAACATGGCATTTATGTTCATTTTCTGTAGCAGGTGTTTCTATGAAATATCCATACAACTGCAGTTGTCAGTGGTCGGCTGCTGTCATCCAGGAGTAAAAATATCTAGGGACACAAAGGACAAGCTAAATAATCTTCTCATTTTCATAGTTTCCATTGCTAAAACAAGCAGTAGGATACAATGAATTAGTTGTATTTATTGAAAGAAAATAAAAACCCTCTAAAATGTAAAATAGGAAAAGAGAACTTAGTTAGTGTGCCCACTACAACACAAATCAGGATTCTTGTTCTGGATATTACTGATGATACTAAGACTTCAGGCATTACCGAAGCACCACATCATAATTTTTTATATTCTCTGTGGTGTGGATAATTCCCTTTATAATGCATGCTTGATAACAATTATTTTAGCCAAGCTGTAGAAGAGTGTAAGGACAAAGGATCACCCTTAATTAGGACTATTAATTGAATTTGACATAGAGGTAATCAGGGTAAGAGGGAGCACTGCAAGAGCACAAGTCCAGTTGGCTAGTCAGGACAGACAGGCGTGTGTGACATATGGCAATGCCTGAGAGCTTTGAGAACTCCTCCATGGATGTCACCCCCAGCAGGAATTTACAGCCCCTAAGCAGCCCAAAGTCAACACAATCTGTTAAGGAAGAAAGACCATCATTTCTCCACTCAGCATGCAGCGTGCTGAGCATTTTTTGGGAAACAGCAAAGTGCAGATCACTGCTCTGATTGATTACTCTGGGACCACATCATCAGCGTGCCAGTGGTCACTGTGGGAATGTAATTTTCAAATTTGAAGCTTTGCTGGCTGCAAATGTGGCAGTGCAAGGGGAAAGGAAAAGGTACAATAGCTGTAATGTGCACTCTCAAAAGCCCACTGTGGCTTGTCACAGGGACAGCAGCAGGCTCCACAGCAGCAGCAGGATGGTGCCATCCACCCATCTGGGCTCTCCAGGTTGGCAGTCACCCTGTCAGTGTCGAGCACTCCTCAGGAAGGATGGGGTACAGGGCAGGTGGGGCAACGTTGCTGCTGTAGCTGCTGCTGCCATCCTGGTGTCCTTGAACTGGCAGCTGCAGCAGCATCACAGGGAAATATCCTTGGCAGGCTAGCCTTGCCTTTGGATGCTCTCCACTCTTCAGCAAATAAAGGATTCTCTCCGTGCTCATTTCACATGTAGCTCATTGTCAGGTGCCTCACGAGGATTAACTCTACTAAGAGAGCTTCTGCTGACTGGATACACCTGAGATGGGACTGAGACCTCAGAAGGCCTTCACTGCTGTCCTCAACACACTGCAGCACTCCAGAGAAACTTGGCAGAGTTCTCAGGGCAGTGGCTGCTGCAGCTGCTTCTCCCAGGCTCCTCTTGCTGAATGTGCTGAGAAACACAGGGGCTACACCCAAGAAACTCACGTCTCATACAAATGCCACAGGTGATAGGTAAGGTATTTATAAATGTTTGCAGAACCTTGAGGCATTTCCAGCTCACTTCCTTTAACTCCATTTATAATTTCAAACCTTTGAGTCTTCCAGCAGAAACAAGATGGCAATAGTGGGGGCAGAAGCCAGGATTTTTTTTTTTCCAATTTCATGGATGACAACAACCCAAATGCAGGTACTGCTGAGATTTGGCTTAAAAGAATCTCTTTAATCTACTCTACACCCTCATTCTCTAGAGACTTTATTCTTTCTGAGGTTACTTCACTCAAATTCAAACCCAGTAATAACATGTGCAGAATACAGTGGAGGGGGACAGTAAGCCTAAGACAAACTGGCAGAAGGGAGGTCTTTCTTTTTTTGGAAGTCAAACAAGAAATGTCTAAAGGCCAGGTTCTTTTCAACATTCAGTGCTTTAAAATCATTAGTAGTAGTGGGAGCCAGGTCTTCTGAAAATACCTTCTCTTTCTCAGTGCCTCTGAAATTTTAGTGCTTTCTATAGACTTCTAAGATTGTTTGAAAATGATCATTTAGATGCCTAAAGCCAGGCACCAAGCAATGGGATCAATCACCTGAAGAGGCCTCCTTTCATTCAACATGGAGGAATGAACTGCCATCATTTTTTCCCACAAACTAGTTTTAGACAAAAAGTGTATCTCAACTGTCTGTGTTACCTGCACCTCTCCCATTACCCATTTTTTGTGCTAGTGATTGAAAAAAGGAGCACAAAATTCAATAAAAGTTTGCCTGAGGTACTACTAGCCCTAGAAAAATATTCTTGTACAAATAAAACATACAGAAAATGTAAAGAGCTCTCAAAGGTAAGTTACAAATTAAGAATAAACCCACAAAATTTACAGGGAGGAAAATAATTTTTAGAGACTTTGGTCTCTGTCTAAGCAAAACAGAAATGAACAGAAAACCAGAAACAGAGCACATCCAAGCTCAAAACACATCAAAACGAATAGTAGTGACTAACAGGAATGAAATTAAGGGTTATTCATAAAATTCATTAATGAGATGCATAAGGCAAACTGAGTTAATTGTTGCAATACTTTTGGTTTAATAAAAATAAAGCCCTTGGATTGGGGCTTTCCCCATATTCAGTTTTTCATGTTTCAGGTTGTAATTAATTCTTGATAAATTTGGAGACACATGTCTGGGAAAAAGGAATTGTTAACCTGCCACATGGCTGAAATTGCTTTTGCTGTTGCAATTTTATGATGAATGCAAATGGGACAATAAGATTCTGTGTAAATAATTGCTGAATTTGTTGTTCATAGTACTGGTTTTTAAAATACACAGAGGAGATGATAGATTTGCACTCATTTATCTATTATCCAAGGGACCCAGATCCATTCACTTTGAAGACAGTCACAGAAAGAAATAAGGAACAGCTATTTGCACAAAGTTCTGAATAAATAAATAGATTCAATTAATTTATTTGCCAGGGACTTGGGTCTTACACTGCTATCTGTTCCTGTTATCTCATGGAAATACAGACTGCTGGTTGCCTGCCCCAGTTTTCACTTCCAACAAGTTTCACTTTTCTGGTTCAACCAGTGAGGTTCTGGGCTAGGAGACTCATCCTCCCAGGCTCTCTAACCAAACCAATTTGTCCCCTATTGGAGCTCACAGGAAGGCTGCACTATGGTCAGTGACCCAGTGAAGTCATTGCCCAGCAGCAGATTACTCACGTGCTTTGGAAATCAATACTTGTTTTCAGATGAAAACAGCCCTTGCTGTGAAATTAACGTTTCTTTCTGTGTCCTCTGTGTATTACATTCAGGGTATGAGCACGAAAGGCAGATGTTTTAGACAGTCTAAGCTGGTCTAAAACCATGATGATTCCAACGATTCCACACTTTCCCTGGCCATGGCTCTATATTCCCATATGAGTTTGCCCATTTAATTACCCTGACTGAACACAAATCCTTCTTTTGTGTATGAAATTTGTTTCCAGTCCTTGCACAGCTAAATCAAGGTCTTCAAACAAAATAAGAACAAGTGAGGGAGCGAAGACCAAAGTGGGTGGGAACACCAGCACCTCCTTCCCCCATTTTGGTGGTATCATGTCTTTAGATTGGCTGGAAGGGAACAAACTACCTCCAGTTATGGTTGTTTTAGTAAAAGGTGTTAAAGTTTGTTTAGTACCTGATGTTTTTCAGCTGCAGCTAACATTTAAAGTACGTAAAATAAGACTGAAAGTCTGATGTTCAGTTAAAACATTTCACTTTCACAGATTTCCTCACAACCGTTTGATGCATCAAATTTCATTCCTTTCCTTCTCATCATGCAAGACTGTCTTTTCATCTCTTGCATTCCTCAAATTCCATCTGCCCTGGAGTACATCAATGAAATCACATTAAGTTTACCCTAAAATAATTTAATAGCACTTAACAAACTCTGCACTGAAATTTATGTCTCACATGCTACTGGTTTTGCAGTGCAAATTTTCCTGGAAAATATGCAGAAAACTGCAGAAACTGGAAGTCAAAGGCAGTTGTTAAAAGAATCTGTGGTCAGTAATAACACAATAATATAAGGAATACAACTGAGCTGAAAACAGAGAACTAACCTGTCCCATGGGCAGTTACTCTGCTGCACTGCTTGTGCCACGTGTCAGAACAAATGTCCTTCATAAGAACAACATTTGACAGGACTTGGGAGGGCAAACATGGTGCTGCTGCTGTAATGCCAGTAAATTCTCCCCAGGCTGTTCCTGACAAGTGTGCTGCTCATTCTCACCCACTCCACCTGAGAAACATCCTTCTGGATGGGGTCACCACCTACTTGCTGGGAACCAGAGGACCAAGAGCTGAATGCTCTGTGCCTGCCTGTGCTCAGACCCACTGAACCCCTCAGGATGGTGTATTAAAGGAGATAAAAAAGAACTGGGAAAGGGCCTCCTTTGTGTGCTGCCTCTTATGGGAGATCAAAAAGAACTGGGGAAAGTCTGTCCCTGACAAAACCACTTGTGAACATGGCAGGTGGTTTCTTCTGGAGGAACACTTAAAAGATGAGAACAATGCTCCTGGGTAAAGGCCAGGAGGGCAGCAGGGAAGGTTGGTGCAGTTTTAAGTGCAGGAGGCTGTTTGAGGGGAGTGGTGTGAGCCATGAGTGTTGCAACAGGACTCCTGGCTGACCTCTCCAGTATTTCTTCTCTTTACTGGGACATCATATGATTGACATTAATGACTGAGCTGGCCCCATCCATGTCATTTTGCTTGTCTCTGCCCACAGATGTGAACAAAATTAGCAGCTGGTATTATTCTTTCCTGTTGCCCCAGCTCTCATTAATGAGGCAGCCCGAATGCAGCCCTTTATTTCTGCTTCCCTGCCAGTCAGCCCCTGGGCTGGGATAACAGCCCTTGCCTTTCTCTTGGCCTCATGCTGTAGTCCTCAGTAATTTTGTTTCAAGGTGTTTAGAGGCTGGGACTATTTAATTTGCTCCCTAACCACTTTCGTTTGATTCCTGCTATGGAGTTTTTGTTCATGTGTCAAGCTCCAAGAGAACACTATTTAAAATGTGAAGTGTGAAAGCACCAGAGAGCTGCAATGGCACAATGTGTTATTCTTCTCCGTGTAATCTGAATAATTTGTTAGCTGAAAAGTCCAGGAGTGAGTTTTGAACCTGCCATTCTTCCCTTTTCTGCAGAAACCACCTTTTTGAGCCCAGGCCAGTTACTGATTCAATGGCAGTGAAGGTTGCTTTTGTAGCTGAGGACTGAAGAGAAACTGCAGTTGTGTTTGGTTTGGCTGCAGTTTTGAATGACCTGATACCTGGTTAGATACAGGAAACTTGGGTGCAAAGTCTGAATATCCACTTGATTCATCCAAACACATTGGAACTGTGCAGTTACCAGAGTACTGTGGTATATTTCAGTTATGCATTACTCATGTTGATTTCTCCAGCATGGTCTGTTATTGCCAGAAATGGAAACTAGTGGGACAGTAGATTTGTGACTACTGATGAGTGGGAAAAACAGAAGTATGTTTGTTTTATGTCATTTTTGGTAAGTGATATCTTTTATTTGAAGAGTTTCAGAACTAAAGAAATGACACTGGAACCAAAAAAAGTAAAAAAGACATCTCTTACATAGAGACTCCATAAGAATTGGTGTGGTTAACACGTAGGAAGAGTAGGTAATTGTGGGTTTACCTACAAAGAATGATATTATCGTTCTGATAGCTACTTGTGGAACATTGGTGAATCAGCCATTCTTACATTTGTGTGGCAGACAAGAAACAAACCTGGTTAACAGCATCAAAGGAAACCATCACTGAATTTATGTCTCTCTGAAACCCCTGGAGAAAAAGCCAGCAGACTCCTGTCTTCTGTGCAGCCATTTTTATAACCTTGAAGACAAGTGGCTATAATCTGTGCAAGCACACACAAAAAAAAAGAAGGCAAGGCAAGATCAAGTTCAGCATTTCCTCTTTCAGGGCTAATGCATTGCTATTTCTTGAATTGAACCAGCCTTCTCCTAGTTGAAATTCTGTTTTCTTAAGCATAATTGTAGGAGAAGGAGGCATGGATGTAAGAAGTTCTATTAGTAATTATGTTAATATGGAACAAATACCAGGTTACCATTAAGAATTTCTACTGCTCCAATGGCAACAAAAAAAAATTAATTCATACTTTGAGATTTTTTCTCTACAATAATGTTTATTAATGCTATTTATAAAAATTAATGCAATTTCTCATTTATTTTTACATTAATAAATTAATTTATGCATTTGGAATTGGAAATACTACATAATTACATCTGTTGCAGTGACATAGTAGTCATCACAAAATGTTGTTGTTTGAAATCAAATTCTAAAGATTTAGTTCCCTTTTCGTCACCACAAAAGACCAGGCTGGTGGTAGTAGGCATTTGTAATCCCAGTGGGACATGTTAATTGCTTGTATAACCAGCATGGTCCTGCTTCAAGTTCTCTGCTTTCATTTTTAGTACCAAAGAATCATAGACTCTATTTGTACAGATTTACAGTCACAGACTTCTGCAAACATTCTTCTGACAATAAGAATTTCTACTTTGTCTTTTTACTTTCTTTTGAATTACCTCAATAAACATCAGAGGCTTATTCACTGCAGACAAAAAAGCATCATAAACCACAGCTGAACACTCACCATCATGCCCTGACTTCAGCTCAAATGTAAAATGGGAGCAGGAAGTTTTGTGCTTAAGATCAAGAAATCCAGAAAATAAACACATATGAAAAATAAACACATATGAAAAATGAACACATGCCAGGATGGCAAGTGTGACCTGCCCATCTGCCCTTCTGGGGAGGGATGGGACCCTCCACAGAGGAGAGGAGAGGAGAGGAGAGGAGAGGAGAGGAGAGCAGCGCAGAGCAGCAGAGCGCGC
>VXAC01003807.1:172019-291608 GCA_013399225.1 Rhipidura dahli
GGAGAGGAGAGGAGAGGAGAGGAGAGGAGAGGAGCACAGTGCAGAACTTCGGGCAATGAGCCTTTCAGTTAATATTTTCTACTTTGAAAAAGACTGTCCTACACCCTTTAGGATCAGCTCTGAGTAAAGAAAGATTTTCATTTGGCAATGTATTTTGCACAAGTGAAATAAAATAGAGAAGCAAAATACACAAAATAATGTATCAAAAGATCAATATTATGAGAATCTTGCCCTAGAAATACATAATGGTTTCTAAGCTCAGGCTTCCACATGCATGCCTGTAATTTAGTAAAAGTATCACCATAAAAAATTAAATGCCATTTCTATTCACACCTTAGTTAAAATAAAAGTCCTTTTATTTGTTGTTGACTGTTCAGTTTGTTATAAGTACCTTTAACAGTTTCTAAGCATGATCTAATTTTTTTTTTAAACTTAAATGATGGATATTGTGGTTGATTTGTGAAAAATAATTTAAAAATTTCTATATAAAGAAGTAAACGTGTACTATGATAGTGAAAATTGCTCTGAGGTAAGTCATTGCTGTGTTATGAAACTTTTAACTTTCTGAACACATTAAATATTAGTTCTAACATTTCTCTCTTATCTCCCCGATCACCATGGAGTTACCAAGGCAAGTCCAAAGGACAAGTGGCAAAAACCCCTCACCAAAAAAAAATTATATCCCATTGTTTGGTGAGAAAAGTTCAACGTATTAATAAAAGTTATTTATCTTTGAAGAAGATACATGCCACTTAATTTTAGTCTTTCTCATTCAGCAAGTGTAAATATTTTGCCATTTTGTACATGGTCAGCAGGATTTCCACACCTCTTTGTGAAGCCACCTAACATTCAATGCATTTTCAAACACTTTTTCCAACACTGAGAAATATTTGCCAGTTAGACCATAGCAATCTTACTTCTTATTTACTACTTCTATCTTAGTAACAGTTTAAAGCTTTGTTTCACTAACTGGTATAATTAAAATATCAGTGTGAGAAGGTTTAATTTGAAATGTCTTTGTGAGCTAAACTAATTGTGTATTCTCAGCCTGAAAGTTACACAGAAGGATTTTTTCTGTACAGATCCAGTCTGGCACAATATTTTGTGGAATGCTTTTTCATTGGGTTATTCTCCTTTAAAGAATTGCTCCTCAAAAGCCAAAGTATTATATTCATGTGGGCTTTCCACTAACCTCCTGTCCACTAAGGGACAGAACCAGAACCACATTTCCCACAATCTCTTTTTCAAAGGGAATATCTCCAATGGAACCAAGAGAGTAGAAATGATATGAAAATGAAAAACTTTAAAAACAGGTGCTCTTAGCTTCTAAACATAACCACAATCAAGCTCTCTTAGCTTCATTATCTCAGGCTGTAAGTAAATAAAATAGAATGATGAGGTTATATAGTTCATGGTGTGGATATAGGTTTGAGGACCTTTTTGTGATGAGGCAGTTTCACAGGAGAGGCTGTGATTTTTGGTCACTGTGCTCCTGCCTTCCCCAGCACCCCTTTCCTCTGCCATGCTTTCACCCTTCCATGTTCGTGCTGGCCACAGCACTAATCAGCCTGCAGTGAGCTATTGCAGGTCATTAGCCATGCTGAAAACAATTTATTATTTTTTGTGGTTGGATTTATAGTGCTTAAAAAGAATTTAAATGCTCTTCAGACCTTCAGGCACAATACTCACAGCTTTGTCTCAGCCATACCAGAAGTCTGATTTCAAACCATCCCTTATAGATCTGCAGAGAGCAAACCACTGGTCTATCTGATTTTAGCTGTTGATGGACTGCATTGCACAGCACATGCAGAAACAGAGCTGTTGTGAACAAATATTCCCATTGTAATCAAACACCCTGTAATTCCACACTTAATTGGACATCATAACTGAGAACTTCATCACTTATACTTGATTTTGTTTCAACACACAGATAAAATCATTAAACACTGGAGGCCAAAAATCTCTGCGGGGTATCACAAGAAGCACAAGCACTCAGTAATAATTTCTTATTTATAATTACTATTGGGACTTGTAATTTAATCTGTCCTAAATTCATTAGTGCCATGTTGATACTGTACCACCCTGGATAATTAATCAAGATGTCATGTAACACTAAGTCAAATGCCTTACAGGAGCAAGTCTGCTGCATCAATAATATCTTTATCAACCAAACTTGCAATCTCATCAAGATGTAACTGTGCTAGCAGCAGAGAAAAGAACATATTTAGAACTGTGAAAGCACACAGAGGTCATTATTTTATCATGTTTAATTTGCTAGCAAAGTCAGCTTGCGAAGTTGATATTGAAGAGGAGTTCAGATGGTCTGTAAAGTGAATGAAACTTCCAGGAATAACAGGAGCTTATGTAATATTTCTTCCTACATTTTTGCTCAACTGTTTTGTACTATTTTGATGATGAGCTGTTGGTTTCTTAAACCTTTCAGATCTTGTCTAGGTAACAACCTTATTTGGCTTTGGGATTTTGCCCAAGAAATGGTGGCCATTGACCTCATCTACAGGTATTTTAATTTAATATTTTTTACTGTACATGACCTTTGTGGTCAACCCAAACTGGGTTGCCAGGTACATCAACTTCCCAATACTCAATTGATCCTGGAAATAATATGGACAGATATAATTTTTTTGAAAGATTATGACTGGGTAAGGTCCCAGGATGGATCATTACTGAGTCTGTAGATCTAAGATTTGCCTTCAGATACTTTGCTCCTCAGTCCCCTCAGCCCCATCTTTCCTAACACCTGCAGCACTCATTTTTTCACTTTGTCCAGGATCAATGCCATGGTTGATGGACTAAACAACTTTTACATTGTCTTTTTCAATTTTGTTGACTAGTGGTGCATTGCTGGTCTTCTAACAACTCAGGGAGCTTCCTGGACAGCTGCTGGATGAAACCCTCTGGAGCTGCTGGTTTAGAAGCCTCGGTCTTTTTTTGATCACCCTGTTCTGAGTGACAGTTTTATTAGCACATATTTATTAATCAGTCTTCTTCAGGCAGGAATTGTTTGTTTTCTCCTGAATTCAGAACATAATCTTCCCTGAATTATTACTGAAGTCTCCACAGTATCTACCTAATGACATGCTGGTGCTGCTAGTCCATTTGTTTTAATCATTGAAAATTTCTTTTGTCTGCCCTTAATCCTTCCTACTATTTTTCTGCTTCACTTAAATATTTTACATCATTCTCTGCATGTAACTTGCAGCTTTTGGTACCAGTGTGCAAATTTTTTCATTTGAATAGTGTTGGAGGTCTAAGATTATGATAGCTTCTAGTTAACATCAGCCTTACTTGAAGTTGCAAGGCCAGCCAAGCATTTTTAATTATCATGGCAGACAGAGAAGATTAAAGACTAGATTGTGGGTTTAGAGCATCTCATTTTTCTTGAAGAAGTACTGTTTGCTTTTTTTAGAATCATAGAAGCATAGAATGAGTTGGAAGGAACAAGAAAGATCATCTGGTTCCAACNGTAGACCTACTCTTCCAGTTATTCCTCTTTGCCCTGTCACTACTTGCTCTTGTAAAGAGTCTCTCTCCATCTCTCTTGTAGGATCCCTTCAGGTGCAATTAGGTTATCCCAAAACCTTCTCTTTCCCAGGCTGAGTAAGCCCAGTCCTCCCAGCCTTTCCTTGTAGGAGAGGTGCTCCACTCCTCTAAGCATGAGTGGTTATGAAAAGGTTTCTGTGATCGTGACAGGGATTCATTTCTGTGTGTCTGTGTGTACCTTTCCTTCTTCCATACCCCTGCTGGTGTTTGAACCCACAGCTCAGTTTTTCCTCAGTTTGCCAGGGGTAAGATAGCCCCAAACTGGCAACAAATTAATGAAAAAGCAGCAGCCAAGGTGAATGCCTGCAGAGGTGCCTGCCATCGTAATCCCCTCTCCCAGAGGGTCCATGTGGCGTTACACCTGCCACACATGTGAGAAGTGCTGCAGCCAGGAAGAGATCTGTGAGAAACCAGGCTTCCTCATTTTGTGTCATCACACATGAAATCTACAGAGTTTGTTCAAAAATTTCTTCTCCTACTTGGTGGCAATTGCTTCCAACGTTGTGAATTGGCCATGACCAGCAGTGACAGTGTGTATGACCCCCGGCACATTCTCTGCAAAGATGCTTATTTAAACCCTGACAACTAAGCTAAGCCAACAACGTGTGCAAGAAGCACTTCTGCAAAATAAACCAGATGAATCACCCTCCAGAAGTGCCTCTGCCTCTGCTGAATGCTAAGGACACTTCAATCAGGCATCTAACTTTTAGACAGCTAAAATTAGTGAGGAGAACCTGGGCAAAAGGCTTGGACTGGGTCACTGCAACCTCCATTGGATGTGTCTGTTTATTTTAGCTTTATGACCAAACTGTCAGAGACTTAGGCCAGGCCACTGTCTTACCTGTGGTCCTTTTCCCACTACACTATGTTCAGTCATTTAGTAATTGCCAGACTTAGGCTAGAACATAATGGCTGTGTTCATGAAGTGATAACATCTTTGTACATATCTCTATCTACCTCTCTCTCCCTCTATATATTATATATATCAGTATATATATTTATATGTATTTAAATAAACAAACAAACAAATAACTAATTAAGACACACACGCACAGATGTATATACTTATCTCTAGATATATATATGTGGGGGAGCAGCCATTCACAACTGGGTATGTAGGGATAATGACTTGTCTGGATTATGTCCAAAATAAAAAGGTATTTCTTTCTGTAAACACAGGAGACCAAATATTGGCATTCCCAATAATATAAAATGTACAGTCTGTGGCATATTTGCCTTGTAGGGTTACTTCTGGGTTTGCTGTTGGAAAATATAATGTCTTAGAACATCACTGGATGCCTGAAGAAATATTGTTTCTACTGTCACACATTTTTCTGTGATTTGTTCATCTCTACCACCCAGGGAGTATTATTGTTTGAAGTAGCACATTAATCTGCAAACAGCATATCTTCTATACTCAAAAGTCTTAACTCTTATAAATTTTACTCATAAGTAAAATGTCTAATTAATATTTTTCCTAAGTGACAGAATATTTTTACAGGAAAGAAGAAAGCAAAGTTTCAGAAAAAACAGTCTGAAACAATTCCTACTCAATATGTGGTTTGATAAGAATTTGCTCACCTAAGGAAGACAGGATTCTGTGAAAGGGTTCCTAAAGTGGAAAAATGAGTTAATGACCTTCTCCAAAATATTAAAAATATTGCTCTACTTAATGTTCCTTCACCAAAATCTGCCACAGAGAACCTGCACCTAGTCCAGTATCTTAGAAGAAACCAAAAAGATTGTACCTAAAAATGTAACAAAAAATGGAAGAAATATATGCACAGCCAACACTCAGTTGTTCAAACCATTTCTTTCATGCCTCCTTAATTAGTCATGGGCTTACTCCATGATGTCTGAGAGTCCTTGTCCATTTAACATGGTGCTGACTAATATAATTGAATACACTTACAAGCCATAGCTGAAACCAGTATTTCATTTACACTGAAGGCACTTGACATTATCCCAATGTTACCTTAATGCGTGTACCAATATAATTCACATCTGCTTTACAATATCTTTGATGCTGCTGTAGTGGCATTAAATGATCTAGCAGATCTGAAAATCTGATTCTGCCTACTCTCATCTATGTTGTAGGAAAGAATACTAAAGGTAAGCAGTGTTATTCTAAAATTTAATGGTTTTGTCAGTCTTAAATATCTTCATGAAAATTAAGACGGTTGTCTCATTTATTTAAATCCAACATAGACCATCACTGATTGTTTTAAAAGAATATGTCTTCTGCTCCTTCCCTCCCATGTAGCTCAATGACATTCAGTTTTGCTGCATAATTTCTCCTCAGGGCTGGCAAATTGAGTGGACTGCCTCAGCAGTCAGACAAGTGTAAGCAGGTTATTTAGCTTGCTTTCTTTCCAACTCTCACTTCTCCTGCACTGACAAAGAGGACCAGAATGGTACCTTCAAGACTTGGGTAAACCATGGATCCAAAATTGTCATCATGCCCTTTCTTTTGTTACCTGTTCTCTGCCTGAGAATTACTAACCCTTGATTTGCCTCCCAAAGGTCTGTTGGTTCATGCAAGACTTCTCACATGCTATGCTCTTAACACAGATGAGTGTGAGAGGGCTTCTGCCTTCATAGACTCGTCCCTGTTATATTTTAAACACTCAAGGGAAAAAAAATAAAAAAAGGAAAAGACCTGAGATGTATGCCCCAGTCTGATCCATATCTTGGAGAAAGAGTCAGTCACACAGCAGCCCTCCTATTACTTGCTTTCCATGGTATGGGAACTTGAGAATTCAGGCCGTATGTGAAATGCAGGTCACTCAAATACAAAATCACTACAAAATAAGGGAAAGACAAAGATGGATTTCAGCATGTAAGTAAAAGTTACATAATTACCATTTAATTTTTGGCCTGATTCCAAACAAGTAATATTTGCCTTTATTGACATGGAGATCCCCTTTCCCAGTGAAAACATTTTAAATCTCAGTGTTTCTGAGAGGTAAGCTTGAAAAACATTTGGCACACTCTATTTTTCCTTCTCTGTTTGCTGATCTAATGCAAGGTATTATTTCTTCACACAGCTCTGTCTTGATTTCTGAACTTTCATGATACTCTGGTGAAAGCAAGTAAATGTTTGTCTTAGAACTGCATGGTCAGAATAAAAAACGACATTTCCACTTTTGAATAGAAACAATTTTTTTTTTGAAAAGTCAGTGAAATCCACCTCCCTGAAATGAATGGCAACTTCATTTGGCAGTGACTGTGGTTTTACAATGTTTACTGCTTATTTCCCATATTTATTTCCCATAGCATTTTGTTGTCAGCATGGAGTCTCCTCTCAGGGAAGATCTGTTATTTATTTTCCTTGGCAAACACAGTAATATATCTTGAAATTCAGACCACCTCAAAGAACTGTCACATGTAGCTATAATGGACAACAACATCGACAAACGTAAACTTGCTAGGATTTTTTTGTCAAATTACTGCACAGCGATGACTGAAATTTGTTTGGCTCTGTGTGTATCGTGTATTTCTCAGAAGATATCAGCTGCCTTTTAGCTTGGCTACTTTTTGGACTATTATTCCATGTAAGATTTGGCAGAAATGTGATAAGTTTGATCATATAAATGAAAAATTTAAAAATCTGTCTGCTGTAACAGCAACAGCATTTTGATGATTTTTATTTAACATCAATCAAAAAATATTGTATCTAAGAAATAGGTCTATTTCCCCCCCACATACACACCATCATTAATGGTAATTATCTTGATTAATGGAGGACAAGAAAGAGAAGTAAGAACTGAAATGAGAATTTAAATTGAAGAAGCCTCAGGCTCTCACAGAAGAAAGGCAGAACTTAATTATCTAGCAGAAAAGAAGATTTGTGGTGAAATGGAAATAATCAATTTAATAATATTTTTTTTTGCTCTTAGGTAGTTAGAAGTTTATGAGTTAAAAAGAAGAAACTCATCGTAAATAATGTGGAATTCCCAGATTCTCAAATTATGCAAGCTTGAATTTCCCAAAGTTGTCCTTTCATTCTTTATGCTTTTATATACATCCTGTTGATCTGAAANGGACAGTATTCCTGAAACATTGGTAGGTATTTCTGTAACATAGCCACGAAACAGGCTGCTCAAAAGCAAGTGTGGGTGCACTTCTGGTAGCTGCAAGTCCCACTGGTTTGTTACGAGACAAACACGACTAACTAAATGAAAGAACTGAGATGTTATGCTTTGAATTCACCCTGTCAGCTCAATCACTATTTTTTTCTAGTGTTCTCCCTTTTATAGGAAAGAGAATAAATGATTCAATTTTCAGGTGTTTTATGAACCTGAAATTAGTCTTTTCNATACAGGAAAAGAAAATAGGAAATACAAAGAAATACAGGAAAATAGACAAATTAGTATATTTTTCTGACTGTCTACAAATAAAAAGAAGCAGAAGTAGTTACAGATATTATTTTTATTTCAAATGCAGCCAAGAAAAGTAACATTATTGGAGTTCTTTACAAGGCAACAAATTGAGTAAGCAGACTCCATAACTGCATGAAAAACACCCCTTTAAAGCATTGACTACTGGAGGATGAAGAGAAATCAGGACGAAAGTACTCAGAAAGTGAAAATTAAATTACATATTTAGTGCCATGAGTAGTAAAAGCTATTTTGTTGCCTCTAGGTGGTTTTTATTTCAACTTCCAGATGTTGGCTAGAGCTGTGCTCTTTGTTGCCATAGTACAAACACATATCTAGTAGTCTAAAAAAAAGGGAAAAATTTTTAAACTTTATTTTCTTTTATTCCTCTCTCAGTGTTTCATAGCAGAGCCACTTATCACATCCAGAGAAAAAAAGGAGCTAAGGATATACCTGGTAAAGCTTTAAAAAGTTCTTGTCCTCCCAGCTCTGAATGCTCCCAATTCTGGTCACACAGAGGAATGGAGGGTTTCAGATGAGTTGCCCCTCCATTGCCTCTGGCTTGCACTGCTCACACTGTTGTTTGCTCACTGGTCTCTTGGTTTCCACAAGCCTGGGGTTCATTTTCAGTTATTTTCTCTATCTACTATTCAAAAATTTGAGACAAGATAATTCATCTTTGTGATAAACCACTGTNAGAGAATAAATGATTCAATTTTCAGGTGTTTTATGAACCTGAAATTAGTCTTTTCTTTTGGCTTCAGATCAGACTGCACACACACACACACACATGCAAGATGTTGTGCTGAATCCAGTTTGAAGGTGATTTATTAGTCTGAGAGTCTTCAGATTTCCACTGACCTTGCTGTTATGGTAGCTCTTAACTGGGTGTACTACCCTTACCAGAGAGGGCCAGGGGGCAAATGTGAGGATGATATCCTCTTGCTCCTGGGTCTGCTTTGTAATGTTCCTATGGCTTTTCACTGCAGAAAAGCCTGCAAATGGTTTTGAAGACAGACTTTTTCCCATCAAGCTCTCACCTAGCACACAGTGGATGTGGCTGCATCCTCCACTGCTCTCCTTGCAGCCTGGGCACCTCCAAGTGCCCTTTAGCAACAGCAGATGCAGCCCATTACAAAATTTCAGTGAGATCCGAGGCAATCCTCTGATCCGCTGAAATACTTTGAACTGAAGGGAAAAAAAAGAAGTGAAAAAGTAAGAGCAAAATAAAGATATTGATGAGTAACATCCTGAAGATTATAATATACTTTTTCAAGGAACTTTTAGTGCATTCTAAATTTGTTCTTTTAAGTTGAGTGTAGCTGTATTAGAGTTTTCTTGCTTCCTATTTAGTAAGTTTAACTGAGCCTGTTCCACTGCTATTAATTACAGCATAAACACAACTATGTTTGTCCATTATAAGATGTTATATTATCCAAAAGGCAGATGTATTTATTTAAAATGAACATGAACAATTAAGTGGCAGAACTGATAAGCAGTGGTTGGAATTTCTAGAATTCCTTTAAAACAAATTGATTTAAAAGCAGAAATGTCCCACCAGCTTTGTTTTAAATTTTAACAAGAAACTACTGCAGTCTTTAAGTGCTGGGTTTCTTTGCTTGCACACACTGATGATCAGGTCCATTTCAAGCACACTTTCTGCTGTGTGCTTTTGCCTGGTTAGCCATAAACTGCATTTCCAGTGATGTGGTCTTCACTATTGTCCTGCCAGGAAAGAATTCTGTACCCAAGTCAAATCAAACACAAATTAATATGAGAGGGTAACAGCTGTCGTTGTCAGCTGCACTGAGAGGAATTTAGGCTGTGAAATCAGTACTGTGACTAAAACAGAAATATTAATCTAAAAGTATGTTTTCTAATCTAACTTTAAATCTAAAATATACTCTGTTTCCTCCAAGAATGAGTTTCAGACAAGTGAGATTAAAACAACCACTTCAAAGTACTGGTCTTAGGAACAAAAGAAAACAAAAGAAAATTAAAGAGACTCAAAACCACAAAAGGAGCCCACACAGTTGAAATGTTTTTAATAATCCCAAACACCAAGGAAAAACAGCCTCAAGGAAGAGACAATAAGACTCAGTTTGATCTCACTTTGGAAAGAGAGAGGTTACACAGTTCAGGGCCCACAGACACCAGACTGGACACAAGAAATCCTGACAGGTCTCCGTGGTCTGGAGTTGCCTTGCATTCTGTTC
The DNA here is from genome assembly GCA_013399225.1 of Rhipidura dahli. Taxonomy (NCBI): domain Eukaryota; kingdom Metazoa; phylum Chordata; class Aves; order Passeriformes; family Rhipiduridae; genus Rhipidura; species Rhipidura dahli. The sequence goes on from VXAC01003807.1 coordinate 182,176, forward strand.
TGGAGGTCATGGGGTGTCCTGGCAAGTCTGAAGCAGGATTCACGTCGGGCTCTGATCCTGGGCACAGCTTCACTTAGTCAAGGCTTATTTCTTTCTATTTTCTTTGATTGACAATGTAAACAGGGCAGAGAACTTGTCTTGGCACCATATTATTAACCTTGAATGTTTCTATTGCCTCACAGCCTTCTTGGTGCCATTCCAACAGTTACATATTAGTAGAACATTTATTGTTGTTTTCTTCTTGACAAGCCCATCACAGATCTGATACATCTTCTCTGCTAGATTATGTAATTTTAGATTTTCAATCTTTCGTGCTTTAGTCCCATAATTATTCACTACAAAGTAATCATTAAGAGTTTAGACTCTCAAAATAACTTAATGTAAATTCAGTAAATCAGCATTGCACGCAAAATACATAAATTTGTTTCAGTCTAGCTCTGAAAAAGAAAGAAAAAAAGAGAGAGGAGTTTCTCATCCCTCTCAGATGCATTACTCAGTGTTCTCTGATAATGTTTCAACAAGAGCAAGAGCAGGATCATACTGACATAAAATGAAAATAATTTTCTCTGGTATTACCATCATTTTTAACAAAAGAACTCTTCACAACAGATTTTATCAGGATTACAAACTATATGCCAATGACACAGATGGCAGAAAAGGATATGATCATCATAAGAAACTCAAAGAATTACTAAAGTTTTCTTCAAATTTTTGCTTGTGTATAATTATCTAATAATTTGTCCCTCATAAGTAGCACAAGGTTTTCTTTAGTGCAAAGCCACTTCAGCTTCTTCCCTTAAAGGAACTGTTTAATCCTTTGCCTGTCAAAAGATAAAATGAGTTGTCCATTTGTTCCATAAGTTACTTGAAGGCAGCAAACCCAGCTCAGTTTTAACATCTAAGACATTTTACATGCACTGAGGAGAACGTGTGTGCCTGACCACATGCTAAGAAATGTGCAAGGACCAAAGAAAGACCATCCCTCAGCCAGGAAATTACTGTCATCAAACACCAGTGGTACAGGAGATGTGTAACTTTAATGACTTGGATAAATGTTGCATCAAAAACACATCTACATCTTATTCCTTTTGTGAGGCTCTTAAAACCACATTTCAGATGTTATTTTTCAGTCTTGTGTGAAAAATCAAACATAAGATTGTACGTAACCAGCAGCAGCTGTCAGAGAAATTTGCTGGTTTTGTTTGTCTAGAATTAATTTCATCTGCAAAAGTTTGCTGGAAGTAGAGACAAAGATGTTGAGACAGGTTCTTTGTGGAAATAAAAACTTGGTTTTCTCTGAACACATCTTTTCTCTGGGGAGCTGATTAGTAGCTTCAATCCACCAACAATGGAGTGTAATTCACACAGAAGCTCTGGGTTCTCTGGACAAAATGAATCTTAAAAATCCCAAGCCTTTCTGACTCTGCTGCTGCAAATGCTGTGGGGTACCAGCCTTCCTTTTATAATCCATTCAGTCTGCAAAAAGTGGTAGGAAAAAATACGCAGTGCAATAGCCAGAAACGAAGCAGGTGTGACAAGAGCATTTTCACCATGTTTCTAATCTGAAAGTCTGTTGTTCTTTCTTGCTGAGGTCCACTGGCATTGTCATCAATTTCTGTTTGCTCCCAGATCCTCATCCCCTCAGAAGCAATGGGTCTTCTCTGTATCACACAAAACTGCAGCAGAAAATCTTTTTCCTTTCGTTATCCTCCTTTAGCAATATTTGTGTCTGACAGGTTCCTAAATGTAATGACCAAATTTTTGGGAACAAAGACACAAAATAAATGTCCTGCTGTCTAATGCAGGGCTTACTCCAGAAGTAGAGTTTTTGAAATGCAGAAACCTGATGAGCATGCTAATTTTAATATCCTTTTATCTTCTGAATTTTAAGAGAAATGTACATAATTAATCTCTGAAAACCTAGAGTGCTTTTTGCCATGTGTCATAAAAGATATCTATTATAAAATCTTGATTTTTAACATGCTTTAAGGAATTCAAAAGGTACAATACCATAGAATGCAGAGATTATAATAATCTGTATTATAAAAGCTGCCAAGTCCATAATTAATAAAAGTTTTATTATTGAATCTGTTAAGGAATGTAGTTCAGAAATGTTCATTCACATAAAATGTTCTTTAAAAAAGTTAGTTGCATAGTTTTCTTAAAAAAAAAGAGAGACGTGAAGAGAGTCTCCTTTGCATTCTTATGCCAGATCTGAAACATTGTTTGGGTTGGGTCTCCAGACAGAAATCTTACTTCAGTGACTGTGTAAAAATGTGGTCTTTTTCATGTGGCTTGGTGGTCTGCATAGTCACACACTGCTGACTTTATTAAAGGAAATAAGTTCCTTACTTTTCTTACAGGATGAGACCCCGCACATGTATGAGCAAGTTCCTGTGTTTAACTGAGGGATTAATAGAGATTCCAAAGCTCTAGACCTGATAAATCAAAAAGAGAGGGTTTAGAATTTATTGATGTAAAACACATACAATATTTGAGTGAATTCAGACAACAGGGAATTAATGGAAGATGACAGAGAGACAGCTCTACTGTCTTTTCCTCATATCAAATCTAAGAAGTGAACTTTACATAAAACTGTATTTCACTTTGACAAAAAGGGGCATTTTATTTTCTAAGCTAGAGAATAAGTGGAAAAATGTATATTTCACCACTATAAAAATGAAGTATACTATTACATGAATAGGTATTTCTTCACTGTCTGAAACCCCAACAGAAGAATAAAACTGGGGAGTCTTCTGTGTTAAATATGCTCTTGCAAAGCTGAGTGACACTAAAGATTCTGCTATTTTATTCCAAAGGCTTGAAAAAGGAAGTTTGGATATGTCAGAGATTTAAAGAAACTCTTCATTGCAAGTGGAGTGCTTGTCTGAGACACTCTGGTATCCAGGCTCTAAAGGAAATGAGATTTAGTAGGGTTTGTGTATCTACAGATAAATATAGGTCCATCCTGAGTATCCAAGTCAGGATAACTTCGTTATGTTCTTCAAAAAAAGTTATTTGTTTTCCTTCCAAAAACCAAAACCAAAAACCCAAAAAAAACCCAAAACAAAAAACCGCCAAAAAATGGAAAGGGAAGGGAAGGTGTGGGAAGGTGTGGGAAGAAAAAGAAAAGAAAAGAAAAGAAAAGAAAAGAAAAGAAAAGAAAAGAAAAGAAAAGAAAAGAAAAGAAAAGAAAAGAAAAGAAAAGAAAAGAAAAGAAAAGAAAAGAGAAAAGAAGAGAAAGATAAGATTAAACATTGGGTTTGGGTTTTTTCTTTCTCAATTGTACTGTATTGTTTCTTGCCTAGCAGTTTCTCTGTGGCAAAACTGGATGATAAAAGACCTGGTTATAAACTTACAAGTGTCACAAAAAAGTGATAGATTAGTATTTTTGAGGATACCATTATAGTTGGAACCACTTGAATAGCATTTGAACACAACAGGCACTAGCATGATTTCCAGAAATAAGAGAAATAACCAGCAGCACAGAAATAAATTGGGGAATAATCAGGCAGGCAGTATTTCTACAGAAATGAACCTGAAGGACACACTTACCACACTCTGATGTAGAAAGCTGCACTGATAAAAAAGGATAAGGGCTGTACCTGCAGGTTAGAATGCTACGAGAAATAATGGGTGTATTAGATGAGGTGGGGAAAGCAGGTGATCTCTCTGACTCCTGTTTCACTTTATTATCTATACTTTCTGCAGAAGAATGCACTGGCAGGTCATTTATAAATAATTCTGCCCATTCCTTGCAGAGACCTGTCCAGTGAGTTATTTCTGCACTGTACACCCTGGTTCTCTGCTGCTGTGGCACAATGAGCTAAGGAAGCACCATCCTCCTGCTGCTCCTGAAAGGCAAAGCACTGGAGCAACACAAGGTTCAATCAAACACTGAAGTGGTTACAGAGAATATTGAGGTTCATATTGCTGGTTTATTTAAAATATTTTTTTTTAAATAAAGGTGAGAAAACATTTGAAATACACAATAAGACATTAACAAAATGCAAGATCTTCATGGCTGTAGGAAAACATCTTAAGAAGCAAAAAATATCTGAGAGATTTGCATGTCTGAAGAACTTCCTCTAGCCAGGGAAAGTATTTACAAACTGAGTTTTCTTCTCTCGCCACAGATCTTGAATGCACTTGTAAGGTTATTTTTAAATTTGTAGTATTTAGCTCTTGTTTTTGCTATCTCTACTCCTTTCCATGTAGTTCTAAATTCTACCTCTCCTTTTTACATTGCTGCAATCTGACATGTTGTTTGCAGCTTCTTATAATTGCTCATTCTGAATTTTTTCAACTTTTGGATAAACAGCCATTTTTCCTCATACTCTTTAGTTAACCGTGTTTCAAATGAAACTTCTTTCATGAAATTTTAATAGTTGATAGAGTAAGTTATCACATTTTTTTCAAATAATCTATCCTTGCACTAAAAAGGGGATATTCATATAATATAGCAGAAAAGTTAGTTAGCCCTGGGATTAAAATAAGTAATTAGGATGTACAAAGAGCTGACAAAACAATTTTTAAAGAATGAAATCTACACATGATATAAAAAAGTCATGAGAAGTACTGCAGTTTCATTTATTCCAGGCCATAAATGAATTTTATTTGCCTTTATTTACTTGAATCTGGTTTTATTTCCCTTTATATAAACTATGGTAATTGTATCTCATGATGCAAAACCAATTTGGCATAAGCACCAATGCTTTGTAATAGGAAGTTGAGCATTTTATGATGCTGAGAAAGAGATTCCTAAAATCATATAACTTGCTTCTACTAACATTTCCAAAATTTGTATCATGATTATTTCTGATGGCAAATAAATTGCCCTAAGATATCCCACAGAGTGCAGTAGTTTTTGAATTGGTGTGGAACTTTTTGAAAGTCTCTATTAGGATGTGACCCGTGATAGTTTCATGTAAAGAGGCTGTAAAGCATTTTAAAAGTTATGTATTCTTCCTTCATGCCTTCTGATGTGTTTCTACACAGAGTGCAAACTGGCCACAGAATTTTAGTAGAGTTCCAGCAAACCAGACTGAGAGGAGACTTGCATGTATTCACTAAGTAAAGCCCGAACCTCCTGGGCAACACACCAATTTTTTGTTAATACAGTAATATTTAGTTCATGCAGTTGGCCTCAATGGAAGACAGGGATAAACAAACCAAATCTGGGAGTTGCCAGCCATATGCTTTTCTCTTGCTTTGCAACACAAACCAATCATGTCTAAACTGAAAAATGCAATTTTTGCTTAAAAACTACTTTAATGCCAATTCTCTGGGGTTTTTTTATGGAGCTGTGAGCACCCACAGTGTTGTTCACAGTGCAGGCCTGAAGTATACCTGACTTATCACACAATCAGGCTCAAGTCCCTGCTGCCTTCAGGAGGGGATGGATTTTAAGTGTCCAGCCTGAAACAGCAAACAGGAGCACAAGGCAGGAGCAACCCAGAAGCACTGCAGCTCTGTGCTGTTTTCACAGAGTGCCCCCCATGTGACATATCACTCGGCTAATGTTTCACCAAGTCCCTGAGTGACATTTGAAAACCAGCTGTCATTAAGGGAGCTGCTGATTTCAACAGTAGACTTGTGTTTACACATTAAAGGGGATGGTATTTTTATAGCATGTGAGAATGAAACAATTAGAACCAGCTCCCTTCAGACTTCTGTGAAGTCACTATAGAGAAAATCAGCAACTCATGAAAATCATCTCATGTTCTGAAAACTAAAAATGTTGATGCACAAGAACATTATGATTTAATTATTGTAAGAATTAATAAAAGGATGCAATAATCCCATCACATAAAACTTATCTGACTTGAAGATATAGCCCTTTTTTTCCCTAAAGTCATAGCTGAGCTGATTTATTTTAGTCACTACCGGGCACAGGAATGCACATAGATATTATATTCAATGTGTTCTAGCCTGAACCTGCACTGGCAGCAACAAAAATACTGTAAGAAACTGTTGCACAGAATAAATGTGAAAACTATGCTATGGTGGGAAGGAATTTTATAAAAACACTCATAAATAAATATAAACATGAACACAAACACAATCATATATAAAAATATGCAACCCATAATTTAGACAAATTTATATTCTTTTAATGTACATTTTGTAAATGTATTTGTGTTGTATAACAAATATATGGTTTAAAATAAGCCTTTGTTTTTCTGTAAAATACAGGTAGAAATTACAATGCAGCTCAAAATTTGTAAGTACCTGAGGGTTATATTTGAAATCCAGATATGCATAGCTTCACTGACAGCCCATTTCAATGATGTTATCCTATGCTAAAATTTATTTATCAGCATTCATAGAACCCAACATAAAGAAAAGTAAGACCTGTTATAAAAATACTGTTTTTATTTTCCAGTCCTTCTTGTGAGATTTTATGAATAATATTCTGATAGGTCTGAGTTTTATAGCACATGGATGGTTCTGGAAAATGAAAAATTCAGAAAAGTATTTCAATTCTTGCCTCAGCTCTACTTATGGAGTCAATCTTAGGATACAGAGGAAATTTCTGAGTGGAAAATAAGGTTGAAGAAAGGAGCTAAGATGAACACTAATATCATCCAAAAAGCAGGAAAGATGAGAAATGGAGGAAGTATGTTATGGTTTACGAATTTACAGATGGATCTGAGTTGTGAAGGATCAAGTCATATCTCTTCAGAAGTGAGATTTTTGTTTCATTTTTCACTAGGTCTAATAATAACAACAAAACCATGCAGAAGTTCCCAGAAAAAAAAAGCGTATCTGTGAGGCAATAATTTTCTTAGAGAGAAATTTGCCTTTGCCAGTTACAAATTTGCGTTCCACAAAAGAGCTGAGTAAACAAGAGGCAGGAAAGCATCAGAAGTACTTTGCTTCTGTGTGCTCTTACATCATCTGATGCCTTTTCCTGGTCTTAAAATTAAGAGGTGAACACGGTTAGAAGGGGAAAAGGGATTTATTTACCTTTGTATTTATTTTAAGGACCCTTAGGTGCACCACTCCAGGTCGAATGCACCCCAATGCACACCGCAATGCACACCCCACACGAGATCTGGCATAACATTACAGGTCTTACTAATGAGCATATCAATCAAAAATTCCCCAATGAGAGGCTCAAATGAGCCCCCCCTCCCCAAGGAATCTTCCCCTGGGATGGTTCTATCTTAGTTTACAAAATGTGTTCTGGAGAGGACCTTGGGGTCTGGGGCACACTGATCCCTAACTACGAAGTTTCTAAAATGTTAAGTCTCCTGTCTTAACAAACAAGTCCAGGAATGTAGGCAAAAAGCACCAAGAATACAGAAGTTGTAAAAAGGTATAACAGGGGTATAAAAGAAAGGACAAAAATCATCATGGCATCACATCTACAAAGCTGCCATTGGCTCATTCTGCGTCATATTATGGCCATAGCCACACAAATGTGTTTCTCACAACAGTAACTCACTGGCTCTCATGGCTGGGTGAGGTCATGTTGCCAAGTCCACGTGTTCCCATGAACACTCAGAGGTCAGTGAATGTGTACTTGTCTGTGGACCAAGAGTCTTCTTGGCACCTGTCCTGCTGCTGCCACATTCTGTGCCGTATTTTTGTAATTCAGGGTGTTCTTACTGCATAACTTTCAGTGTGAATTGCATTTATACTCTACTGCAGTGTTCTCTTAGTAATTTCTTGAGTGTGTTTTTCTTTAATATGTTATTGGTTAGAACAATTAGCCATCTGTTTTTCTTCTTCTCTTTTGCATGAATCGTAGTTTTCGTCAATTCCCCCATTTAGAAGAGCAGCTTATCACTTTAGTAGTGATTGTTGGCTTTCTTATTTTGAGAAGTTTTCTGTTTAGCTTACACATAATGAAATTTCAAAAATGCCTAATACCAAAAAAAGAAAGGGTTTTGCTAATCAGCAACACTGCTGATTAGCACTGTTAGGTAGCAATGTTTCTTGACAAGACAGCAATAAAATATCCATAATGTAGATAACAGAACTTTCATCCTGAGCAACTTTCCAGTTGTCCAGCTACTACTGATTTGTGGTCTGCTCTCCTCAACAAATTTTTTCTCTCTGCATATTAGGATAGGGAAAATACCATGGAAACTCTTACTCTGCTGATTTTGCAAGAAGAAAACCTGTTACAAAATGGCCTGAGAGTGACAGATCATGAGGAATGAGTATGAAAACTTCAGCCCTTCTTTCATCTTGTTCTTCAATAAAAGCAATAAACAGACAGGTAGCAGAATTAAAACCACCAAAATTTGTTAGAGAAAGAGAAAAATGGTAAGCAGTGAAAGAATAAAGTAGGTAAAACTAACGCTAGTAAGCTTAAAGAATTGGATAAGTGATCTCAGAGAACTGAGAAGCATAATGTTGCAGGGAATAAAATAATGGCTGTCTTAAAAAAGGAATAAAGAAGAACCAGAAAATGCTATATATTGTCTACAATTGTCTATTTGCTACACTGTCTGAAAAAATAATCCAGTGAACTATTTGTAAAGACACAGAGGAAAAAAATGAAGGGTAATATATCAAAATGTGTGCACTTCACAGAACTCTCCTGATAACATCGAATCAATCAAATCTCCTCCTGTGACAGGGCAAAAGGCCCAAGGATGGATTGGAAGCTGCAGATATTCATACCCAGGCTCTGAATCAGGACTTTAAAATCTAATCAGGTCTTCCCTGACAGTGTCTTACATGCAAGTTTTAGATATCAAAAAGGTAGAAACAAAGGTGAGTGCAAAACCCAGAACTGGGAGGTGCTACTATCCCAGTGATGAGCCAGATCAAGTGGATTTGTATGAACCAAAGGAATTATTATGTACAGGCTTCTGCATTTGAGCAGGAACAATCAACTGCACAAAGACGCAGTTGGTGAACAATTGTTTTGTGGAAGAGGGGTGGGACATTCTAGAATTTTGCAAGCTGAATGTGCATCAGCCTTATCCTCTCCTTCCAAGATCACACTGCCAAGAAGAAGAAGATTTCTCCTCTACAGCAAATCACACCAAGAAGATGGTGTGTTATGCCCAGCTGTGAGTATCACTTTGCAAGTTACAGGTAGCAGAGGGATTTCAAAATGATAGCAAAAAGAATGATTACAGCTCCATAAGAAGGTTCCACAAAAGAAAGCCAAAACACAACTGAGGTTCTAGTTTAGAACTGAAAAACTGAAGGACACTCCGTGTTTGCTAAAAGACTCCCCATGCCCAAAGGGAAAAGGGAAGAAACAAGGGACTTAAATTTAGAGAAGGGATATTTAACTTAGACACTAAGAAAAGGTTCATAATTTAAAATGTTCTACTTTAACATATATATATGATAGATATATTTAATAATTTAGGGAAAAAAAAGTAATTCAGCGCTACAGAGGTTTCGTAACCCTGTTTTCCTTCTCCAATGCAAAACCAATTTAGGCTACAGAGCCTAAAATTGCAGATAATATGGTACAATGACTTAAACACTGAAACAAAAGACAAAGCCCTCTTTCCTCCTGCCAGCTACAAACAGCTGCTTGACAGCACAGACTGCTCAGGGTAATGAGTTTTAGTTGAGACATTTTTCAGTCTGATTGCCTCGTTTGGAGAATTTGCACGGAAGGACCTCATTAATACCAGTTTGTCTGAACCAAGCCCTTTATAACTTTCTAGAAACATTACCTCTCCTGGTGGCAATCTCTGGGGACATACTGAGCAGCTTTTGATCCAGTGAGGAATCCTGGAAACCTTTATTTGAGCACGAGTGGAGCAAAGAGGTGTGCTGTGCAGAGCAGCAGGTACATGTGCAGCAGGTACCTGAGGGAATGCACAGCTTGAGGAAACCTGTGCACTGAGCTGCTGATGCAGGTGCACTCCTAGAGGTGGCTGCTCCTACAGGACACCTGCCCCCTCCCACACCCATGTGCCATCTAATCAACACTGGCTAATTGCAGCCTCTTCCATAAGCTCACGAGTACTTTTTGGTGCCTGATGGCAAACCTCTTGACCAGCTTTTGAGCCTCACTGTTAGGACTTAAAGTGTCTCATATGTAACTGGATTCTATGCTAAAATATGAATGTTTGAATTTGCTAGGGTAGTAAATCAAAAGCAAAAAGTTTCTTTCTTGCTTCCAAATTTGCACACTGCTGATCTCAGGTACAGCACAATAATTGGCCACAAGTGCTCTGCCTACAGCTCAGTAGCTTTACAGCAATTGAGAATCCTATTCCTAAGGAAGATTAACCAGATAAAGCAAATTCCTTTCCCAACAAAATGAGATATTAAAGCACTTTAGTGTTCAGTCACTCCAATGTTCATTTCCTTTCTAAACTGTACTTTCATAGCAGGGATTTTAGGAGGTTTCTCCTCTTACAAGTTAGAGATCACTGATGTTGATTTTCATCATGCCCTCCCAAAACCAGAGGAAAGTTTTGCTTTTTTATCTTGCTGGAGATTTTGATCATTATATTTTCCAAAAGGATTGAAAAGTGATGTTTAAACTAAAAGATGATGCTAGCAGCAGAGCAATGGGCAGAAACTGGCTGTGACTGAATTTAGGCTAGAGATTGGAAAGTACTTTCCAATCACCTCACAGTGAGATCCTGAAACACTTTCCCAGTAGGAGGAAACACTTTTCCTCCTTATTCTTAAAAATAATTTCAATAATTTGGTGAATCTTATTATATGACAAAATTGCACTGTCAGCAGGATTTTCTTGTATGTTTTTTTTCTTTTTCTGATTCTTCCAAAATGTGTATTCAGGAGGGATCAGAAACAGGGCTAAGCAAGGTGTGAGATACACAGGAGTCCGCAGATAAAAATGTCACACTCTCTGTCATCATTGTCACTCCAGTTCCTGTGGCTCAGTGATTTTTAGGATACCACTCACAGGCAAATCTTTTGCAAAGAACTTCTCTGTGTGTGCCAGAGGAAATGATGGGCTTTGCTAATTAAGAACCTTATTATGGAGTATGTAGCTTTCAGGTGTTTGAAATAAATTTATTTCTAAATTCCACATAGCCTTGACTCAGTTTATTATCAACATCAATACCATACTGTTTTTCATAAACCATGAACATGAATTTTACAATTGCTGGTCTGAGCTACCTGGATTTCATATTGTTTTTAAAATATAGTGATACAGCATAATGAAGTGAACACAGATATACTAAGGCTGAATCACTGGATTAATATAAGTATGCTCCAACAAGCCAATGTCTCTCCTCCATCTGTATTTAGAAATGCATTCCTCAAACTCAATTATATGATTTAAAAGTAATAATCATGCAGAGGAAAACTATTATTATTTAAATTTCTTTTCACCTTAATACATTTTCATACTTTCAAACTATATGAGTGCTAATCTTCACAGCAAAAACCTCAGGCACTTCTTATATTATTTTTAAGAGCAATAATATTGTACATATGCATGCTTTAAACCAGCCATTTACTTAATTTGTACTACTGTTTAAATTTCTTTATGTCCTACTTTGTTGTATTACTAAGAAGTAGGTTTCCATGCTGAGCAAAATTTGTGCATTTGAAGGCAAATACATTTCTTATGGAAAGAGAAACACACGTGGTTTTTATTCTTAGGTTTCTTCAAGTACTTAATTCTTGGCAGACCTGGGTAATGTTACAGAGATACTTAAAAATGCATTTCATTTTCAGTATCAAAACTAAGAATTTCAGTAGACTGTCAATTTTTTCCTTTAATTGAAAATACAAGAAAAATGACCTTGGTAAAATAAGATAAATAAAGACCATATACTTAAAAAAAAAATTTAAATATTAATCATTAAATATAAAGTTTTATATGAAATATCAGAAAGTAAACCACAATGTTAACTGTGAAGCAGCTAAGTCAGTAAAGTACAAGTCTGCTATTGTTCTGACCCCTTAAATCTCTGGGTTAGTCCATGCTGGCATAGGCAGGTGATGAGAAGGAGGCAAGCGATTACAACAGATTTTAGTTTAGAGCAAGTGATTCAAAGAGTGAATGCATACTGATTGTGCAGGTTGTTGCATCTGAAATTCTTATTTTCTCAGTGAAGAGGCAAGACATATGGACACTGCTTCAAATTTATGTTACTGAATAAATAAAGCTTCAGAATAAAAACATGGTTTTCTATTAACCTGTTACTATCCTCAGGTGGTAAGATGAGTTGCCAAGAGAATTGCAAATAGTTCAATCATCAGATAAAGAGGAAATTAAGCATATTGCCTTATGCACTCTGAAACTTTGATAGAGTTGGACAATGGAATAAACAAAAATTTCCACTTCTCAGAAGCATCAGAAGTACTGTAACACAACAAGGTTCTAAGTTCCAGATTTGTCTTCAAAAAATAAAACCAAGAACATACTAGCATCTCTATCCTGGTACTGGGAACATAGCTCATGTCACAACAAAATAGGGATGTTTACACATTCATTTAGAACGTATTTTTGACTGGTTTTTCCCACAATAAACACTAGCAAGATCTTGCAAAAATAAATCAGGTGGGAACTGTATTTACCAACAGAACACATTGAGATAAATTTTATAAAATACATTCCATCTGTTCTATATTTGGTCTGTTTTTCATGTATTTCCAATCAGAGCACGTATTCCATGAGACAGAGTACAGATGGTGTAAAAAGTAAGTCAATGATATATAAAAAAGCAACTAAATAGTCTAGCTTAAAATTTGAAAAGCTATCCAAGGACCATGCAGATACAGGGGAAGTCACACTCTGCAATGCACAAAAAGTAAGTATCAAAATCTTGACAATTTGCAACCTAAACATATTTTGTTGCAGGCAATTTCATCTGCCACATTTGATGTTTTGAGGCTTTGAGGAAGAAGGGCAGGTTGAAGGGCTTTCTAGAAATTTTTCAGGGTTGGTTTATTTGAGAGATTTTGGTGCTTTTTTTTCCTTAAGGAAAATCAAAAGCTAGTGGGTTTCTGATATTGTTACCTCATGCATCCATCTTGCCTCACACCCTGATGGTGCCTCCAGGATTTCCTTTCACAGACTCCAGTGCCATTTTTCTTTTTCATATTAATCACCTCATTTTTCCAAGTGAGCATTAGCTCATTGGAGCTATCTATGGTCCTGTTTCTTTTCAAAAAGAAACAGTTCTGCTCTTTCTAATTTCATGGCAGGAAAAAAGTGTGCTTTGAAACTAAATTAGTATTTCTACATTTGTGATATTGCATCAGTTGCTGTTATTCACAGTTTCAAACCCTCAAGATCTTTGCTCAAGAGTCATTTCCTGAAAATCCTTTATGTTATTTAACATTTTATTAATCACATTAACATATCTATCAGAAATTATGTCTATCAGACATTTCAGAACACAAAGTACATGAAGTCATCAATCTTTATGCGTTCAGATAGATCTGTAAGCAGTTCTCTATCACCACAATGGCATTTAGAGCACATTAATTTGTTATGAGCCATCCTACAGCAGTATTCACAAATAAAATCCAAAAAAGCTGGATGAATTAAGCTTTTAAAAACTTTATTTGGAGTCTTCTTTGTCTCCAAAATGTTTTAATAATCAGTGTGTATCAACTCCCAAAGCTGTATGTTCCTACTCTTTGCACAACATACATAGAGAAGGGCTTCAAGATGTAATTAAACTCTCCCCTGGCAATCTTGCTGCATTTTTATCTGGAGATCTTCATCTAGGAAAATTTCTGATTTTGGATGGTTCTGTTTGATTTTACAGAATTGAGTCAAATCAAGAATGTTTCTTTTTAGTAATTTTAAGTTAAGAATGCAACATTTAAATATGTCTTGGATGAAAATATGTTGAAGAAATTGTGTTTCCCTACTAGCAGTTTTAAGACTAATGTTGCTTGAAACCTTTTGTTGGCAGCTACAGTGCTGAGAAACAAAGTATTGCAGACCACCCCAGCTCTGTTAATTACTTGCTTCTGATTGCATGTATATGTTCTTTTAATTTTCATGGTAAAGTAAAACTCAGAAATAGGTTCTAAACATGAGGAATTTAAATCACATTTGGAAAGACTTAATACAGAGGTGGAAGAATCTGTATAAATTAGAGGCAGATTTTCATTTATAATTAAAGATAGGTATGTAGGTAGGTAGATAGATTAGATAGATAGATAGATAGATAGATAGATAGATAGATAGATAGATAGATAGATAGATAGATAATCTCTTTAGGAGAAGTACTGACTTCTCAGCCTTTTTTTTCATTTTTTTTTTTTTAAGAGCATGTTGGACTTAAAAAAGATATTGAGAGATGTGTGTCTTTTCTAGTCCCGACAAACTGAACATTGAAAGAGCAGAAATCTGCTTTTATGAGATTTTTGTTTCCAATGAATATAAGAGCATCATTAATCCTTGTCAAGCACTCATGCATGTAGTCTTGAAATATCTGCCTGGATATGATAGCAGCACAAGTCTAAACAAAACCATCTGCACAGGTCTGAACTAGTTCAGACTTGAAGAGAAATACAATATTGAAGCAAAACCTAATCCAGAGATAAACTGAACGTCTTTTTGTTTGTTTGCCATTTGCACTTCTACAAAATCAAAAGTTTGTTTTGTGCCCAAGAGCCACCAAGCTGAGACCTGATTCACAGGTGCAAAGATATCATACTGCCTTCTTATCTACCCTGCTGGATTATCTTTTCTCGCCTTGCATATCTAACCAACATAGCTGCAAGTTGGGGTAATTGGATAATAGGCTCCAGGCTGATGACTGTGGAAGTGTTTTATAGACATTCTTAAAATTTGAACCTGGCCTCTGTTGCTGCCAATCAAAGCCTAAGAAAGAGTTGCATTAATACTTCACTGCTTTAGCATTACTTTTAAAATTGCTTTTCCCTCCTTTTTCTCTATTTTTTTTTTTCTGGCTAGATTCAATATTTTTCCCCAGTGAAATTAATGATAAAATTTAATTTGATTTAATCTGTACTGACATAAACTCCCAGTGAACGCAACTAAAATTTGAACTTCACACCTTCTCATCACACTTTTCCATATCATTCAGGAAAAACAATTATTTTATGGAGTCACAGAAATACATCTGTCTATCAAGATATAACTACAAAATTTATCAGTTAATTTGCCTGCTCAGTAACTGAGAGCTAAGTACAGCTGAAGGAGCATTAATGAAAGATGAAAAGATTATGAACTTCCATGACAGAACATGGAATTCACAAATCTAGGATAAAGTGAAATAATGATCTTGGTATATGGTATTCTCTGTATTTATGCTATCCTGTGTCTTATCAGTATTTACTTCATGCAAAAAAAAAAAAAAAAATAGAAGAATCATAGTTTGGTAAAAATGAAACACGCCTGTATGACGGATCCATTACAGTCAGCAAGAATTAAATTCTCTGCCAAAACCAAGAGGCCCAAGGAAATGTCTTTCAGGTCTAAGATTTAGCAAAGGAAAATGTTTCTCTGAGGGAAAAAGTCCAATGCAAAACAAAAGAAAGTTCTAGGAATTTGGCCTGAAGAAAGTCCTCCCAGACAAGAAGAAGAGATTTCATTGTATTTTAACACACAGTGAAGTTCCTGCAGCTTTGAGAAGAAGACAAAAAGTCCTCAGTGATTTGTACAAGGACAGGCTGAAGGATCTGGGCCTGTTCAGCCTTGAGAAAACACAACTGAGGGAGGAACTCATCAGTGTCTACCAGTTCCTGAGGGAAGGGTGTCAGGAGGATGGAGCCAGGCTCTGCTCAGTGGTGCCAAGCAACAGGACAAGAAGCAATGGGAAAAAACAGATGCACAGGGAGAGCCACTGGAACATGAAAATCTGTTTTACTGTGTGGGTAACTGTGCCCTGGAACAGATTGCCCAGAGATGATGTGGAGTCCCCCTCCCTGAAGATACTCCAGAACTGTCTGGACACAATCCTGTGCCATGTGCTTTGGGGATGACCCTGCTGGAGCAGAGAGGTTGGACCAGATGACCCACTGTGGTCCCTCCCGAGGTTACCCATTCTGTGACTCTGTGTCTCTGTGACATGCACTGAGCACTGCATTTAGAACCCATAAATATCAAGCCAACAAGAGGTGCAAATCTGGCATGCATTAAAGCATCATACCCATACCTTTGCACAGAAGTAGAATGGCCATATTTCAGTAAAGAGAAGGCACAAGTTTTTTGCTTCTGTGGCTCTGTTCCAGGACAAGCCAACAACATTTACACTGTGCATACCACCCACAGTTCATCAGACCTCTTGGAAGGAAGAATTCTGATTTAATAACTCAACTAGTCAAAATCTGTGAAATAAAAAGGTTTTAAAACGACAGAAACTTCACTATTGGTCCTAAAATACATCAAGAGCACAGTAAATAAAAACCACAAACTCTATAAAATTCTAATGGAGAGACACATAAAGTTTCTGCATACACCACCTAAGCCTCTGGATCAATGCAATTTACAGACAACTGTTAATGGCACATTAAATTATTGCAAGGCTCTAACAAAATGTGCAAAGTGAGAAAAAAAGGAGGAAGGAAAAAAAGCATGCTAGCTTAGATGGAAAGAACCAAATGATCTTATCAAATCCCTCTAACTACTGACACAAGCTGTTAAATGTCAAGGTCTTTCATTTTGGTTACCTGCTTCTCATTGCAATATTTGATGGCTCCATTAAATTTCAGCTCCCTGCTGTTTTCCCTGTTGGAAAACTACAAATCAGTCAAGTCTTGAAACCAAGATTTGAGCCTTGTAGAAGATTAAGCATGTACCAGTGAACAGAAGAGAAAAACTGCCAGAACGAAGTTGCTATGTCCTCCAAAAAATAAACTAACTCCTACTTTCCAAGATGACATGAAAACATGTTTTGGGCATCAATGCTTTTACTTTAGAGTAACATATGCTGTCATTGCTTCTAGGATCACTTGGACACCCTAAGGGTATTAACTAATAGAACACATGGTATTTCCATTAAAACATAATAGATGCAAAACTTCATTTTATTCAACCCTTATTAAATTTGTTATGTTCTGCACAGATTTCGAATTTGTGTGTAATTAACTTTTTGTCTAACCATTACAAACTCTGTAGCTTTACACAGCTTCATGCCCTAGACTTCCCTTGCAGACAATTTTCAGGCAGTTTTCTTACATGTTACCACAATGCCATATTACAAACTTGGATTCCTATTCTGAAAAGATATTTCTGCCATTTTGGCTTCTCTTGCCTTGGGTTACCCCGTGTTCTAAATTTGCTATTTTACTATCATAGATATTATCTTAGTCCCTGCTACATCTGGGAAGGGATGTGGCATAACCATCCTACCGTTACATAAGTCAAGAGACTTTCTTAACTAAATAGATGGTAATCAATTTATTTTTTTATGCTGGATAGGTTTACTGTATATTGAGAAATGAAAATGTAATATCAAGACACAAAATGAAGGGATTTAACCCTAGTAAGAGAAACTAAAAGCTCTTTTTTTTGTCCTGAAATGAAAACGTGAATTCCAGCAGCGATAAAATAATTTTTATTTAGGCTGCACAGTTTTCTTACAAGTCATCAAGAAAGTGGAAAGCTTTTCTCCTGAACTTCCTGAGAAAATCTTTACCCGTATCTAAGGAATATTTTTCTATTACGAAAATGCTGAAATGTTAGCAAGTGTTGCAAACTATTGTACAACAATGGCTATTTATTAGCAAGTAGCTCCTTTGACAGCTTAATACTTTAGATTTTTAAGTACCATAGAAATTGTTTATTGAATTGCTGGATAAAAAGTCTTTGCAATTGCTCAAGAGTCTCATTTGTCATAGGTGGCCTTTGTAATCTTGGCAAATTTCAAGTAATTTGAAGTCTTTCTATCATCTGCATTTAAGTTGTCAGTAGCTGCTGTTACTGCACAGTACTTCAACAAACTGCATTCTGTTACACCCCTTTACTTCCCATCAATTTTAATGAACAGAAAGCATGATCAAAAATCAGTCTTCCAAAGGATGACTCATGTGACCTCTGTCCACCAGAGCAGTAGCTTTGTGCAGAGATCAGCTTCTGTGAGTCTAAGTTTTAGGGAAAACTAAGGGGAAGTTTTCCAACTCTTCTTGCAGGAAGTGGACATACAATTTATCCTGACAGTGCTGACACAACCTGCAAGCACAGCTTAACAACTAAAGACATGAAACCGAGTCACAGCACTCACTGCTGACAGGCATCTGTGGCCTTGGATCACTGAGCACCAAGAAAGATGATGGCATGTGGAGTAGTGAGGAGCTGACGAAGGGGAAAAATTTGGGAAACATTTCTCGTGTTAATGTCAAAGTAAATATTTCAAAGATTGTGTTTGTGTCTGAGGAAAACATGCAGAGCATATTGTTAATTCTCAGCTTCCCTCACGGCAATGCACATGCTTATACAGTTGGGGAAGCAACAGGTCAGCTTTGTGATTCAAAAACTATCTATTTCGCTTTGCAGACACAAAATTACATGTAATTAATGAAAAATAGTTTAAATTAACACCATTATTGAAGTTTCTTTGGTATCATTTAGCAAAACAACACTTACCCAACTTTACGAGGAGAGAAGTATGTGGCAACCGGCTGAAGAACTGTTTTTATGTTATTTTCTGAATAATTAGAAAAACTCTACAAGTCAGCTAAATTTCTAAAGCACCACACAAAGAAAAGCATAAAAACATAGAATTTTTTCTTTCTTTTGCAGCATGCTTCAGAAAGCAAGTGAAAATGAATGTGCCAAAAGTTTCAGAACATGATGCCTGTTGGTAGGCAAGCCCTCTGCCACCCAAAATATGCATTGCCTCCTGTTGAGTTGCTTAACCAAACCACAGAGAACATTACAGCTGGTATTTGCTGTGTGCTTTCAGTGCCATCTTAGAGAAGAAAACACAAAAGGTTGATTTGGGAAGACCAAAATACTTCATGAAGCAATTTTCACTTTAAATTGCTATCTTCTCATGAGATATATTCAAGAAACATATAGTGATATACATCTAAAGACATAATTTGCTCTTACAGCAAATATAAACACTATAATGACATTGCTTTAGACTTACTTTTTAATAATCACTGCAGTGAGTAAATACTGTGGCATAAAAATTAATCATGATTTTTTTTTCATGAATTGTAATCCAGAAAAGCAAACTGAAACATTATACTTCCCAAATAAAAGAAAAAATATTAATGCCATTATTTATGTAGCTGTTCTTAGTCTAAGTCAATAATAAGTTAGAAAATTATCCTAAATATCACTGACCTCATGTCTCCTCTGTGCTACAAACTACATATAGAGAAGAGCTGTTGTACACACGTACATTGTGATGTCACTTCCTTAATTGACTTTGGACTTCAGTTGTGGAACAAAATTTCAGCACCAGAACAAAGAATTATTGTACTGTATTGTATAGAATTATGTAAGTCTGACACCTATACCTATATAACTATTGTTACATTTCCTGTTAAAATACAGGTTACTTAGGACTTTTCACTGGGAAATCGAAAAAGAATACATCCCCAAATCAGTGTGATACAGATATTCCTTTATTATCTATCCCTGACTTTCCAGGGTTACCTTTCCCTGTGTTAAAAGCATGGCTATTTCTTTGATAACATTATCTATATAGTCTCTCTTTGATATATGCTGAGCTACCATTCTAGAAAAGCAAGGGGTGCTGGAGTTGGATAGTTGCCCAGTGTTTTGTCACATTGCACCACATTCTCTAGGAAGGATTCAAGGACGAGTTATTGACGGTTAAAATGGCTGTAAAAAATGTATATTAAAAAAAAATTATTAATTCTATGTACAAGATGAATTCTTATAAGAAAAAGAAATGCTGCCTATTGCCTGTAAGAAAGAGATTAGCAGGGTGTTTGTACATTAAATGCAAGACAAATTTGTTCGGGATATTCCTACATGCAGATTCATAGAAATGGCCTGAAGAAAGTATAGGGAAAGTTCAAATCCTTCATAACAATCACTGCTGAAGGGAAAATGAATTGGTCTGGCTTCTTCTACTGTAAAACATATTAAATATTCCAAATAATAATTACCATGGTGCCTAAAGAGTCACTGCCCATAAGTTGGAAGCACTGCTTTTGGGTGGGATTTTCTACATAAGTTTTGTGATTAATAATAAAGTAAATCCAGCAAACCTTAACTAAAGAAACAGAATCAATATTCTTTTCTTAAGTAATATGAAAACTGATTATATTTTAGCCCTTATAAAAGAATTTTCAAACTTCTATCATGATTGATAAGGGTGCCTTGAAAGATGCACTACAGGCAAAATTGAGGTACTGCTACATGCCGTCTATTATTCCAAAAGCTTTAAAATTTATGCTCATTTATTTTGTTTCATAATTACAGCCAAAGTAATCAAAAGTTATTTTGTGAAAAGAAAGTTAGATCAAAACCAAACCAGTCCTGAGAGCCTTGAAAAGACATAAATCCTTTGAAACCAGAAGTAACTTCCTTGAAGAGTGATATGCACTGAAAGGACCAGAAGAGAGATGCATTTAATTTGAAAGCATTGTGAAAGTTCTGACATTTGCCATATGGTCTCATCCACTGAAGTGAGGATCCTATTAGTCTGGGATAAGAAGGACTGAACAGTCAAATGTCCAAATGATTTACTGGCATACCTAGAAACTTCAATGACCTCCTTGATGAAAGTCACTGAGAGATTCAGCAGAATATCTCCATAGTGGATTAACTTGAATAAATTAGAGATAATACATTATGGGTTTGTAATATCTCTGGAGTGTCCTTCTGTTACATTATTAAGTTAACTTCAGAATGAGTAACAGAATAATGATATGAAATCTCCTGGGGCACTGAGGAAGAGATCATGAGGTACACATGGGTTCAGTCTAGACTGTTCTCAAAGAAGACTAAATCAACTTTTCTCCATAACTATTTGCCTGATTTTTATAAAAAGTCTCTCAAAAAAGGGTTATAAAAGAAGCCTTAAAAATTGATACACAGTGTTAGTTCCAGAGGAAGACAAATGTCAGAATAAAATACCTTAATTTGCTTCTGGGAAGGTTAATTCAGAAGATCAGACAATGCTAATTCTGAGTTAATTTATTTTAAAATGGGGTGTTTTGATTGAAAATATTGTATGATGTAAAAAACATGTTGATAACTATCAACACGTTTTTGTCATTACATTAAGTAATTTTTTCTGCTTTCTCTATCTGGTTTCAATTACATATTTTAGTAGATAAACAGATTTTGATTTCTCTTCAAGATCTTGTTTAGAAGTCCTGCTTCCATTGCCATTGTGGTTTAAGCCCAGATGGCAACTCAGCTCCATGCAGCCTCATGATTGCTGCCCTCCTTTTGGGGTGGTGGAGACGATTGGAAGACTAAAATGATGAAAACAAAGAGCAGAGCAAAACAAGGAATTCAATCATCATGGGCAGGTAGGTGTTCAGCCATGCCCAGGAAACCAGGGCTCCATCATGTGTTGCAATGACCTGAGAAGACAAATGCCATCACTCCAAACATCCCCCTCTTCCTTCTTTTTCCCCCAGCTCTGTATGCTGAGCATGGCCCCATATGGCATGGAATGTCCCTTGGCTCAGTTGGCACCTGTTGTCCCAGCTGGGTCCCCTCCCAACTCCTTGTGCACCCCCAGTCTCCTTGTTGGTGGGGTGGCATGAGGAGCAGGAAAGGCCTTGGCTCTGTCCTAGCTCTGCTCAGCAGTAACAAAAACAACACTGCTTCCAGCACAAATCCAAAGCACAGCCCCATGCCAGCAGCTGGGAAGAAAATTAACTCCACCCTGGCCAAAACCAGCACAGTTCTCACAGGACCCTGCAATCCAAAATCTGCCTGCATGTTTGTGACCTTAATGAGGCTGCTGTTCCATGCTGAGCTCAGCCAGCCCCGAGGTCTGCTCAGACTCCTTTTCTTTCTCAGTTGTCTTATGAAGTCCTTCAGTACCAGTTCAGATCAACTTGCTGAGCCCTGGCAGGATGAGGATGTTTCTGTTTTGGGTGGGGTGTGCAGACAGTCTGCTCAGTTGGTTTTCAGCTACAACCTTCTCAAGGATTGGAAGAGATGGAAAGAAAGATTAGGGTTTGCGACAGAAGGATGGGTTTTGACCATTTTGGTAACAGCTTATCTTAAAACTGCATTCTCTTTCATGGGAAATCAACTCTTTCTATACAAAGTCTCAGATTTTATATGGAAAACCTCTCATTGAATAATTTTAATTGTTTTGAATCTTTCATGATCTCAGAACAGAAGTTTTGTAGTCCACACAAGCAAATTAAAGAGAAACCAAATAGAGCAAAAATACTTAAGAAGTGGAAGTAAGAATAATATCAGAAAGTAGAAGGGGAAAAGAACCTGAGGGGCAAAAAACCCCCTCAACTACATGAAACATACACCACAATAAAAAGGCTATTTTTAAATATAGAACCTGAAGTGATTTTACTCTGGGAATGTAAAACATTTCCTATGTAATACAGTTAATGGATAACAGATTATGTATACTGTTAATGGATAACCGAATAATAAGTTACTTTTGCATACCCACACATCATTTACTCTCAAATAATTACCAAAAACTTAATTTGCTTCCACTTACAGTGTATGGCATAGTTTTTTCAGTGTTCTAGCATGCTTATGTATCATGAGTCACACAGACTAAAACATGATAAGAAGCATGTCTAAAAGATTAAATTTGAGTAATTAAATTATTGCTGTGCGATTACCACTCTGACCTTAAAAGTCCAGCAAATTGTTCATACTCTTCAACTTTTATGTTAAGATAGCATGTTTGGATCAAATGTTACAAGTTTTAAATATATTATTTTATATATATGTATAAAACCTCTATGTTTACTTGCATTTTAAGTATGGTGAATGGCAATCATCACATGGCTGAAGATTAAGCTAATAGGAAACTGAGGCAGTATTGCCTGCATCGACTGAGCAGCAATTGCCTTTGAAGATATTGTTGAGAGATATTTATGCTTTAGCCTAATAAAGCTTTAAATAAGAAAAAAACACTTGCAGTTATAACATTGTGTGCTTTAGTGTCCTGTTTGCTTTGCTGTGCTTGCTTAGCACCAGTAGCCAGGTTTGCTGAAGCCTTAGGCTGCAATCTGAGAACTTTCACCTAGATATGATTTTCTCTGGAATGGAGTTCATTTTCTTAGTCATTTTTCTAGTAGCTGGTTGTCTTTGTTTGAGACAAATTGGAGGAAAACATCCTCTGTTAGAAGGCAGGCTTCAGCTGCCCTCCCCCACCAGGTCTGGGAAGAAATACCTCAGAGGAAAGTGAAAAAGAAAAAAACCTATTTATTTAACGAGTAAAGTGCACACAAGCACGGGAAAATAAAAATGCTAAACAATAAAACCTCTTGCTGTGGAGAGAATCTGGTGAATTTTCAGTCCTTTCTGTGGGTGTGGTCTCTCTCTTTGAAGCTGGCTGTTCAGCATGGGCCCCTCCGGGCCAAAGGGTGTAGGGTCTCCCGGTGTGTTCTGGTAATTGTTGAACAGCTCCATAATTCTGTATATAACAGCTTAATAATTACTGAACAGCTCCAGAAGAGAAGAAGAAGAAACCAAAGTCCTAGGGAAGCAAAGGAGTTTAACTCTTCATCTATCTCTTCAGAGAAAAGGAGCCAAGAGCTGGGAAAAGCAAGAAGGTGCTTACCTCTGCTCTGCAGCAGCAGCAGCAACTATCTTTGTGTCCTTGAACACAAACCCACTTTGAAAAGTTCTTCTGGCTTTTTTCTTCTTTCTCTCACATCCAGTTTTAAAGACACAGAAAGGCACAGGATCCATGTCTGGGCATAGAGCAGGTGACAGGGGATACACGTCATAAAGTCACCCCAAGACACTGGTACAGTGCTGTGTTTTGAATTTTGTATGAGAATGATGTTGACAACACACTGATGTTTTAGTTGTTGCTATGTAGTCCTTACTCTGAATCAGGAATTCTTTGCTTCCCATGCTCTGCTGACTGAGCTAGTGCACAAGAAGTACACACCAGAAGATAAGGATGCAACAGCCACCAGCAGAAGTGGCAACTCAGTAAAGTAAGAACAGTAGTCAGTCTACCTGAGTGGATACAGGAGAAAGAATCCCATAAGGATTTATAAGACACCAGACCAGAAATCATCACTGGACCAAAAAGTGAATGCAAGGCACATGAACAGCACCTGAAGAACAGGTGCATAGACTGTGAGGGTACAAAAGCCTGGGGATTTCTTATTCTGAGTCCCTCTCCAGAGGCATCCAGCTCAAGCTGATCTGCTGCTAGACCTCCCTATCAAATAGTTTGTTTATTTATTTTTCTATATCCATCACCTGAGACTCTGCTGTGAGAAACCTGATATTCCTGAGCAACTCTGTAGTTACACCCCCAGCATATGGAGGCGTTTTCTGGATGCTCCAGCCAGAGACACACCCCTGTCTCCAGGAAGCAGCACCTAGTGTCTGGTATAGTTTGGGTTGTCCACCATCCCAACTGTCTCACACATCCAGCCTGGGATCCCTGTTCCACAACTTACTAGTTTTTTCTTTTGGCCAAATTCTTCTTCAAGCAACCAGGCTGCTCAACACGTTTGTCACAATTTCTCAGCTTTAGCTGTGACTCACATTCAGAGGTGATGACTACAAACACTGAGATGCCAAGGCTCTAGATATTTCCCCTAGGAGGTGAGTAGGCCAACTAGACCATGCATTTCCTTGATCCCTACTGCAGTCCTGTAACACCAAAAAAACCCAACCCAAACCCACAAATAAAAAAATTATCTCATTCCTAGCCGTACTTTACCAGCCAAATTCTGATGTCAGACCCTGGTCAGTCCCTCTTCCATTTGTTCTCAAACATGGCTCTCACTCTATCACAGCCCCTCAAGAGCTGGTCTTTGTGACTCTGGCTGGGAGAGGTGTCTTGAGTCAGATAATCTGCCAAGTGTAATTTCGAGAGACAGGGAGGCTGCACAGAGAGGAGCTGACACGTGTTCTGCTCAGGCTGTACCAGTCCAGACTGGGATGTGCTTTGCTGTCCTGCTGAGTTTCTAGCCTGACATACCTGGCTGTTGCTGTGCCTGCACAGCACATCTGACCACCTTTACGACAGGATGAGATTCCCACATCTCTCCAGGACAAGGACAGAGCAGAAGGAGGGAAAGAGGGTTTCCTAGGAAAACCTAGGGAACCTAGGACTTTTCATACACCTCTACCCTTCCCCATGTGCCTCTCAAGCAGAGCTTGTGTTGTCCTGACCACTGAACCATGACTCCCAGGTTCCCAGCAGACTTCTGTTCCTGCAATTCCTGGTTGCTGAGCAGATATAGATGGATCCTGAGATGCTGGCAGCTGTATGTAAAACAGTACTGGGTGGATCTTTCACTTCACCAGTTGGTGGTGTGACCCCTGAGAAAAATCCTTGCCTTATTACCCCAGATTTCCCTGACCAAGGCTGTAGAAGATGAGCTTCGACACAACAGTATCAAAGGTTGAAGACAGACTGCAAATTCTGACAAGAAACTATCATGGATCACCAGAAAATGGGTAAGAGCCTCTCTAGACATCATTGTAATCTTTACATTACAATCTTTGCAAACTTCACATTAGCTAAGCATTTTACAATTCTAGGGGGCCACCATTAAGTTTTTTGACTGTAAGTTGAACTTTTTTCCAGAGAAACCACCATCCAGCCATCCGTGGTAAAAAACCTTCCCTTACCACAAAATTACCCCTAAACTACCCTTTAAATACCCTTTAAGATCGCCTTTGCAAAGGTCCACCTGGACCACTGACATACAGAGCTGTGGAGTATTTATACAAACAATGTGTCTTATAGATAGGGGATGGCAAAGCAGGGTTTGCTTGGTTTTGGCTTCAGGGGAAGCTGCAAAAGTGTTGGTTTGATGGGATACTTTCAGGGGACTGTGAGAGTGGCTGGTGTAGATAAGCAGCTATCAAACAGCAGAATACAACTTAGCAGCCATTTCTCTGCATTTGAGGTTTCTTCACAAAAGGAGCCAGTGTATCTCTGAGCTGTCACTGAGCAGCTGGGGAAGTGCACAAGATTAGTTGCAGAGAGAGTTTTAAAGTTGCTTTCTTACAGCTTTTATTTGTGTAGGCACAATTTGTAGAATACAATTCTCATTGTGATTTTATCACAGTATGCAAGTAACTGAGGTCCATGTACGAGCATACCATTATTTGTGTTCATAGCTGACCTTATTTTTAGAGGTATAGTCTCAGTTTGAATCTAATAAATCACAAGTTACACTTAGTGAAGAGTTGCTGAACCCTTTGTTCGTATTTCACTTCTCTAAAACGCCTTATATACATGATGTTAAGTGTCCCTTGCAGTAGAATTGCTTGATTTCTACTGATAAAATGAACAAAAGTACTTATCACTGTTACCTAAGGTTGCCTAACAACTTCTCTGACAATAATAATTGCCCTATAATTAATAGCTATTTACTGGTACATATAATTATGCCATTATTATGTAATTATGCTCTTATTAAATACTATTTAATGAAAAATCACTTTGTCTGGACAGAAAGAATAATAGACCACAGAACATTTTTCATTTTCTAAGGAGTTAAACACATCTCAATCATATGGTGTATTTTTAAAACTACTTTTAAACTTTAAAAATAATTTTTAATTTGCTGGGATGGACTTCTGAAAGATTAGGAAAAGTGCATTCTGAGAAGATTAGAGAATTGGTGGAGGAATTTGTGAGAATTTGTGAATCTCCTTTCACAGTGATATCTTGGCATTTCAACCTCACTCATTAAGACTTTGCATATAATAAAAAACACTACAGGGAAAAATAGATATAGAAGAAAATCTCTTTAATCTTGAAAGTAAGCCTATTTAAAGATAATGCTTGCATTTAGTATCACTTGTTGAATATGAAATAAATACCCAAGATGCTTATACTCTAACATAAATTTAAATTCTAAAAAATCTGGAGTTTCACAATATTCCAATGAGACAATTCCTCAGCTTTCCACTTCATGTGTAAGTTTATACATAGCTTAAGATTACGAGATACACATATTCTTCAGAGAAGACAAAAAAAAAGCTTCTCAGCTTTGTCATATAAGAAAGAACTTTTGGCCAAGTTTCAAAATCCATTCTGCTTACATTTCTGTTTAAATTTTAAAATCGCTGTCATAGATGAAAGCATTAATAAATATGAGATTTGAGATGCCAACAAATCCAATAGTCTATCCAGCTGATAATTTTTTACTTTTTGCAGAGGGAATGTGAATCCAGGGATAGGGGCAGATTTTTTTTTCATCACAGCCACCCACATATTCATGCCTCTTACTAGTCTGAGGTATTTTACCTGTTTAAAGATTCCTCATGTATTTCTCATGTTAAATAAATTTTTTTCTTTTTTTCTTCGAAACGGTTATGAAACATGTCTTATATGTGCTAGATATTAGAAGACAGCCACTTGATTCTGACTACCAAGGTGGTCATTAGCTATTCCTTATCAGAGGTGACTACTACTAGAAGTGAATTTTGGTTCCTAACTAGACTCCAACTCATGCTTATGTCTTCATTTAACACAGTATTTTATTTATAGATACACACCTTTATTTATATATAAGTATAGGTATAAAGTAAATACACACACCTCTATGTAGATATATGCACATACATATACTTCTGTGGAGAAATTGAATGCAAAATGTCCAAGAAGAGTATGTGCCAGAATTATTTAGTCAAACTAAAAGATATATGAAGTCACCTGTAGCCATCACATTGATCATTGATCAACCACCCAAAGGCTTATGGTTCAAAATAAAGCCATGTATCCTTTTGGATTTGCAAATTTTTCTCAGACTGTTAGGATGCTAAATCCCGTAGAGGAAAAAATGTGCTGCCTAAATCCTGCTGAATGAAACACATTTTTTGACTTGAAGGCCCACCTATTATGTGATTGTCATGCTTAAATATCAGGTGCACTTATGGAAAACTGGACCTCAAAACATTGCAGGAGTTACTGTGTGTGCATGGCTGATGAGAGCAGGAAAGACAGATTTGACATGAGGAAGGTTACAAAACCAAATTAGCACACTAGAAGAAGTCACTAGTCCAACATCTTTTGGAGCCTGAAGGAACACATTTAGGAGTGAGGGCACAGGATTACTCCTCAATGCAGCTGATAAATTTCATCAACCAATCTGGTTTGCTCCTACTGCCTAAAAAATAAAAACAGTCTGTGTAGCATCAGAAGGCAAGTTGAGGATTTTTTTGAAGGCAAGAAAATCTGATATTCAAGAGCTTATTGAAAATCTGTCATCACTAAAAAGATAATCTCATGTGAGAAGTACTGAACTGTGTTAATCTCTGTCATTACTCCATTTCAATCATTAAATTATCCTTGGATGAATTTAGTCTGCCTGTAAGGAAAACTACAAAACACCAGAGTCAGTTAGAATAGAGTTAACCTTACTTAAAAACTAAAAAACCCAAGCAATAATGACAAAAAATGGACTATTTCCCTTAGTAAGCAGAGACTTTGTAATAGTTTTATTTCCAGTTAGATGAAAAAGTTAAATCTGAACAGGAATTTTGAATGGGTTTTGTTTCTTTCTTTGTTTGCTTGCTTTTGTTTTGTTTTTTTTTAAAAATCTTTTAGCATGAGTACTCACTTCACAGCTTCAAGTGAAAACAAGGAAGTCCTAAAAAACTGAATTAATTATTGAATTACTTACTCCCCATTTATACTAATTAGAAGAAAACACTTTAAAGGAATTATACTTCAGTCAATAAAATAGTTCAAAATGCAATTTGAAACAAGACAAATGAAAACACTGAATTAAGAGAAATTGGAATCGCTTGCAGCCACCCAAAGGCTGGCCCTGTACCAGCAAGTGAACCGTGCTTTGGGTATGAGAAAAACAAAGAGTGTGACTGCCCATAAACTAATCATAATTAAATCATGAGAGCCAGACAGTGGTAAATACTCCATTGCTGAAAAAATGTGTACAAGTTTTGAAGCCATTCAAGGAAAGATATATTTTTAAGTTGTAGCCTCTCTGTTTCCTGAAAGAATAAGACAAAAGAAACAAGGGTTTTTTTGATGTGTCTGTATATTATCACATCCAAAGTCGGGTGTGCAACATCTGGGTGGATAGCCAAGAGTAAATACATCTGGGGAAAGAATCACAAAGCTCTGATGTGGAGCTCTCCTTCAAAAAAGGCAGAATAAATATGGGTCATACGTCGGCTGTTCGGCTTAAGGTGGAGAGGCAGGAGGGTGAAGCAAGTGAAGAATTGATTTCTTAAGCCAGCGTTGGAAAGCTGTTGCTTCCTCCCTCAGCACCTCAGTGCTACTTGAGTCACTCCTGCCTCAGAAACCAAGACCAGGGCTTAGGAAAGGCCAGGGAGACAAAGGACATTCATTCCTGAGAATTTATGGTTCTTTCTCATCCCTTTCAGCTCTGACAGCATTTACTATATAATTTGCTTTTCTCTGCCTCATAGCTTTACTCCTACGGTGCAAATGGGAAAAGATGATTTTGCTCAGTGGAAAGTAGCAGAAGCCCTTTCCTGTTACTGGGGGGAAGTTTAGTGCCTGTTCATATAATGACACATTATTGAGATAATTCTAAGTGTCCTGGGAGTTACCAGACCTACTTTCCTAAAGAATACAGTAAATTTGTCATTTTTCCAGAGAAAATGGAAGTAGAACCAGCTTGCTAATTCATCCGGCTGACTCAGTGCAGAAGGCAGCCCACTTACTCCCTTAATTTCAGCACTCCAGGAACCCATTACACCTGACTGTGCAGAGGTAGGAGCTTGTCCCTGAAAAATGTTCCTTGCCGTGGTGTTTACTACGTGCTTGTTATTACCAGCAGCACTGATGCCGTCTGTAAAGTACTTGATATCACTCTGCAGGAAAATAATTACAGGATTTTATTTGTACTGAATCTGGTCCTCAAGAGAGACTGATGGTGTTACACATGCAATTCTAGGCAGAATTTCCTCTCCCTCTGTTTTCCTGCTTTAGTAGTTTAGAGAGTACTGCATTGAAAGTCACCTGCCAGTTTTATTGTTCACATATTGTATACCCACAGTGCACTTATCAGGGCATGGGAAGATATTTAAATATTTAGATTGAAGTGCATATTACTGGTTTTTTCTAATCTATGTATTTTTAACCACAGAAAATAATGCAAAATGAAGACAGAATTAATCAATTTTAAGTCCTTTGCCTGCAAGTATTATAACTCAAGCCATGGTTTTATTACACAAGGGAAATAAAAATTTGACATCTTGGGATCAGAACATAAAAATAGAGAGAAAGAGCGCAGATACATACACACATGGAGATTTACATTTTTTGTGAAGTGAGGCTGAAATCTTAGGGTGTTTTGTATTGTCACTCCAAATAAATTTAATGATTTTTTTTTATTTTTCCAAAAAGTCTGTTATTGTTCCACAGAGATATAGAGCAGTATTTAATAAATAAGAATATACCATAAAAAAGGTGGCTAGCATTCACCTAGCAGCATGAAGGAAGTAAGTTCTTAATTTCTTTCTGAATATTCACTTGAATACTTAATAGAATATATGTATCCCATCATATATGTCTCTATCCCAATCAAATGTCATTTACAACTAAAGCATCATGGACAATGTTTAGTAAAAAGAGTCTGGTGAATTGACTGAGCCCATACAATTCTTTGAAAAACCTATTTTTTTTAAGGAACATACCTAAAAGAAGTCACTGGTCAAGGATTTTATGTATATTATTATTATCCTTTACTTTCAAGACATAAAATCTGTTTTACAGTATACAGAATACATTTGTCACTTAAAGGTTATAACTGTTGGCTTTGGCAGGAAAAAAAACCAAGGTTTAGTTGCAAAATGAAATAACAACCCTGGAAGATAATGAGCAAAAATCTTAAAACAGAAATTTACAGCATTTACTGCTCCTTGTCATCATATTTTCAATATGTCATGAGTTGTATAAAATGGACATAATAACTTGAAAACGATACAATTTTATGTCGTGACACTGCAAGTGTTTTGCTTCTGACTGTATGAAATGGCCTAATACAATAAATTTGATAAATATTGTCACAGGAAAAGTAACAAGCAGCAGCATTCTGAGAGTACACTGGTATCTGTTGAAATCCCTTCCACTATACCCGGCTATTATAAAGTTAGACTAAATTTAGGGAACGACTGCACCTCATCCTATAGTGAGCAAAGCAGCTGGCAAGCTGCAAAGGTTCCCCTGCTTTTAGGAGCACAACCTGTTCCTGCTTTCCTTCTGTAGATGCTGAAGTACCATGACAGCTCTTCTATAGCTGAGTTGGTGTGACAACAATCAATGTTTTTAAATAGCCTTCACTTGTGGACTTTGTGTAAACAAAAGACAATAATAAGTTAAATTGGTGAAGAGAAGTTAGACAGAGATAACTTGAGTTACAGAGTTATGGAGGGAATGCTAGCTTACCCTCACTTACAAAGAAAACATGTAATAATAGTGAATTCTGATGCTTCTGTGAAAATGTTTTCTGAGAAAATATTATACATTTTCCATGAAACATGGTGAAAATTAAGGAAGCAATCCAACAGTGGGAGTATGGTCTGATTATGCTATGTGCTGCCCTATTGATCTCAGGCAGGTTGTCTCTTGCTAGAATACATCATCTAAATCACAGTGTTTACCCTGCTTCCCTCCTGTAGGTCATTTTGTCCAAAAAGCAATTTGAGCATTAAGACATTCAGATGCATGGGTACAGAACACCATCAACACATCATCTTATAAAAGGAAATAATTCAGTTTTTAGCAGGAGTAACCACCAAATGAGTGAGAAATTAACAGCATGAGAGGCACAAGTTGTTTTAGTAATACAGTCTTTGAAGACATTGATTAATGTAGAAGTCCAGAAGGGGTTAAAATGTCTGTCCCAAGCACTGACAGCTGAGTCAACCAGGACTTATTTGTAAGAACATGCTGTGCAAAAGGACAGGATGTGTCTGGAGGAGGGGCTGTACAGAGGTAGGGCAGCATCCTCCTTGTTCTGGCTCCCAGAGATAAGGCCAGCACACTGCAGCACAAGCACAGGGAGGATACAGCTGAGAGAGATGGGCATGCACTGACAAATGAAGGCCACCACCGTGGGGCAGGGGGGGAATCAAGACCACCAAAGACCCCTGAAGACCTCTGACTCATTTCCAGAGAGGTTTAGAAGAATAAACTGCACATGATAAGTAATTTGTATAGATAGTGGGACATTTAGCTCCAGGGTGGGGAAAACTAATCTGTAAAAAGGTATCCCCACAGAGCCTTGGTGG
Source organism: Rhipidura dahli (assembly GCA_013399225.1). Classification (NCBI taxonomy): domain Eukaryota; kingdom Metazoa; phylum Chordata; class Aves; order Passeriformes; family Rhipiduridae; genus Rhipidura; species Rhipidura dahli. Next base: position 214,433 of record VXAC01003807.1, read on the forward strand.
TGCCCACAGGACTCTGGACACCTCTTCAACTGGATAAATGCTGGAGTCAGGACTGGTGACCGTCCCTCCCTTCCTTCCTTCCTTCCTTCCTGCCTTACTTCCTCCCTTCCTCCGTTCCTTCCTCCCTTCCTTCCTCCCTCCCTTCTCTCTCTTCCCTTTCACCCTACCCCTTACTCAAAATCCACCACAGTGGGTGGCTATAAGGGCCTAACATACAATTTCTATGCCACGTGTATAATCTGCTATTAAAAATTGCTAAATTTTTGTGGACCCTCTGGCTTTTGTCATTCCACTTCAACCACAGTCATCAAGTTTATTCTTACTGGAGAGAAATCCAACTACATGAGAATTTCACCAGGAAAACAAATTTCGTATTAACATGAAGGGATACAGACTTTCTCTCATTAAATTCTTTTTCTCTTTCTCTTTTATTTTGCTGGTGAGTAGCAAGGGAATGAATGTATTTGGACTTTTTTTTTTCACTTATGGGAAATAGTGATCTCTCTATTCAGTTAGATTCAACTAGTAGCATCCAACAAAACTGGTTTCTGAATGTTTGCATCTGGCCCTGAGATATTATCAACACAGATTATGAGTATAGGACTGTATAGATAACATAGATCCTGAAATTCTATAAGTTGCATCTTTAGTTTTCACAGATCAGATGCAATACCTGCATATACACCATTAAGCTGCTGCTCTTCTTTCCTCTTAATCTTCATTCAGAATTTGTACTTTTCTTTCACTTCCCACATTTCCTCTCTTGTGAGCTAACATGTCAGTCTCCATATTATCAGGCCTGTCACTGTCTAGATTTTACTGTGATCAAATATTTTCCCACATCAACACCTCTGAATTTTTCATTCCTACAAATCCCTGTACTGGGCTTTCAAAACCTCCAGGTCTCTAGACTTGGGTATGTGCCGAAACGTGCAGTGCCTCCTTCCATTTCTCCACTGCCAAAAATCAATACAAAAGCACTACCGTACCCTGTTCTAATGTCTGCCAGCTATTATAATTAAGTTGGTTCTGAGACGAACATCCTCGAAATTCTAGAGATTTGTGTGCTTGGCATAAACCTGGACAATGAGTTCAGGCTCTTATTTTACTACAAGTCCCACATATCACAGTGAACAATCCAAGTGCTGATATAGCCTTTAAAAGCAGACTTGGAAATTCTTATGTCTTCATTGTGGTAACACTATCAGCAAATTGGCATCTGCCAAAATAATTTCTGACCCATCATTTAAATGCTGAGGTGTTCAGAGCCCAACCAATGCAAAGCTAAAATAACCCAGCAAGAGATTTTGAGACTGAGTAGACATCAGTCCCACAGCTAAGTACAGTGCACACCAAATCTGTGTGCTTTGTCTATACTTTATATACTCTTGCAAAGGACTATTAGAATCTGCAGAAATTGTTTTGTGGAAAGAAAATTTGAAGACAGAGAGAAATCTGGACAAGTGTCAAACAGATACTGAATCTGAGACAAGTGACAGCTTTCACAGCAGGTACAAGTAAAGAAATCTGGTTTAAGGATCCCCAGAAAAAAAAAAGTACAGATTTTTTTGGTTTTAATTCCTTGGGATATCTTTTACCGCCCAAAGAAAAGCCTCTCAGAGGCTCTTAAATCGCCCGAGAAGGACACAGGCACAGGATAGTGGGATTGCCACTGGTGCATGTAGAAGCAGCCAGCTGAACACATAGCTTCACTCCACTCCTGCCTGTCAGCTGCCTGATCTGTTACACCAATGACAGATCACATCCTTCTGCATCCTTTCTTTTTTCCAAGATAATTTAAAGGTTTTTTCTCAGACTTGTCGATTGCTTACTGATGACACCATCCTGCTATCGCTGCAAATACATCCTTTACCTTAGAAACAGCTCTTTAACTGTGTGAGAAAACATGTTGCAGTCCTGACTCCCTGTCTATGTGGATAAATCTTTGACTGGCAGGTAGTCAACTTAGATTTTTACCAAAAACTCATCTGTGTAAATTCCATGTGTTGCTTATATATTGTAAGAGAAAGAGCATGTGATGAAAAAATTATATGGCACCACTGTTGGGGTACCTTTTCATGATCTCTCTGGTTTTCGTGCAAGCCATTACACTAAGTGGCATCTAGTATCCAAATTCATAAATGTGAACAGAAGTCCATTGATCAGGATTTTTTAAATTAGCTTTGTTGAAAAAGTCATCATAATATTTCAGGCACTTTTTTGTATTAGTAGTAGGGAAGCTGACATGAGCAAATATATGAACAGAAAAGGCTTGCTGAGAGCTGACTTACCAGGATATCTATTTAACTTCAATATTTTACTATACATAGATAGCACCATCCTTTCTCCAGAGAGAAAGTTATAAAGATAACTCTGGAAAAATGGTCGTGCTTAATGAGCCTGGGCTTTTTGTTTTGATGTGAATGCTTTCTCCATTAAATAAAGCAAGAGCATAAATAGGTATTTCTCTTTTAAGAGCAGAGGAAATAAGTTATGACTGGCTTGGGTTACTTCTTTATTTGCTCTTGACTAAACAAGAGTTCAAACTGCCTCTCACAGACACTTACGGGAGAAGGAGAAACCTCCAGATGGGCTACAATTGCTGAAAATGAGCAGATGATTTTGTAGAAGAAGGAGAATTAGTTGACTATAACCAGTTTCAGGAGCATTCTGACAAATACCCTGATTTAAACCAGAGTATTTCCTAAAGACTGAAACTTACAGTTTCAGAAAAAGGCTTTTAATCAGCCTGGTGTTGGTTACATGGAGCAGTCTATGTGCGAGGGCAACGATGTGACAATTGTTCAGAGTGCAGTGCGGAACTAGCACCTGAACAGCTCTGTCTGATGTTTATTTAGCACTTTGCTACAGTGTCCTTACCTCCAAGATGTGCTCATCATCAGACACAGGAGGGAACAAAGCCTGTGTTTGGACAGCTATGTGCTTCCTATATCACAGATCCAGCACTGGCTCTTATCAGAGGAGTCAGGGGAACCTTAACTGTTCTAATTTATGTTCCTTTGCAGCGTATCCCTTGTTAACTTTTTCCCTAATAGGGAATAACTGGAAAACAGCAGGGCTGGGATGTGCTCCAGACTTTTCCCAGAATTTGCCCCATCTTGGACACCATGTTTTAATGCATGTTTAAAATTCTGTAAGGGCTGGTTCTTATCAGCATGAGCTTCAAATTCAACTATTGTCTCCCACGTATATTCCAATCACGCAGGACAATACTCTGGAGAAAAAGCATGTTTTGTTATTGACGTAGGGAAAGAAATGCAGTTGCCACTAAGTGGTGTTCTGTAAGCCTTGTTTCAGGCCAGAACAAATTTGAATGGGTAATTTTAAGTCACAACAACAACAACCCCCTAAACTGATGCAATAAAACTACAAGGATGTGAACTGTACTTACAGTAATAGTATTACAAATTACATCCTTAATTAACTAATCTTACTTTGCTGCCATGTAGCAAATTGGGTTTATTGTATTTTTCTTGACTTTTTGGATACAATTTATTTATCTATTTGAACAGAAACTTGTTATGTTCTCAGTGTTCAATATTGCTTCTGTTCTCTTCCAGGCTGGAATGGGATACGCCGTAAGAGAACTCATTTGCTCTGTGTTTTTTGAATATAAAAATATTTTTATACTACTAAAAATACAGAAAATCAGGAAAAATAAAAGTGTTTCCTTTTGAGATATCAACATAACTCTACATCATGGACAGATTGTATCATTATAAGCAAAATGTGTGAGTTTAAATGTGCTAGCTTTATCAGCTACATCAACACAGCCAAGAGCCTTGCTGAGAAGAAAATTTTCAAATCTAGCTTCGGAGTGTGCTCCTCATAAAATTTCTCTACCCCCTCCCCATAAATAAAGCCCAACCAAAATGCCTGAAAAGCTCTTTATCTAGCATGCAAAGACATTTTCTTGAGGGCACAAAAGCTGCCTACTTTTGATAGAGTTAGAGCCCTGTCTGTGCTAAGGTGTGACTGATTTTGTCATTTACAATGATGCTGTTGGTCAGTTCCCATAAGGCTGAGTTTTCTGTTTGGAGTGAGCCCTTTCAAAACACAATTTTTCTGAATAAAGTGAGCTCTCCAATGGATAAATATTTTATTAAGTTCTCCTTTGCTGAAGTCCCTCACACAGGCGGTTATGTTGACAGATATAAGTTATCATCGGGTTATGTACCTTGTTCTAAAGGACTGCGACCAGTACTTGATACATAGGTTTGTTTTTCTTTTATTTTCCAACCAAAACAAATCTCCAAACAACCCTCTGAAGCCTTTCTGAAGTTATTAGACCTAAAAACAATTGGGTGATGCTGTAAGGGCTTATCAGATGTGCCTCACTGTGTTCCCATAGCAACCTTCTAGAGGATAAAGTAAAGGCTATCGGGGTAAAACTCTCCATGGGTCCAGATGCTACAATATGTTGCTGGATGTGCCCAGAGGGCTTAGAGGGACAGAACAGGCCAAGGTACATTCTCAGCATATCCTGGATTGAAGAACACTATGGAAAATGAGATAGACTTCACAGGAAAGGCATCAAAAAAATATTAGAAGAATGTCAGTGCTACTGGGCAAATAGCAGGAATTTTGATAAAGAAACGAAGATATATGCATCTCAACACATATATCACTCATTTTATTCTACATAATTAATTAATGTATCTTCAACAGTGCCAAACTAGATTGCACTTTGCATTCCCTTCACATGTGTAAGAGAAATAAAATTAGATAAAAATGAAAAGACATTTTATGTGCTGAACCTGAGGGGAGGGGAGATAAAAGCAGCTACATTCAGCAAATATGCTCTGTTTCTCTGGTTCAACTATTGCTGGTTCAGTGGCAGCACCTAAGTGAAAGATACTGAGCTTTGGCTCCTCCAAAATAGCCACAGAATCAGCAACCCTCCGTCTCCTCCCCAAAACAAAAACAAGACAAAACAAAACAGAAAACACCTTTTAATTTCACTTATAAGAGAGGGATCTTGGAATGACAAGTCAGAAAGAATGAATTTTTAAAAATATATTACTTCCCTGGGTATGTGTCTGGGTGATACCGTTTGGACTATGAAGCCTTCTCAGCATTTTCAGAGTGGAGTCAAACTGCCAACTCTGCATCACAGCTTGGACTTGAGGAAAAGAAAAGTCAACATAAGCCTTTTTCTATTTTTTAATGGCATTATCCTGGTAAGGGGAAAAGCTCTATGACTACCTTTTAATGAATATCCTAACAGATATCAATAAAATACAGCAGTTTACTTAGGTCAGCATTCTTGGAGGAATGTGCAAGGTGACAGTAAAGGCACATCCTCAGGTGCGGCACTCTTTGTGAAGAGGTGTAAGAGCCCTTCTGCTGTCAGTTACTGATGGAGAGGCTGCTGCCTTGCTGCTGCTAGGAGCTGCCTTTCATTGAAAAAATACGGTTCCATTTACAGCATCTTTCATGTGTCTGAGCCCTTCTCACATCTCAAGTGTAAGTGTGAATTTGGCCTCAGGGAAGAGTGTACACATTGCCAAGATGAAAAAACAAGACCACTTCTGTACAAATACCTCCCCCTCAGTCCCTATCCAATTTATAATCCTGATCTGCACTGCCACTGCTTGTGCTCTTCATTGCCTCATGGCAACTTTGCTTTCACGGGTGTGTGCACTGCTCATCGTCCTGCCTCATTCTTCTCCTTTTATCCAGCTGCCTTTATGTTTAGGTCCTTCCTTCTTTCTCTGAGACAAACAACCTCCCAACCTCCTCTCTGTTTTCCTCTCTTCTCAGATTTCTCTGCTATATAGGTTTCAACTGTCCACCTTTGTTATAATTTCCTCCTCCTCGTTTTCTTTCTCATCCTGAGTCACTGCAATAAGAGCAAAATAAAGTCACGCTGACAAGACACATCCAACACTGAAAAGCTACACTCATGGTTGCTGTGTGCTGCATCACATTAATTTAACTGGAGAGGTGTCATTTTAAAGGTACATAGGTGATATCAGGCCAGTCCACCATCATCTTCTTTCCAAGTGGGATGTTTTTGAAAACTGTCATCAAGTTATTGCTATGGCGATGAATATTCCTCTTTCAAAACTGGTACATTACTAATAGGAGATAATGATATATACAAGTAGCTGCTTCCCTGACTGCTCAAAGTGCTCTGTAAAATATCATTCATGACTTGCCTAAAATGTCACTGTTATTTCAGTTCTTAATGACATTGTGATATTTTCTTGGCACCTGTATAACAAGACTCAAATGGAAATGTTCATGAGTAATTTGAGCAAACCATTCTTTTATGTTTTTATTTAATTTTGCTGGCTATGTCTGTTGCATTAAAATTCAGTATTAAATGTTACAAAATGGTAACTGTGCAAAAGTCTTTGCAGATGCATTGCATCTGTTTATATATTGTCCCAGTAAATACAAGCTTGTTGCTACACAAAGGTTAGTTTGTCTTGGTCACACCCTGGCGATGGGCACGCTCCCTCTCTGTCCATTGTGGATCAGAGATTCCCCCAGATTTCACCACTGCACACACACAAACTCTCTCCTCCTTCTCTTCAGTTGCAACCCTGACCTCAGCAGAGCATCTGCTGCTTTTGCAAATGGTTGATTTTTTGAGTCATTAATATTTAACCCTTCAAGCTCTCACACCTGAATGGAAGAATGAAGGGGGCTCATCCTCAATTTTTTCTAATAATTACTGCCATCAGTTCAAGAAGACCAGATGGAGTTATCTCAATGGCCCAGGATCCTTTTATATTCATTCTTTTTCCTGATGAAGGAGGAAACTGTCCCCAAAATTATAACCTAGTGCTATTTTAAAACACATAATAAGGCAATTGAAAATGATTAGTGATAATAAAAAATTACAATGAACCCGCTAGCTTTGCTGAAATATTTAGCTCTTGGGAATTGCAAGGCTTGCACTTCAGGATTGTGATTACAGTCAGTAGTGATCCTCCGTGTTATTTTATGCTATTTTTTTGATTTCAGTCTACAAAATACCGACTCAGACCTAGGAAAGAGTTCTGTCTGTTAACAGACAGCCTTCCTGTGAAACTCTTTTATTTGAAACAGTTAAATTGTGCAATATTCGTCTCATATTAATGAAAAAATGACAATGTTGTTAATGCTCTTAATTCTGTCTCAGCATAAAGATGATCCAGTAATATAAAGTATTGTATCATAAATGATAAAATGTTCTTTTTTGTATGAACCATCAGTCCCTCAGAAATTCTTATAGTTCTGAAAATAATAGGGCAGCATTTGTTCTAGGCTCTTCTCAGGACTGTCCTCAGGCAGTTGTTCTTCTTTTTGTCAATTCTGTAGTTGATTTCCCATGTTTTTCCTTCATATTCAAGCTCAGTTTAGATGCAAAGAAACCCTTTTAATTTGCACAGGGGTGAAATTACAAAGCCTTGAACAGGATCTTGACTTTTTTTGGCTGCTGCATGTAAATGCTACAGGGATTTGTGGCTTTAGGATTTTAACACACTTTGATAGAGGCTATCTTATGAAAAAGAGTTTCGGGTGACAAGACTATTACTAGCATAGTTTTGGTTGTTTATTTGATTTGTCTTTCAAGTGGTACATGTCAAATAATTTTTGCTTCAACCTATTGATATCTACTACTGAACTGAGAAATAAGTTTTGAAAGATCTTGTGAAGCTGAAATGGAAGATGCCCAGATGTTAATGGTATGTTGTTATCTTACACTGAAGTGCTTAGGGAGTTTCAGTAAAAGAGAGCTTTTCATTTTTCCCAAATAACTGGCGTATGAAGATCTGAAATTAGTGACTGATGAAAAAATACAAGACAAACTAAAGAAATGATAACCCAGAATAACACGTAATAGGCACTATTAGGTAAGAATCAATAAGCTAATTTGAATCATTGCAATACAGCTGAGCTATTGAAAGCCTTGGAAAAAGGAATAGTAACCTGTTCTCACCACCATTTCGATGGAGATATAAAATAATTCTCTAGCACTGCCTAGGAGCAACTTTCTGTTTATGCCTACCACCCAGACCTGTCTTTTGTAATCTAGATGAAGGAGCCAGAACTCTCAGGAAATAAAATAAAAGGTCAACAGATCTTTATTTTCAGTTCAGGGAATATAAGACAACCTTATTCTAAAAGCACCATCAGTCAGATAACTCCACTTATGTCGATTATGTCTAAAGTCACCCAGATTTCTTTGACTGTAGAAAGCCTTGCCATCTACAGTTTGTTACAACTTATAACGAACTCCTAGACAATATTAAACTTTTATGTCCAAATCACATCAAAATTCAGTGCCTGCAGGCAGCACTGAATGGATTCTGGTGTAGCTGCTCAGCCTGTAAGAGGGTTGAGTCAGAGAGAAGAGGGCCCTGGTGACACATCCAACAAAACAAAAGTTTACTGATGGCTGGAACATCAGCCATGCAGGAACATCCTGTGCAGGCACCTTCTGATCTTTCAGGTTTTTTAGAATTAGGTCATGCGAAGCCCTCTATTATTATCAGACCTCCACACCTAAAATTCCTCTGTCATGATGAATAGAGCTGCAGCACATAATTCTTTTGTCTAAATAGCCCCTTGTTAAGTGAAGTGGTAAGATGCGACCCAGTGTTTTTAGCAATTGGGTTTTATGTTAAATTACTCTTACACAAAGTTGTTAATGTTTGTCTATATAATATATTGACTATTGACTAATATATTGAGTACTGTGGTGAATGGCCTGAAGCCACTAATGGTCGAGGGCATGTCTGTGCCCTCAGAGAGAGTGCATGGTGGGGCTGTTGGGTAAGGGGTCCAGAAATCATTAACAGAGCACTGTTCAGAGCTGCAGACTGCACTTAGTTAAGAACAACCATTAAAATAGGGCATTATTTAGGTTTTTGAGAAAACATAATCTCTTAAAGGGATTATTTCAGGCCACAAAGGTGATCCAGAGCCCAATCTTACAGTCATTGTTTTGCTAATTAAAAAAACCCAAACAACCATCATTGATATAAATCTTTGCTGTTTAAAGAAACAAATAATCAGAACCTGAACTTTTTGTAGTTTGACATAGCATCCTTTGTCCTGCACATTTCCCTCAAAGGCTCCTTGGGCATTAGCAGGCCTTCAGCTGGGATGGAATCTCTTGGAGGCATATACTCTTGGGCCAGGATTTTCTTTGGCTTCTGGAAAATGACATACTACTACACTTTTGTAGATAAACAGAGCTGAAATGGTGATAATTTTTGCCACCTGCAAGGGAAGAAGTTGCAGAGGTGAAGTTTGAACAAAGGAGCTGTTTCTTTGCAGCAAACTTAGATGAAAATTGAAAACCTTGCTGATTTATTAGGAGAGAGAAGTTGGAGCAAAAACTGGGCTCCAGTCCAAGCCCTGATTTAATATGGCTGGATTTGGAAAGCTTTGGTCTGACTATTCGCTCATAGCATCTTCCTCATAACCATCTTCCTCATTTCTTCTTCACTATGTTTTGGTTTAGAAAAAAATAAAACTTGCAAGTGACAATACAGTATTTTCATTCTGAATAATACAACTGATATAACTGTTCTGAAATATCTGAAATCCCTGATGGGAATCCCACATGCCACCAAGCATATGAAAAGCCCAAGGCAACTGCTAAACCCAATGACATTTTGCCTGAATAGCTGGTCTCTGCATAAAGCCCTGCAAGTATAACATCATAGCTGGTCCAGCTCCTTCTAACAAAACTGTGAAAGGATCAAATAAAGGAAAATCACAAGCAGTTGTCTGTCCAGACTGAGCAGCTTTTAGCCAATTACTTTCAACATTCAATCTTTGACAAGTAATGAACACTGTCTGTTAGCAAAAACAAGAGTGAACAAAGTGGCATTTTATTTCTTTATAGCTATGAATTACCTAACATAATCCTGCAAGCTGAAAAATCTCACAGAAATAGGATTAGTTACAGCAAAATCAGTTCAGATAAGAAATAACTATCCCAAACTTAAGTTCTTTCTGTTAATTTCTCACAAGACTGTTCACAGTTTACAGTCTTTTTATTCCTTCAGAGGCATCCCTCTCCTCTTGGTTTGACTTGGGCAGAAGTTTCAAAATAATATATGGATGCAACCAATCACTCAGATTCTTCCCACTCTACAAAGGTTTCATACAGAATGGCAGTGAGGAGAACCAAACTTGTAGAGAACACCAGAATCACAGAATGTCACAGAGGGGTTTGGGTTGGAAAAGGACATTTAAAGGTTATTCAGTCCAACTTCCCCTCAATGGCAGAAATATTTTCAACTAGATCAGGTTGCTCAGAGCCGCATCACAAGTGACCTTGAATGTTTCCAGTGAAATACACAGCAAGAAAGGGATTTTTACCTTTTCTTCACAGACCTTCTATCAAAGTATGTATGAAACTATTTCCTTCTGCACAATGTCCAATCTTTGTGAACGTTAATAGAAGGGAGAATTATAAATGTTTTAAGAGATTTTATTGTCAAAATGACATGCTAAAGAATTACATAATACATCCATACAAATGATCTGAGGAAAGTTTGTCAGCAAACCTCCCCTGTTCACCAGAACACACAGAATACTGTGTATTCCCACACAAATACTTACACAGGTGCAGACACGGGGTGTGTCTGTTCAGTTTAGAGTGTTACATTCAGCTGCATTAAGAGAACACGCTTCTCTCCTGTTTTTTTCACCTTATCCTTACGGGTTAGAAGCTTCACCAGCTTTCTGGTTTTATTTGGCTCCAAATCATCAAACCTTTCAGTGCTCCTGAATCTTAAATTTATATTCCACACCTTCCTTTCTGCCTTGGCAGGACCAATGGAGGTTGTAAATCAGAATTTGTATTGGAGACTGATTACAACTGAAGTTATTAAATCAAGATCATGACTTTATGACATCAATAATGGTTTATAGCTGATTTATAGCTCATTACTGTTGTTCCTGTTAGTAAAGCATTGTGAAGAAAAAAAGCATTAGATCAATGGGTATTTGCCTGAACATGGAGAAAATAAAAACTAATTAAAAAAATCATATGTGACCACATATAAAAGTATATTGAACAAATCCACATTGTTTCAAGACATCTGTTGTTTTGTGATTTCTTTGGCAGGGTTTGGCTGGTTATTCCTTTTTATTTTAACAAATTCAACTTTGAATAAAAAAATACTTCAAACATAATAATCTTTTTCTGCATTTCCAGTCAAATAAATAAAGTCAGGGATGAAATGTTTCTCTGAAAAGCATAAAATCTATTCTGTAGGTTCTTGGTAACACCAAAGTAGTATAACTTACGTTGCATATTAAATTGCATGAAAGCACATCACATTGCATGTTCTAAGGCTAATTAAAGGTGATTGGTATCTGTTTCATGACTCCATTTGATTGGACTAGATGATCACTTAACACTAACAGCATTAAAAATTATTGATCTACTTCATTCCAATAGGGTATCACCAAATACACATAGTTTAAAGTCCAATAATTTGCCTGCCTGATTTGTCTTTATGTTTCTAAAGAATTCAGAACTGTTGAGGGAGAGAAACAGCTCATCTGATCAGCAATCCTAATCAGAAATCCCCAGTCTGTGTTTCTCTCTGTTTCCTAATGCCCCAAAAAATTCTCAATTGCATGCAAAATTTCATTTTTTACCTTCAGAATCTTCACAAGAATTTCCCCACATTTACTCTATGGAGTGTTTTCTCTCCTTGTGATAGCTACATGCCACTGGAAAAGTCAAACCACTACCCTCAATAGTGAATCTTGGGTCAAAGACAATTTTTTTTTTGTAAATGAATGAATTTTAATCTCATCTCCAGGTGACGCCCCCTGCTTTTCAACTATAGTGACCCCAATACAGTGTGAAGACATAGCAAGACCTTGCCTTCCCATGAAACTCCAGCAGAATCACTCAAACAAGAAAGGCCTGTTACTGAAGGCCAAAACAAAAAAAAGATAAATACATCCTAAAATGACCCAAAATGAGACTTCTTATTTTTCAGAGAGTCTTCTTAATGGAAAAAAAATATGAGAGGTGATAAAATTAAGTGGTATCTTTTACTGTCACGTGTTCTAGGCTACTCTTTCCTATGATTGGCAATGCTCATTTTACGACATCTGGTGTATTACATTTTGAAAAAAATAATGATGATTGATGTAATAATAATTTTTTAAAATGTTATATAGGACATGCCATTGTAAGAACCAATATTTAGCGTCAGTAAAGATTACCTCAGTTTAACATAAATGATTACGTTTCAAAAAAAATCAATAAGGCTCAATTAGTTATTATGTTTAAAGATACACACAGCTATGATGCTGGATTGAAATATAATTGTGTTATGTTATTCATTTTATCTTTTTGTGAAAATAAAAAGCATCATAAGTCAAATGCCTTGTCTCAGTGAACTCATTTTTACTGATGTCAGAATGGGAAAAGATGGAAGCACTAAAGAGTAATAGAATGATTTACAGAAGACTAATATGGATTCATTTTATCGCTGCTTCCTTTAGTTCCTGCCTTTATGCGTCCTTTGGCCTGTGAAGCAGTGCTTCACAGCAAACCTCAGGCACTCAGGTTAACAGAAATCAAGAGAATAGTCACCCTTTCTTCACTTTTCTGCTGGCACTCTGGTTTCAGATGCAGCACAAAGAGAAATTTGAATGTCTTCCAGTCGTGATCTTTCTTCCTGGAGAAATAAATGTCAGGTAAAATTTAAACTCCATTATTGTAATCGGCGCTGGGGCTTTGCTTTCCTCTTTATCATTTCTGTTATCAGACTGTGGCTGGTGACGCACCACACCTTGACATCTTTTTCAAGGAGGATTAAAGCCAGGCAGAGTGTTCATCTGCACAGCTGCCACCCAGGTCCCCTCCTAAACTCGCCATGCAAACAGCTAAAAAAGCACAGCTGTTCCCACCCACCCTGTGGGGGTCTGCCCCTAGAGACCAGGCGTGGGGAGGGGTCTCTGAGTCACAGTGGTCGCAGGGAAATGCTGAGGGGTTACTGACTCTGTGCCTGAGTCCTGTCCCATGTATTGAGAGAGTCTCTGACACGTCCTGACCCACCACAGCTCCCCGTCGAGGTCAGCTGTGACAATGTGCCCACCACCATGCTCTGCTCAGCACCTTCATGGAGAGCAGCCCAAAGGGCTCCTTTGGATAGGTGACAGCTCACTGTCAAAACACAGCAATGCTGGGAAATGTTTCTGCACCTCATCTGGTGTACACAATATTTTATTATATCCTAAATGGGCTTATAGATATTTTTCATTTTAATGCTTAAAGGTGCAGGTGGATTTAGAGCAAAGTTTTCCCAGCTGCTCTAATAGATTGTATTGCTTCTATGAAATGGAGGATCTACTTCAGCACTTGGGAAATACCAGTGTTTGCCTGCTTTTAGGTACATAAACCACTCCAGCCACAAGGGATATTGTGGGAAAATAGAAGATGCTTGTGGAAAGCATGACAGATACACAAATAAATCCTTGAGTGGATAAAAGAGAATGATGAAAGAAAATATATACTTATTTTGCACCAATTCATAGTCCATCAGCGTCAGATTGGATTATTTCTTGTTGATATTCCCCATAAATTTTTTTCTTCTTCAATTTGAATAACAATATTGAATGGAGTAAATGTGCAATGAATTTTCTACTAAATTGCTATTTCATCTTTTTGTTGTCATTGTTATATGCCCACAAATTTCTGATTAAAATTCATGCAGGGATTCATGGTCCACAATATACATACCATTGCTCTCATAAATATAGTCTCTTATTTATAGCTTTGTACCTAAGGCTGAATACACACAAAAAGAAATCTGATGGTGAATACATAACACCAGAAAGCAGGAAATACAATGTTTTCTTTTTAACAATCTGCGTCTTATGGGTTTTAATAAAAAATATGGAAATTTATTGTTACCTTGTGTCGAGCACAATGTTCTCCCAGTAAAACTTATGAGTTGGTAGGGAGCATTACTTCTGTGTATAATCAATGTCTTTGCTTTACAAGGAGTCAATATATTCTTTATTTACTATGACATTGAGAAAAGTAAGAGACATGTCAGTTTTAAAACATTACAGAAAAACTCAATGGGCAGCAAACATTCACTGGTTCCAAAAGCAAGGACTGACATGGAAATGAATTTTCTTCTTCTTAGTTTTCTTTTTCAACTCTAGGGAAAAGAATTATTTATGTTCACATTTTAATTGCTTATCTTAAAAAAAAAAATCAAGAAACATGAACAAATTAGCTAAAAAATTCTTCAGCTTGTTTTCTGTATTTATACATGACACCACTAGCTATATAAATCATTGGAGTGCTGTTGTGGCACTTGTGTCCCAAGTATATATACATACTAAATGTAATAGAATACTTCTCAAATTTTCTTTGAGATGAATGGGAGAGGGACAGATGAAAAGTTATCTAATTTTCAATGGTAGGACTTAAATCCTCATCAAACTCATTTTGTGAGCTGGAATTTCATCATTCCTTTTTGGTGCTCAAGGCCACTGAAAAGAATTAATTTGCACACATAGATTTAAATAGCTTGTTTTCACTCTGCTTAAAAATACACAACTAAAAGTTCTGAAACTTTCCATTTATGGTTTGTAAAACTTCTCCGCTGTATGCATCTAGAGAAAAAGTAAAAGCAATGAACTAAGTGTTCAAAGCTAAGAGTCAATTTTGTAATGTGGTAAGAATAAAGAAATGATTAAGGACTTAAAAAACCTGGGGGGGGGGGGCACAGAAAGAAAAAAATACACTTATGAATACAGAATTCCTATTGTCTAGATTAATATACCTTGATTTAGAGTAGCCTTTACAGACTAAAGAAATGTATTTCAGACACTGAGGTATCTATGGGTTAAGGCTGGTGTGCACTGGGTGAGAGAAGAGCTAAATCCCGATGGGAGTCTGAGCAACTTCCCTTTCCATGGGTGTCACATTTTTACCAGTACCAGATGGTTTCAAACCGAAAGAAAAAAAACTCAGTATCTTTTCTGTCACAACTCCTAGTGACTTGACAAGTTGTTAGTCAAACAAAATCTATTTCTATTTAACGCCTATTTATGAATTAAAATTATTGTGCTTTTGCCATTACTATGATTTTAAAAATACCATACTCTGCTGAATTGGATATAGAGGATTGTTGCTTAGATAGTTCTGCACAAATTTATTTTTTATTGTATTTTACTGAAAGAGTTCTCTTGCCAAATGATCATTATTCATGATTCCAGACCAAAAAACATTTCCAGATAAAATGGGCTCAATCATATTGTTAGGAGGGAAAATACTCAGGCGCCAGATTAGCACAGTGTTTGACTCAGAACCTGCTATAACATAATCCTTTATGATCTGAGCTCATGAATTAGTTTCTATAGCAAAGAGCTTGCCTTACACTTCCAGCAAGGCATAAAGAACAATATAATGCCAGCTAAACATTAATATCCATTCTTTGAAAAGAACCATCCTGCTCTAACGCTCTCATGTAAGTTTCAAATAGGTTGAATTTGAAGCAAAATATTTTTCACACAAAATTCTTAGCATTTAACAAAGGATTTTTTGAATGAAATGTGGGAATATCTATAATTAGACCCAAAGATACTGACTGTGTTGAAAGAGGTGTCTGGAACTGGATGTCAAGTGGCTTATGAATACATATCCACACAAAAATAAGTACAACTGAAGTTGTTTAAAAGCTCAAGAAGCATAGCATTTAAAGATTCTGTACACTGGTTATAGTTAGATGCTGTTGTGCAGAAACTCCAGCCAGAAGCTAAAGACCATGCAGACACTCGCTCAATCCTCACCTGATCAGGGAGAGAATCAGAGGGTAAAAACTAGAAAAATACTCATGGATTGAGACAATGACAGTTTAGTCGGAAAAGCAAAACCCACACAAGCAGAACGAAGCAAGGAATTAATTCACTGTTTCCTGTAGGCAGGCAGGTGTTCAGACATCTCCAGGAGAAGAAAATTAATTCTACTCCAGCCAAAATCAGAACTGATGCTTAGCTTTGTCAACAGTATTGTTGCTTAAGTGTTGCTTCATAATTTCCTTGTCCTTCATCACCTACCCTTTGAAGACAGAGGTGTGGGACACCAGCTTTGGTATCTGCACTCAGAAGAGGTCTCTGACAAGTCTTAACACCACCATTTTTGACATTTTAGTGAGAGGGTAGCAAAATATTATTGTCATTATAAAAAATGATAGTAACTACTGAAGTGTTCAAATATCTTGAAGAAAAGAATCAGAAAATTTAAATCTGAGCTAGAAATAGCTCTCTTCTGGGGAAAATGCCATTCAATATTCCATAAAGCAATAAGTTGTCAGAAGCCCTCTGAAGAGCCTCCTTTCTATCTGCAACACCAATGGTGTTGCCAAATTTTAAAGCATTGATTTAAAGGTGAAAGAGAAAAACATCCCTTTGGGAACACTGTACCACAAGAGGAAGAAAGATGAAGTGCAGTGCTGCTGGAACAAACCCCTGTTCTGTGTAAGCTGTCAGAAACCAAGCACAGCAAATGGATCCTTTGCTTTTGTCATGGCACCTGTTTGCACTAGACCTTGGACACGAGATACTGAAGACTCAAACCCTCTGGACATTGTCAGGTGAAGAAGAAACAGCAAGGAAGAAGCACCATGTTCCAACAAATGAAATCACATAAAAAGCAAGTCTTCTAAGAGAATGTGAGAAATGTAAACTGAAGCATTTTCTTTCCCATCAACAGAACAAGGCAAGGATGAGATTTGACAGACTTCCTTTTATTTTTCTTTTTTTTGTCTCTACTGACTCATATTTTGGTCCATACTACCGAATATTTCAGTTACAAATTAGATACTGGAAATTACTGTGAGAGTATATATCTTCCTCAAAAAACCTCCACTCTGGTTTAATCCAAGATAATCAATTTATTTGCTATGGAAGCCAGAATTTTATTTAAATTTTACCATTTGGGGTTTCCCAGACATATTTCAATTCACTTCCACATTTAATCTTTGGACAAGAAATATGAAACTTTCAAAATAACATTTATTTTGTAAAGTAGAACAAAAATAAGATGTGATCTTCCATATTTACATGTGAAATTAAGAAAATCATGACTACATTATGTAAAAGATGGTACTTAGATGCCTCTTCAGATATAGCAATTGGTTTGATTTAAAGGAAAGTCTTCCATCCACTGAAGCTTTCTTTTACAGACCTTTTAAAGTAGGATTCTCTTTGCGCAGATTTTGGTTGTTCTCCTTTAAAAAAAAAAAAAGTATTTTCCAAATATTAATATTAGATATAATGTTTGGAAACCATATACTACAGTAAAATGCTCCCATAATTACAGAGTGCCATCCTGTAGCACCATTAGCCTGCAAAGTTATTGACAAGTACTATTTGCCACTATCTAAATGTGTTTAATTCAAATACCCAGCTGATTATTTACACTGTTTGCTTTCTGGAGAACATCAGTTTGCTTCTTTTATCCTGTACCTGACTGCAAGCATAGGATTTATTTTTGAGCCCAGGCTGCATCTACAGGGACATTACTAGCAGAGAGGTACAGATGTGATCATCCAGTCCTACATAGTGTTTGTCAGGCCTTATCTGTAGTGCTGTGTCCAGTTCTGGTCCCCACAGCTCAAAAAAGGCACAGACTGACGGGAGAGGGTTCAAAGGGGACCAACGAAGATAAACAAAAAGCTGGAGAATCTGCCCTGTGAGGAAAGATGGCAGGAGTTAAGTCTTTTAATCTGAGAAAAAATGGCTCAGAGAGGATCTCATCACAGTATTCCAGCACTTAGAGTGTGACTACAAAGAGGATGGAACCTCTCTCCTCCTAAAGATCCACATGGAAAAGTTAAGGGGCAGGAGTAAAGTTGCACTAAGAGTGGTTTCATCTGGACATAAGAAATAATTTTTCATGGTGAGTAACACCATCCACTGGAACAATGTCCCCAGAAATTGGTAGACCCTTCATTGCTGGAGGTTTTCCAGATGCAGAGGGACAGGGTGCTAGGTGATATTCCATAGGTTCCCATTCCTGTGCAAGTTTGGACCAGATCACTTTTAACCTGGGCTGTTCAGTGGTTGTATAATCATAACTAACACAGATTTGCCTCATGTGACTACTACAGGCTACACTGGGATACTTTCCAACATATCAATTCAAAAGACAAGTCATAGCTGACAACTTTTAGTTCTTTTATAGATAATAGAAAATAGAAAATCTGGAAAATTCCTGGAGTAAGTGACATTTACACCTGCACTGCCAGAATTGCAAAACCACCAGAGAGCAAAAAGAGGGTAAACACCCTGTAATTTTGCAAACAAATAGCTCAAGGACTTAAAACCACCCATTAGTAAAACACCATTGGATCATTTTGTTTTAGGTAAAAATTTCATCCCACAAAATACAGACTCTTTTCTGATGCAATATGAGTGCTTTGGGGGGAACGGCAGCAGCCTGAGGTGTTAATTAACCTGGCAAATCACAAATTCTCAGAAAAAATTTAGTGTTTGCCTATATATACTGTACAAAAATGAACTCTGAATATGAAATCCAGGAAAATGGACCAAACAGATGTACTGGATACAGGTTTTGAAGCGCTGATTCCAGCTGGCTCCAAGGAGCCCACTCCAGGACCTGAGGGGAGTTGGTGCTGTCTCTGTAGATGATCTCTTCAAGTACTTCAATATTTGACCTCTTTCCTTCTCAATACCCAAAGCAGTAATTAAATTTATAGGCAAGGGATTAAGTTAAAGTTGAGTCTGTTCTGACCCCAACAGTAGATAACGTGTAACTTTGTTTAAAGTTGAGTTATTTGAATTATGTTGGCATGAAAAATAGAGCAGATCTGAAACTTATTTTGGCCTCTAATTTAGGGAATTAATTTGTCCTTAAATGTGAGCAGTTTAGGACTGTCAAGTTCATTATTAATGTCTTGCATTTTTATAAAGCTTTTCATACTGAAGTATCCCAAAATATTTTATAAACTACAGCCTACTGGTCATCCAGCTTTCTGCCATTTACAGCATCTCCAGCAAAAAAGAATAATGAATAATTTTGGCAATGGAAATGACAGGCATATTTCATTTGACATAATTTTTTCAACTTGTTTTGGAATAAAAAACCCCACACTGTCTGCCTTTCAGGAATAAAAATTCATCACTGGAAAATTACCCTTAATACCTTGCACAAAAGAACATTTTGTAGGGTCCATCCAGAACTGGTAGCAGTAGCTATTTAGGCTGTGTTTCATGTGTTTCTGCCATGAGGAGGGAGTTTGTGTGGCAGCTATTCTATGTCTCTTAAAAGCAATCAGTTTTGCAGTGGGTGTTAGCAAAGTAAGTTTTCCCACCCTACATGGTCCACCAGTGACGTGTGCTGGGATAGCAGGCCAAGCTCTATCTCCACAAATTAAAAATATTCCACGTGGTAATTGAAAGGGAGTTTCACATACAGAATGAACTAAAGAAGCTGCACTATGAGGTCTGATTTGTATAGAAATTATGATAAGGAGTAACATCCTTCATTAAAGATTGACTGTTCTCTGTATAATTAAATTTGACACAAAAGGTCATATATCTATGGGCTGGGACACTGGGTAATGAAAATCTCTGCCAGATGCTGTGATGCTGAGAAAGGACTGAGGAGTCTGAGGACTTTAAACATGTTCCCCATCAGTGAGAAGCCACCTCAGACAGTCCATGTGTGCTGTGAGCAGTGGCCAGGGAAGAACATGGTTCCCTGTGAACAGCTGGGATAATTTCCCATGTAAACAAGACATTAGATTTATTTTTGCCATGCAATAGATTAACACATAGACTTCTAATAGCTTTCTAAACCAATAGTTGCATGAACATACAGCTTTTCTAACCTTCAACAGAATGCTTTCTTCATCTCAAAGCAGCAGCAAGGCTTTTTCCCCCTTTTTTTTTAACTTCAGGACAATAGAAGAAAAAAGAACAAGATTTGCTAGTACTGGGAGAAACATAGTTCAGGCTAACATATGCAGGATTAGACATACTGAGGAAGTATCATATTTGCATCTGTGAATCCTGTTCAGAAGTGTATGACACAGTTTCTAACCACACTCTGTCAAGCAAGGCAGAGCTTTTCATGGTAACAGGTTGAAATAAATAAATACAGATAACTGATTTTCTTTCACTGAAACTGCATGTGGTAGGATATGTTGGGAACTTTGCACTTCAGTTTCCTTCAGCATTTTTTGGAATTCTTATTAATCTTACATAATTACTTGAAGAGAAAAATCATATTTAACAAATTTCTAGTACATCAGAATGGTTTAACAGTTAACTCAACTAGGCTGCTAAGAAACATTATGGTACACAAATTTCTTTTTCAGGTTGGTATTAAAAAGATTTGGTTTTCTATATTGTTTAGCATGTGTCAAACAAAACAATATATTCTGTTTCTTCTTCACATTCTTGACAAGTAAAGACCTAAGAGTAAAACTTTTAGGCAATAGCACATGCAAATGTCAACCTTTGCATACAGAAAATGAAATAAAAGAGAGGATTTTAGACAGAACATATTTTTCCTTTTGGCACTGCTTGTCTATTTTAAAGGAGCAAAAAATGCAAAACCATTGCATGAATAATTCATATCAAATCAGATTTTTTGTTCTCTTCATGCTCTGAATTTAAACATAAATGTCCTTATGTGGAGAATATATCTGTGTCTACTCATTAAGCATTTATTTGCTTCCAGAATCTTCCCTGTCTACTTAAAATTTTCATACTTAATGGTTAAAAACAGAGTGGTGTACAGTTCTATGCTAAAAGGTAATAACAATGTGAATAATAGAGGAGATATTTGGGGGGAAAAAAGGAAAAAACCTGTACCTATTCTCTGCTTTGAAGACGTAGAGTGCAGTGAGCGCTCTTAGTCAGAACCAGACATAATTATTATCTGTTTCTCCTCTACAACAGCTCATCTCCAGTTTTCATGATATTTCTAAAAAAGTTGTTAGTAAGCTTATTATCATAAGCTGGGAAGTTTCAGGAAAGGAATTCTTCCCACCCCTCTTTGATTTCCCCAGAGCATTTGCTGCTGATGGCTGATAAGAGTTTAATGATTTAGGTGACGTTATTTTTCTCACATCTGCTCCTGATCTGTCCTGATATTGAAATAAATTATTATCCTGTATGTGGTACTGTAATAATTTCAAGAAATTAATGCTTTCCATCTACTGTTTTCAAAATATTTGTTTCCATTATCTGTCGATGCACAACTGTGGGAGGTAAGGAAGTTCTTTGTCAAATACAACACTCAATATTTTCTTCTTTGATGATGTAACAGTTTGGGGCAATAATGACTTTTGGTGAAGGAATAGTTAGTAACATTCCTTCAGCCCTACTGACATCCATATTAACCCCTCTTTTTTTTTTTTGGAGTGCAGGTACTTTCACTACTCTTTCAGTAGCATTTTCACTACTCTTTCAGCTTGATTAATTGTAATTTTGACTGCACAAACACAGCAGACCACAGCTACCATACTCCTATACACCTGTCTAACCAGTTGTCTGTCTGTCTGTCCTGCTCACTCTGCCAAAGCTTCCTCATTCCACAGGAGCTGATGCTGCTCCAACTACTGTTAATTTTTAGTGCTTACGCATTGCCAGCAGTTTTACAATCTCACTGCAAAAACAAATGGATTCAGAAGCCCTTTACATAGGTAGCACACAGGTACAGGAATGGTCTGGAGTGGTTATGTCCAGGATTTATTTACACCAAGTTTCCTAGTCTTTTTGCCAGCCTCTTTTTTCTCTCTCTTGAGCTGGCCCATGCTCTACATCAGAATGAGAGCAGAGGACACAACTGAATGTGTCCTCTCTTCACTCAGCATGAGACAGCAGAGCTCACTCACAGCCCAGAAAACCACCTGCATCCCAGGCTGCATGGAAAGAAGCATGACCAAGAGGTCCAAAGAGGGGATTCTGCTCCTCTACTCTGCCCGTGTCAGACACCACCTAGAACACTGGGTACAGCTCAGGAGCTTCCAACGGGAGAAGAACATGGAACTGATGGAGCAAGTCCAGAGGAGGACCACGAAGTTGATAAGAGGATTAAAGCCCCTCCCCCATGAAAGCAGGCTGAGAAAGTTGGGGCTGTTCAGCCTGGAGAAGAGAAGGTTGCCTGAACACCTCATTGCAACCTTCCAGTATCTGAAGGGGGCCTACAGGCAAGCCCTTCATCAGGATCTGTAGTGATAGGACAAGGAGCAATGGGTTCAAACTGAAAGAGAGGAAATTTAGATATATGAAACAAATTCTTTAGTGTGATGGTGGTGAGACACTACAACAGGTTGCCCAGGGAAGTTATGAATTTGCCATCCCTGTCAGTGTTCAAAGCCAGGCTGGATGGGGCATTAAGCAGCCTGGCCTGATGGAAGATGTCCCTGTCCATTGCAGGGAGTTGGAACTAAAAGATTTTAAGGTCCCTTTCAACCCAAACCCTTCTATGATTCTAAATAAGGCAAGATTATTCTCACAGAAGATATTTAATGTGGAACAGCCTGCATAATTTCAAGGATGCCACTAAAAAGACAGTGGAAAAATTCATGTAAGTATACAGAATCAACTTACCAGAGAAGGTGAAACAATAAGCCATTACAGTTCTTTTGAAGTTTTACAGCTAGTAGTATGTGTGAGGAGTTAATTGAAGCTGCTGAAGTTAGTTACATTTATCTTCCAAATTCCATTTATTCAATTAAAACAAGATAAGACAAGAGGGTCTTAGTAACAATTGATCCATCTTAAAATTTGTTTTACAAAGTAATTTATCTTGGAAAGAGCTCAGAAGGAAAAGCCAGCTCAAATGTTCAAAGTCTGCCAAAATCACAAATCTCTTACAGGGGAGAGTGATTGCCAGCTTTAAAAATAAGTGTGTCCATCCACTTGTAATGATACAAAAGCTACAGAAGGGAAAAGAGTCCACAAATCCATAGCTACTTCTGCAATGTATTTAAAAAGTGCTTTTAGGTTCTTTGAAACTAAAAGTAAAATCTGGCAGTTTTATATTTTTACTTTTCACTCTTTCTGAAAGAAAATATTTAGCTTTCTAGGGGTTTTTTATGTACTTCAAGGTCTCTTAAGTGACCTGGAGTGTTAAATTAGAAAATCTCTCATATCATCACTAGTGAAACAGCAATTGAATATTTCACAAAATAACTCTTGTCGCAATTTGTCCTATAACTAAATTAAAGAAGGTTGCTAAAAAGGACAGGTGGTGTACCTTATGTTTTCCTCAAGTTACAAGATTGCAGATGAACCCTTATGGCACAGCAGCTGTTTACTGTCACGCTTTTCTATTCGTAATCAGTTTATGTACCATAGTTTTGCTCACATCAGCTTCAGTTAATATCTCCTAAATAGCTCAGCAGGTCAGATTTCAATCTTTTGTGATGTGATAATCCCATTAGATCATCATCCTTACATTATTTTCTCTGTTCCTTTCACTCCTGACATATTTTGTTTATCCTACCAATCAATGCAATTTTCAAGAGCCATCCTTCCACATGACTAAGCTTTTCCAGTTTTCAATTGTTTTCATTGATTTATTCCTTAATGTTCCTACATTTATTTTCTGAGACATCCTATAAAACTCACCTTCATCCTAAGGATAATTAAACTGTTCTTTGTCTCCTGTGAATTATAACTCAGACAAATAACATTTTTCTATTATCTTTCACTCTTCAGACATTTCTTTCAGCTTGATACTGAGGTTTGTATTGGGTTTGCATGGCAAAGTTTTGGTAGCGGGGAGGCTACAAGGGTGGCTTTTGTGAGAAGGCTCCCCATGTTCAGTGGAGCCAGTGTCAGTCGGTTCCAAGGTGGACCCACCGTTGTCCAAGGCTGAGCCCGTCAGCGATGACAGCAGGGCCTGTGGGATAACAAGAGAGCACAACACAACTGCAGATGGAGAGAGATGTGAGAATATGTGAGAGGAACAACTCTGCAGACACCAAGATCAGTGAAGAAGGAGGGGCAGGAGGTGCTCCAGGTGCCAGAGCAGAGGTTCCCCTGCAGCCCGTGGTGCAGCCCATGGAGAGGCAGCTGTGCCCCTGCAGCCCGTGGATACCCACAGTGGAGCAGAGATCCACCTGCAGCCCAGGGAGGAGACCCATGCTGAGCAGGTGGATGCCCAGAGGGAAGGAGGCTGTGGTCCCATGGGTAGCCAACACTGGAATGGCCTCCTGGCAGGACCTGTGCACCCATGGAGAGAGGAGCTCACGCTGGAGCTGGATCCATGGAGAATCCAGGCTGGAGCAGCCTATTCCTGATGTACTGCACCCTGTGGAAGGGACCTGCACTGCGCTGCATGGAGGACTGTCTCCAATGAGAGGGACCTCACATTGGAGCAGGGGAAGAGTGTGAGGAGTTCTCCCTCTGAAAAGGAACGAGGGACAGAGACAATATATGATCAACTGACCACAACCACCATTCCTTGTTCATCCTGTGCTGCTGGATGCAAGGAGATAATGAAAACCAGGACTGAAGTTGAGCCAAGAAAGAAGAGAGGGGTGGGGGAAAGGTGCTTGTAAGATTTCTGCTTATTTCTCTTTATCCTACTCTGATTTCATTTGCAATAAATGAAACTAATTTCCCTAAGTCCAGTCTGTTTTGCCCGTGACAGGAACTGGTGAGGGATCTCTCCCTGCCCTTATCTCAAACCAGGAGCCTTTCCCCTGTCCAGCTGAAGAAGGGAGTGATAGAGGAGATTTGGTGGTCACTTGATCCCCAGCCCACATCAACCCACTGGGCACCTTCACTTCTGCTTTCTGTAATGTCTTCCATGTCAATAAACATTTTTTTTTTTTTTTAGCAGTTAATTGGACCTCAGATATTTCACATTTTGTTGTAAAAGCCCCTGTCTGTAACTATCTTTCTGTTCTTTGTCTTAAAGAAGCTATGTTTGTACCTAAATCTCGGGTGATTTCTCCTGCAGTAAGCTTGATGACATTATGTATAGCTGACATTTATTCCAACACCATCTCCTTTCCTTGCAACTGGATTCATGCATCCCCTCAGTGAATATCTGCCATCAGTGGTCTTTTCATTGCCCTGATTAATGAAAAATATTTCATCAGATACCCTCTGTGGGCTGGTGCAAACACCCTGGGCTCATGCAAATGTGCACTGCGCTTCCTGTTTGGTTGCAGAAGCTCTGGCCACATGAGACAAAGGCAGTTCTCTTTAGAGAAACCTTCACTTGCAAGTTTAATTATCTCCCTGAGGTAATGCTGGTCCCCTCTGTTTTGCCCTTTGACATGTTCTCTCACCGGGGTCAGCAGGAAGGACTTTGGAACCCTACAGAAATGCAGCTTGAGAATTTCAGGTGCAGAAACAAAGCATTAAGCCACCCACATTAAATCTTAGATCTCCTCTCTTTCAAAACTTATTTCTCCCCGAACAGTGGGGTTTTGTTTCCATTTTACTTCATTTTTACATTTTACTTTGATCTGGTCTGCTTTAATAAAACTTCACTCAGTTGTTCTTCACTCAGTTGTTTCCCATAGCAGTTCTCACAGTGCACTTGAAGTTTTCTACACATTTTATTATTCAATACTTTTATCATACCAAAATATTTTTGTATCCCTGAGGTAAATGATAAATACTTTTCAAGACATGGATAGAAAAATTCTAAGCCTCTGCACAACTTGGCTTATATAATACAATGTAATATGAATTTAATGGACTATAAATAAATTTTGTTTAATACTTGATACGGTTCTTTCAATATCTATTAAAGCCTTTTCATATGACAGGAGACAAAGCAGGAGAGGCTGTTATTTGCAGCTTCTCTTCTTTGATGTAATTCACAGGGGTAACAGTATAAAGGAGTAAGTTAGCACTGCAAAATGAAAAAAATTCTGGTGGTATGGAGGAGGAGTCTAGTTGTTTCAGACTTTACTGTAGATATTGAAACAGAAAACAGCATCTGTTTTTCTAAAAGATTGCCTGTTTTCACAAACAATTTATCATTGCTAGTGTATTAAATTACATCCCAAAACTGCCCTTCCCCATCTGTGTACAGAACCTCCCCAGGCAGACCAGCAGCATGCCAAGACTCCAGAGGAAGGAAAATATGAGCACTGGGTGAGTTATGTAGGATTGAGGAGAAGCACAGTGTCTCACAGCCCAACAAAGGAAAAATATGTTCTCCAGAGCATACTGCAGGAAGACTTTAACAAAACCAAACGTATTTGCTGACTCTCTCTCAGCACTCTGAAGGACGATTTATTAAGCCTGAGACAGCCCTCAGCTGTGTGATCTTTTGGGACAGTGCTGCACCAGAGCAATGGAGAAGGATTGCTGGCAACAGCAAGCAGTTGAGACAGGAAGAGTCAGGATATTTGGGTTTCTGCTCTCAGACTCTCCTCACCCATTTCTCAAGCAAAATTTGGGGTCTGAGTTGCTTTCATGAAACAATAACTGATAACCATTTTTCATTTTGGAAGTACTTTATGTGATTTGCTTAGTCTTCCTACTTCAGGAACATTTTTCTTGGATGACATAGGATGGAACAGTTTATTTCAAAGAGAAAAAATAGTCAATTTCTAAGCCAGAGCAAGACCATATTGAAATTCAGTAAATCTCTCAAATGTTTACTAAGGAATTTTACAGTAATGTCACATATGTTAGAACAAAAAGAAAGGAGGGGTGGGGTATTTTTGTTATTGAATGTGCAGCCACAATGATCTAATATTAAATATTGGTATTGTGAGTGGTTTCATTTACAGCTGAGCACCCTACTTTCAGTTCCAGCTGCTCAATATTATGACCAAATACTGATACCACAAAATATGAATAATAATTCAGCTCATTGTATTACTCCAGTGAAGTATCTCTGGCTATCAATAATAAGTATAAAAAATACCCCCAAAGTAATGCTAATAAAAATTCCACTATATTTGTTTATTACAGAGAAGAGAGATCTAATTATTCTTTGCTGCATTCTATGTAGCTTTTTGCTTCATGCGTTATAGTGATAAGACATCAATTGTTACAATGATTAACGTGAAGATAGTATTAAATATAAAGCATCTGTTTTGCCATGTGGGTAGTTCAATTTATCCAATAACCCATAAACATTGTTTTGATTTCCATGGTTACTCAGGGGATGCCAGCATTTTTCTTCAACACCACTGATTGCCAAGAATACAAGTCACTAAAAAGCACACTGGTTACAAATCCAGATTGCAAGAGTGTAGTCCTGCACTTGGAAATTGCATGCAGTAAATCTCATTTAATGCAGCATTTGAATCCAGAATGTACTCTCAGCAGCATTCTTTTTTGGATTAATCAAGACACTAAGATTGAAATAAGAAGAGAAAATAGTGGAATCATTTATTCATAGGACGGTTTGAGTTGGAAAGGACCTTAGAGATCATCTAGTTCCAAGCTCTCTGCCATGGGCAGGACATCTTCCAACTAGAAGGTGCTTGAAGCCCCATCCAGCCTGGCCTCGAACACTTTCAGGGGTGGGGCAGCCACAACTTCTTTGGGCAACCTGTTCCAGTGCCTCACTACCCTCAACATAAAAAATTTCTTCCTAATATCTAATTTAAACCCATCCTCTTTCAGTTTAACACCATTCCCCCTTCTCCTATCCCTGCATGCTATTCAAAAGTCCCTCTCCAGATCTCTCACAGGCCACCTTTAGATGCTGGAAGGTTTCTGTAATTGAACTGTGCTCTGAAATAGAAACACTTAGGGATCTTATATGCAAAGAATAGATGCCAATTATTTTTAATTTTTCACTTCTATGTATTAAAAAATAAAATCCTGTCTTTTCATTAGAACAAGTGATGCTTAAAATCTATTTTTTAAAACAAATTTAGAAGTGAAATAAGAGAATAGCTTTACTTGCCAGACACATGTAACCCAATACAACTTGCCAAACAAACAACTTGCTGAAATAATTTCATATTGGAAAGACTAAATAATTTCTTCAGTGTGCACCCACAATGCAGACTTAGCACCTATATTTATTTTTAAAAAGACAAAGGAAAATATAATTATAGACTGCATGCTTAATGGGCAGAAACATAAATGCCATTGCTGTCCAAAACAACAGATCACATTTCTCAGGCATAGTAAAACTTGGCTTACCTACCGCGAAAGAAAACTTATTTTTTTTTTTTAATGAAACTTCACTCTTTTGCCTTCACAAAAAATTCTAGTAATGCTGAATATGAAGCACCTAGAGTAAAATCCTGATCTGCTTTTGTTCTGGCTGGAGATTTTTTTCAAACTGTGCTTGTTTGTGAATATCTCTTTATCTCCTTTACAAGATAGTCTATTTAAACCTCAGTTCACATTTTCAGTCCATTAGTCAATTAAAAACGCCAGTGGCCAGCTGATTAAAGAACAGCATGAAAAGATTTGCAAATTTATATTCACAATACTTCACCTAGGACTGAATTCATTTTCAGTTGAAATATATGCATTAGTTATATTCTATTAACTGCAGTTGATAGAATATAACTTAAGCCTCCAGTGTAGCCTTTAAGCCTAAAGCATTAAAACATCCAGAATTTCTTAGACAATTGCAGCATTTATGTGGGAGCTGGCCTCCAGCAGGCCATGAGCCAAGCAGGAAAAGTTCTGGCAACCCTGAAGAGTTAATATACAGGATAGAGGTAAATCTTTGCTATCTCTAAGGCTGCCCAGGCCCTGAAAAACCAATCTGGATGTTTAGCTGTGTTATGACCACTCTAGGCTGCTTTCAAGACCAGGGTTTTGTTGTGACCTTTATTGAAGAGCTGCCTGGAACCAGCTTTATAGAAGAGTGGCACTCCATTTCATGAAACATGCTTTGTTGCACAGAAGATAGCTGCACAAATAATACAGTAAATATCACATATTGCAAAAACTCAGCAACATGGTGGAAAATTGTACAAAACAGGAAAATTCTCCACAGCTCGTGGTGTGATATTTAAGAAGTCAGACTTTTCTGATGCCTTTTCTGAGCTATTTCTTCCAAACTTCACCCTCCCTATGCTCTCTATCACCTCTTAATTTGTGTGAGTTTGCTGCTCCCAGGCCTTGTACCTTCTTACCAAAGCATGGTATGGAAACAAAGAGTCAACACTGCTATAAAAACACGGTCACCAAGCAGCTCATGAACCCTGGGTTCATGAACCCAACATGGCTCAATGCCAGGTGAATATTAAGGCTGTAACCCATATTTTCCCCTAGACATCTGCTTTTGGGATGGGACAAGATACTGTAGGTATCAGCCAAACTTTTGTTTTGACTGTACTTACCTAAGAAATATTTGAAATTCAATGTTAATAAGAAATGAGTTTGACATGAAAGATTCTTCTCAAGATAGATTTGTACTGTGGGATACAAAACCACCTGAAACTCTGCCTGGTTCATTGCCAATAGCCTGTGTGTTTTTCTTTCTGGGCTCTCCATCACTCCCTGTAACTATAAACAGTATAAAAGTTAGTCAAAGTGAAGCAACTCTTGCTCTTTGATCAGGCACCCTTCTTCCCTCCTAGCCTCAACAAGCAGCTCAGGCATAAAAAACATACATATATTTAAACACAGCTCTTCGTTATTGCTGACTGTTTGAAGGGACAGCATGATATGACAGCATCTTAAAATATTGCTGTAATAGTTTAAAGGAACTATTCTCGGCATGCCCAGAAAGATTCACAGCAGTAACTCTGGGCTCATGAACATCAGCATGAACTCTCATGAAGGCTAAGCCAGAAGATTTACCACTTGATTTATTCAGTCATGTTCCCAAATAGCTGATAGCTCATAAAATGCTAAGATTCATATCACTTTTTATGGAAAACTCTCAAATACACAAGAAGAAGCGAGGGTATTTGAGGTGGTTGTTGGGGTTTTGTTTGTTTGTTTGTTTGTTGTCTTTTTTTTTTTTTTTTTTAATTTTGAAGTGTTTTTATATTTTCTTAGACTTGTAAGGCAAATGCTGATAAAAAGAAAAAAAAGTGGATTTAACCTCTTTCATAATTTCTAACTTTGCCATATCATATTTTTTTTTTTAACATGCTGGTATTTTACACAATGGACCACACAGAGTATTAGCAGGAAGTACTCCCTTGACCTATGCATGCCTTTACAGGAAGAATCTGATGTTCAGTTCAACTATTTCCCCCACCACACCCCTCCATCCCATTTAAAGTGATTTGGAACATTCAAGTGTTGATTGGACTGAACCCTGTGGATAAGACAGTTTCCTTTGATTCATTTCAGCACGTAACAAACACTAACTCCATAGAAAGCTTCCTAAACTAATATGCCAATACTGACCCTATTTTCCTAAGTTTAGGAGTGTTGACATGCAGAATTTAAATTTGTTGTAAGATTCGGTACCAGCCTTTCTGAAATTGGAGAATCACACTTGCATCAACAGAATTCAGGTAAAGGTGTGAGATCCAAACCTGGCGAGAGTGTCCTTTCCCTATTTCTTCCCAATGTGAAGAAATTTCAAAAATGAGAACCTTGGTTTAGTTTTATCTATATAAAGGTTAATTAGCAGTGTGCAGACTCCTGTTTCATTTAAAGTCATGACAAGGGGTTGAATTCTTAACTCAGTCTAGTTCTTAACTAGCCCTTAACTCAATTCTTAACAAATCACAATGGAATTTATTAAACACTTTCTCTTTGCCTCATAATAAAATTGTGTTGTAAGCTCCTGACTTTTTCCATTATTATGAACTCTGTACACTTCCAATGATTAACTATTTAAGCAAATGTTTTTCATGTCTCAATCCAGTAATGTTTGCAAAGTGCTGCCGCTCCAATAGGTGGACAAACAACAATTTAATAGCAAAAATTACCACAATGACATGTCAAACATATATTTCATGAAAAACAAACAATTAGAACGTCAGCTTTAGTCATTAAAACCATATTGTTTGTTCAGTCCATTAACATCTTCTTAGCCATCAGAATAAAAATGGATGTCATTACAGCTGTAAAAACCAGCAGGGTCTTACCTACATAAGAGCATTTCCTTAGCCTTGGTCGGCAAACAAATGTTCCTGCACAGACAGTCTGAGGTGGGGGCACTGCCAGGACAACACAATTTTCGGTTCTAAAGCTGGCTGAGTAATTGTGCAATATTTTTGTGCACCTGATAAAGATAAAAACTCATATCCTACGTGTCTGAAAGCTGCAAGATTTCAGGATAAGGGTACTTGGTTCTTGGATTGCCATACCTCCAATGTTCCACAGTTTTAAAAATATTTAATACCATTTTTGTCTTTTTCTTTTAATACATATTTATAACTGTGAAATAATTTAATGCTTATTTAAGGCCTTCTACTACCTTGAGCCTTGAATTGTGATTATCTCAGGGAGACAGGGCTCCATATGGTCATATCAGAGGAAAAACAGATTTTGCTGGACACTGCTTGATGGGTTTCTCTCTTCAAGAGACAAGCTTTAGAACAGCCAAAGCCCTCCTACTTTTTTTCTTTGGTTTCCTCAAACATAGGAGTTTCACTTTTTTTGAGGTGCATGAGAATTACATTAAGTAAAAATAAAGTTTTTGCCTCTATACTAGCTTGAAATTATTTTTCAATTGGCATGGGACACACAACAAGGAGATTGCAACTTGGAATTATTGGGAGTATATAGAAAAATAACAGATTTTATTAAATTTTTTTATCAACTGCTCATGGGTTGCTTTCCCTGCCATATATGCTCCAAACAATTCCAACTATAAATAGGTTACTTGAAATGTTACTTTGAAATTCTGTAGAAAATATTGCATTACTTCTTTGTTAAGCAAACCTGCATTGCTGGATACTTTCTATACGTTTTCCTGATGTTTATAGCAAGACAAGGTGGCTGAGAGTAGATTCTTTCACTGTATTATACAGAACTGAACATAAGAAATGGAGAACATATTTACTCATCAACATACCTTTGTAATTTGAAAATTAATTGTTTCGAGTCATAGTTTTTGTCATAGCCTACTTTGAAAGAAATAACTTGCTTCTTAACTACTTCCTTGCTCTGTATATTTCTTAATTCTTTACTCCCAGAACAGTTTCATGTCTGCCTTTGTGTAGCACAGTAAAAGCTACAAGAAAAAAATGTACATCTTCTTACACTTTTATTATCACCCATCACCCCTGTATATGTATGTGCGTTTTTGTGTGTGTGGCTGGAAAATCCTGAACAATCCAAAATATCTTAACAAATTTGCAGCCGCATTTTCCTTTCTTTTCCAATAAAAACTATCATAATAATACATAGTACCAATGTCTGGATCTGATACAGTCATTTGTCAGTAATTTTCCAGTGGCCTCTAATGATTAAAAAGTGATCATTTTGCTGTCCCAAATACTGTGAGAGGCCAATGCTGGTCCATTTTGACATTCCATTAGTGGCTAGATTTTGTGGTACATGCAGCCTGAAGACCTCTTTGCCTGTGGCTGTGGCCATGGTCAGAAACACTACAGCAATTTTTCTTGCTCAAAGCTGCTCTATAACATCAGTCACTGTTATGGAACATAACTACCTGCTTGAGGGATAAACTAAATTATGCCTTTCTCCTCCTTAGTTTCTCAAGAAGCATGTAATGTGTTCATCTAAAAAGAAGCCCTAATCTACCCTTCTTTAAGTGGTCACATTCATTTGAATGGGCTAAGATTGGATGGTGAACTTTAAAAAATTTATTTTCCTGTTGGTGACAAAGTAAATTAACCATACATCTGCATTTACCTACAAAAATGAATAATATTCTGTATATTGCAAAGGACATTTGCTGAATTGTTCTTGGTTGTAAACATTGATTGCCCTGTAGGAAAACGCAAAAACTTTCCGGTGCCCATTAACCTAACATTTGCAGTCTAATCTTATTAACACAAATAAATTGCATGCAGTTGTCCAGGAAGGCAGACTGAGGGAGTGCTGAATTGAATAAAGCCTCCCAATACTTTACTGCTGTGTGCTGTGTTGCATTTTCGCACGAATGTATCTGGGGTTAAAGGAATCTTGTAGTGTCATACCAGTTTAGAGACAGACCCCTTTGTGCCCAAGGCACTAACACTGTTGAGTACCTATTCAGGGGACAAAGAATTTCAGAATCAAGTGGAACCCTAGTTTTTCTCTCTGTCTCCTATCTCCATTTACACCTATTTCTATGATCTGCTGCAACATCAATATTATCTTTCTAATTTGTTAATATACTTCTGGTTAGGCGCAGTGTTTCTTTGCAACAGCAGCCAAGAAGCTTAGGTATTTACATGTATTCAAGAAATACTGTAGATAAAGTTTTCCAGTCTATAACTGGAGGGAGTACCATGGGGGATTCAAAAGTACATATTGCAACACATTTCGTTGTGTTCTTTGGCTGAAGTTTAGTTGCCTCAAATCTTACACAGTGCCTTTGAAGTGATAGCTGAGCCGTATCTTGAATGTGGAAACCAAAATTCTGATCCCTCACCAGGACAGAATGGAAAGTGTGAACATAAGTGTTTGCATAGACTGAAGAAGACTATGGTTAAAAAGATTAACTGTACTGAACCCCACATGCAAGGAGGTTATTTCTAGATGAACAGTCACGAATTTATGATTCAAGGAAATAACTCTACCAAAAGGTCTTCTGGAGGTCCTGCTTCTGCTGTTATCTACACCCAGTTCAAACTGTAATTTTAAAAATCAGTATTTCTTCATCTGTCATATCCAGATAACATTCTTAGGATCATTACTGGTCATTTGCTGAATGTGGAAAAGAAAAACAAATTTCATTAATCCATTTTTCTCTGAACCACCGACCAAAGAACTTCAATGCCAATAGAAGGAAACATGCAATGCTACTTTTAAAAGGACCTTTTCAGGGGAAAATCCATAACGAACTAATGAAGGAAGTATTCAGCAAGGCTAATAATTCAAAACGTGTTTTCGGTAACCACAGGAGAAGTTTGGAATTTCCCCATATTTAACTCAGCAACAGAGAGAAAATGTTTCAGTAGAAAGACCTTTCCATAATTAGATCAATAAGGACAAAATGTTTATTATAGTCAGACTTCATTTTAAGTGAGGTGTATTTCCTTCTGTGGGTAATCACTTAAGGGATGTGATGGCAAAACAGATATGACACAAAAATTTAGAAGGCAAGACAAAGTGAAAGATAGTTTCTGGTGAACCAATCATATCATGTCTAAACTTGTTTTTAAAATAGTACTCAAGAGTCGGTCAAATGCCAAATCTCCTGGTGGTGTTTTACCAGCCACCTATACCTTCTCTGGTAGGAACCACTTTAAACTACATTAAATCTTGCAACAAGTCTTGCTGCAACTTTCTGCATGATAATTAACATCACCTTTTTTGTTTATCATCTATGTGGAACTTGTGTGACTTTGTCTTCCATGCCATTTTGTTAGTGAATGGTAACCAGATTGTCAGCTAGCAACCTCATCCGTTTTCATGTGGCTTGTGAAGAAAACCACCACCTTAAAATTGTAAGTATTATCGTGCATTCTAGATATTTTTAAATTTTGATGTTAATTTTAGTAATTAATCTAATAAATCAAATGTATTAATTAATCAGGTGAATAGTCAGTTTCATAGGCTTATTCCTGGCAGCAGAGAAAGCGGGTTTCACTAGGCTGCTTTAATTTGCTCTCCCATAAAGAGTCCAGGACTTTTCTGACATATTGTAAATACCTGGCAGAATTAGATGCAGTAGCACAAAGTACACAAAACAATGAGCAGACTTCCAGTGATGTGGAAGAAAAACATGATTTGAAAAGTCAATTACTCAGGTGATCCTTGGGCTTTGACTTACCTCTGCTTTGATATTTACAGTAGTAAAATTAAACTTACCATTCCAAAAAGGTTTCAAATGTTATTTTCACAGTAATTTTGCACAAATAATTCTATTTATCACAACAGCACTTGGTTACTCCCCAAATTAACTCTGCTGATGTAAAAGTACTGAAAACACTCTCTTATATTGGCACAGAGGTGCACAAATATTTCAGTGACGTCTTCAGGAAATGCTGAGTTGCCTTATTGGGTGCAACACCATTGAAATATCTCAGCTCAAGCACATAAAAATGGAAGCATTAAAATCATGGTAATTTTACAAAAATGTAGACTACACATAAGGCAATGTAGACAAGTCATCAGGCTTTTACATGGATTTTATTCTGTTCCTGCTCAAGCAGAAATAAAATTGAAGTGGGAAAGATGATACCATTTGTATTTAAAAGAAAACTCCCTTTGAAACCAGTGAATTCAATGCTGTTGATACAGCCTGTGGTCTTTACATCTGAGGTTTTAATCTGTGCATAAAATAGTTTAAGAATACTACTCTGTAGGATATTTAAAACTGATTTCAAAAAGCCTGTGATTAAACGCAAGACATTCTTTTACAAAACAGTCAAACAGAGCATGAAGGATACATCAACAGTATAGTGCTGGTATTAAAAGCAAGTAGGAGCAAGGATTTTTCCTCAGGTTAAATTTTATCAGTCAATTTGTCAAAAGATAAAGTTTTTACAATGCTTCAGAACCTTTTAGAGCAGTTTGTGCTGTAATGATGACATCTGAAATAGATACATTCCTTACATTTTGCAAATATTTAAGTAGTCCCCGTGTGTTCCTATCAGATTATTAATTTTCTTCTATCTATTGAAATGAGTCATGGTGGACTAGGAAAGAAATACAAAATCTCTTAGAAAATCCTGTGAGAATCTACCACTCTGTCATTCCAATGTATTGGGAAAAAATTATGAATGGTGGTTGTGTAGCAATTATAGAAAAGAAAGGTGAATGTATTTGCACAGGACTGGTACTTGCAAAAACTTTAGGTTTCTGTTTAGATTAGAGGAAGGAAAATTTAAGCCACAACTTAAATTGCTTTTCAGAACAAAAACAGGTTGACATTTTCCACCTGAAGAAATTACTATTAGTAAATACTTAACAGGATTGTCTAGAAAAGACAAAATTAAATTAAAAACAAAATTAAAATTAAAAAAATTTAAAATAAAATTAATAAACTGTCTCTAAGAGTGTGAACAATTTTTGGGGGGTGAAATAAATTCATAAATCTGAGTAGCCTCTTTCTTAAATATGGCAATTATTCTGAAAAGTATTACATTTTTTCATGTTTGAAAATTTTAATCTCATTGATTCAATTAATATTTAACACTTATGACATTAAAACTTTTCAGTTCTAGTGGATAAAAAGAGATTTGACCTAAATTCTTCTTGTCTCTAGTTTGTTTTTTTTTCCCCCATGTCCAATGAAAGACAGAATATATAGGAAAAAATCTTAGTTCCATTTGAATACAATTTCCATTAATTACTTGAAATTTAACTATAGAATGAAATTATACAGAAGGGATATAATTAGCAAATAAATTTTGTATTGCTGCTTTACACATCATATTGTCACTGTCTTACAAACAATGAAGCTACAGCTAAGAAGAAATTGCCTACAGCTAAAACCTTTTAAATGAAAAAGGTTATTATTGAGAAAAACACACTCAGCACATTAGATTGGAAAGAGCTCAGTCAAGGTGGTGTTAGGACCCTGTGGATAAAACCATAAGGAAATTATTCTCTTAGGTGTTGACCTGTCAAAGTTTGGAATACATCAGAGGCACAGTGGTGCAGTTCCTGTTCTCAGAAAGTCCTTGATGTGCCAGCAGCCTGTCTTTACTAGGTGTATGAGATTTATCACACCCAGGCAAACTTATCTCCACTCAATGTGACTTTGGAGATAGCTGTCAGAAAATTCTTTCTTCCGATCATTTGAACATTCATATTGAAGATAATGAAATAATTCAATAAAAATCTGCCTAAATCTTGAAATGATGAAAATTTAAATGAACTTAGTATTCTTATGTACAAAGTGTCTTTAGAAATATTAATATAAATACATATTTTTTAAGGATTTATAAAAAAATGCACAAATTGTTTAATGGAATATTGAATAAAGTACTTCTTTGAGGAAGGGAATTTTTTTACAATTGCAGTAGTTACTTGTGGCCAGATTCTACTTCCAGTGTCATGAATGACTGCTATAAATCTTAAGTAGGAACAAAAATTTAGCTTAATGAAGTGCAGTTTCTTCTTACACACAGGATGGAACCCTCAGAAGAATATAATATTTTTAAAAGAAGCAGCTGTGAAGGGAAATTCTACCTAATGCCTTAAAAAGGAGGTGGGAATAACAGCATTATCTCAGTAGTTTGAAAGACTTTTGTTTTGTACTAAGCATATTGAACGAAAGTAGGATGTAAGGTAGAAAAGTAATTAATTAGATTTAAAGAGAACTAATGTGAAGAGAAAAGACTGAAACAGAATAATAGATAATAGAATAAAATAATACATAATAGAATGAAATGTTTTAACCCCTTTTGCATATTGTAAAGATCACATACAAATTAGGTTCCCAAAATACTTGATAAAGGAATATATATTCATGAACAAGTTATTCACATTGTAAACTGAACATAATACATCTAATTAATAACTTACACTTTTAATACTGTGAAATTTAAATTTTCAAATGCTTGCATATTTATGATGTCAGAGAATAATTATAGATCTTTGATCTCTTTAACCCTGTACATGAAAGCACTGTGCTTGCTGACAAGAGTGCCCTTTTTATCAGTACAGAGAACATCCTTCTATTAAGTTACTCCAATAATCCAGATTTTAAAATCAGAAATCATAAAAATCAGAACTCAAATTAGTCTTAATTGTGCTGACCATTCAATTTTGTTAAGAATAAGATTAGCTAAGTAGTTAACTAGAATAATTTTTTACATATTTATAACAATATTAATACTGGGGCTGCAGAACTTAGGTACTTACTAAAATGGAATTAAGGGTAGCCACTAGTTCTCAAGGTACTGATCCCTTTGATAGTGTTCATCTAGGCTAAGATGTAATTCAGTGTATTCAGTGTTCAAAATCCATAACAGCACTTGCTTTTGAAAGATGATTAAAACAAACAAAAAAAAAAGGTGTTAGCTTGGCCATGAAGAAAAATGAAATGTTAGAAGCTCAGTTTTTTGGCATTTCATCCCACCAGTCTTATGGACTTCCTTTCTTCAGAAACTCCTTTTGCCCACCTGCAGCAAAGTCAAAAAAATGCAGGAGTTCAAACAGAAATGTAAAGAAAAACTAATAGAAAATGAAATTTTGAAAAATAATCCCATAAGAAAACTCCACTGGCTGGATAAATGAAAATATTTGAAAGTAAATGTCACATTTCCAATGAGGTTTTTGTGTTCTTGTCATTCAAACAGTATTGCAAAGGTCAGTTTATAGAAATTTCATGCCTGAAAAATTTACATGCATTTTTCCTTTCTACATTTTAGAAACGTTTTTTCCGGTGACCATCATTATCTTAAGAAGTGCAATGAATCAAACTAACTGGAAATATTTTTTGTGCTATAGTAAAGTACAATGAATATGAAATAAGTATTTACAGTTGATAAAAATTCAAGCCTTTTGAGTGAACTTGCCAAAAGAGATCAGGACTTACGGACAGAACAAAGTGCTCACATCAAATATATTCTCTTTCTGAAGAGATAAATATCAACAAATAAGTCTAAGACTACAGAGACAGTACTTAAACCTTAATCCAGA
Organism: Rhipidura dahli; assembly: GCA_013399225.1. Lineage (NCBI taxonomy): Eukaryota > Metazoa > Chordata > Aves > Passeriformes > Rhipiduridae > Rhipidura > Rhipidura dahli. Next base: position 253,055 of record VXAC01003807.1, read on the forward strand.
ACTTGAATTCGTGTGTAGAGGGCATGATCTTAATTCTGTTCCTTTTTCAGGATGAGGTTCAGCAACCTTGCTCCCTCTCTGTCTGCATCAATTGTACAGTAGAGAAGAGGGGACAACATGCATCCCAGACAGTAAAATGCTCTTAATGATAAAAATACACTTATAATCTCCTCTAGAGATATAGCTTGGATTAAAAAAAAAACAAAAAAAAAAAACCAGAAAATCTTAAAGATTATGGAGAAGTCTTTTGTCTGATGAACAGTAGCTTTCACCTTGAGAAAAGAAATTAGCTAATTGCAACACACAAGTCAGCCAGGATGAACAGAAGAGTGAATATTCACTGAGCATTGTCTTATTTGTGTGATGTTGCAGCCTAGACACTGAACTGGTGTGTTGAAATGTGGTACTCACTGCAAGACAATTATTTGTGGAGAGTAGGGCTTCCATAAGCCTAATAACCTGGTGGTTTCTAGCAGATGCCAGGCACCTGCCCCGGAGGAGCACCGAAGAATGGGTCACTGCCTAACAAACACGATCCCAAAGAGGCTGACTAAATAACTCTAATGGAAGCTGAATGCTTGCTGGCTGCAGCAGCAGTGCTAAAGGAGAGGAGGAAATTACCTCAAATATTATAATACCTTGCCTTACTTAGGAGCAGAAGGGCCATTTGTATCACTTCTGATGATAGATACCTGCCTTCTGCAGGAGTCATTTTGATAGACTCTGGAGAGAGCCACACTTATTCATCTTCAGCAATGTCACCTGTCTCAATTTTGTATTTTTTTTTCCTCAAAGAAACCACCTTTTGTGTAGAAAGAGTCAAGGGAGAACATTTCAGTGTTACCATGCTTTTTAAAAAGGAGTGATGGACATAAGCCCGTCTTGTTGCTAAATAAGCCATAAAGATTAGTCTTCTGGGAAAGCCTGAGTATACCTCAGTTCTCTGAAATTAGTTCAGCTTGCAAGTTAAATATATGTAGAGTACTGAGTTCTTGGCAGAGAGGGTCTTCTCTTCAGAGAGTTTTATGCCTGTCACAACATGTTTTCATTTTTTGGGATCATCTGGTGCTCCCACAGCAAAATTTAGTATCTGCCAAAGCACAGTAGTATTCACTGGAGAGGGAGATGGTTCTCTAAAAGTTGAGAAAGCACAAACCATGTCTCTGAGTTCCAGATCTGCAGCTTACACTCTCTGTTTTGCAGTGATGCACTCCTAGGCCCACAGTAATGTTTATTACATTTCAAAATGTAGTTTCATTCACTACCTCAAGCTCCACAAGCTCCCCAAGGATTCCATTTCCAGCAGTCTTAGGGTGCAGTATACTCTGTCTGCCTTCACACTGGCTTGTACCATCTACTTGTATGACTAGAAGAAAAGGGGTTGACATTCTTTCTGCCTAGCTACATCTGCCTTTGATCCATGAGGATTTTTTACATTACTGCTGGAGCAAGAAAGGACTTTTTAAAGCAAATGTTGAAATAGGTAGGAAAGGAAAGGAAATGAATCCCAAACTTGTAGTTTTTGTTGTTACCAGAAAGTATATTCCAGCATTCAATTGTATAGTTTAGACATTACTCTCTGAATATAAATCAAGTATATAAATAGCTACAGATATTATATAGATGTAAAAATACAAATCATGAAGTTTATGTAGGCAATATTTCTAGGAAGTGCTAGGAAGAAAGTAACTGGACAAAACCTAAAAAATATTTGTAGGTTTGTGACTGAGAATGGTCTTGGGTCTTGATCAATTTTAAAAAAGGAAACTGATAAAGAAAGATGCATCAGCTCCTACAAAGTCAGAAGTGTTAGACAGATGGAATTTTTTATCAAACAGAGGTGGCTGGTAGAAGTGAATCTGTAGATTATTGATAGTGGAATTGTTTTTCTTGCACACTGCAGGGAATCATGCCTATGTTTACAGAGCAGAAAGGAGCTGTTTGACATGTACTGCACATTCTCCAGCAGTGTTGATGGGCATGCTGAGCTGGAAATGCAACAAATTCTTCCTTTTGGAACTAATTATAGCAGCTTCTTCTCCCTTCTATTCTTGTTCCCTTTCTTCCTTTAACACTTTCAGTTCATCTTTGTAAAAAGTGACTGAAAGAATCCATAACCAGTTATTTCAGAAGAAATTGTGGTACCACGCCAGAAAAAAGAGCTTTTTATACCAGCACATGGGTATCAGAAATTAATTGTGCCAATATAAGAAAATCTCAGCACTTCTGCTGCAGTAGAAATGTGATGTCTCAGGAACAACATCAGCAAACAACACCTTGCTCTGAGCTCTTTGATAGCAGCCTCATAGCTTCTCTCCACTGATCTGCTGCTGCTGTTGGTTTTTTTAATTATCATTATTATTTTATCATTGAGTACTGCCTGGTTCTTATCCAAATAGAAGCATGCTTATGCAGCTCTAAACATTGGACAAGACCCTATAACATTGAAATGCAAAAATGAACTGCAAAAGAGTATTCTGCCTCTTGAAAAGGGGTAAGCTACCTTGAAAAGGGGTAAGTTTTACTGTAATTTACACCTAGAGCTAGAAGGAATCAGATACATCTGTTCATTATTAACCTGTATATTCATATCCCCCTCAAAAAATCATGTAAGTCTGTACACAGTGAAATCCATTCTTATAGACAAGGAGGGTTGGTTTCTGAACAGAAAGCCTGTGGAGAAAAAAAAATCTATAATCTGCCTTATACCTACTCTGAGCAGAAAAAGAGTTTGAATTGCTTCATTCACTTAGTTCTGAATATGGATTCATGTTTTATTCAAACAAAATAAGGGAAGGGAAGGGAAGGGAAGGGAAGGGAAGGGAAGGGCTGCAAGAGTAGTTCTGAAATTCACTGAAGAGATTTTGAAGCTTCAAATAATCCTCAGGTTATGGAGATGCCAAACAGAAGTGTCTAAAAATGTTCACTATTTTAATTTTTTAACCTTCAATTAAAGATCAATGACAACACACACATAAAAAAATCAAACAAGTGTTAATTAAGCAGTAAAACCCTTGGTGAAGTAAAGCAGTACTTTCTTTCTTTTTCAGGCTTTATGTAACCACCCTAAGAAATAAAATGCCATGCCAGTATGAGCAGCAATATTGAAACAGACAAGAAGTCTGTTTCTCTGATAAAATACCTTATTGTCTAATTTATAAGGAAATATATTTCCAGCTGAGGAAATACATCCATAAATACCCAAGGTAATAGTATCCTTTGGTCATTTGCTGTGGCAAAGATCAGTTTCATAAAAGCAAGCATTCCATTAAATTAATAGCTGTGTTTTCCTTTTCAAAATCTGATTACAAAAAGAAGGAGGAATAAAACTGTGGCTGTCCATCCTTTGAAATATTGCTTTTAAATACATCCTGAAAAATGCTTCTGTTTCTGGGTGAACACCAAATGCTGATAAATCTGACTTTCTCCACAGTGAAATTTCCCAAAGAGACAGAGGCAGACAAATTACTGAGACAGTGAGACTCTTCCCAAAGGCAGAAGATAAGAGATTGATGAGTGCCTGACAATCTGCAGTGTGGAGAATACATGACTGGTTTGGAATACTTTTGGTTTTACCTTAAACTCCACTACATGCAGTACTAGAGATCTCCCTGTTTTCAGTGCTGATTGAGTGCTTCTGCATTGGTCAGATGTAAGAATCCTATCCAGACTCCTGTTGAAGCCAGCAGTACAACAGGGTAGGGAAAAGGGAGGCTGCCTCACAGTCTCTTGAAAAACCACACCTGTGTCTTCAGACAGCTGCTATCTGCTTGTCTCATGACTGCCCTAGAGGGATGATGAAGTATGCAAAATTTGACAGCTTGATGGATTTAACACCTCCCACAAGGGTTTCTTCTTTTATTCCCATTCCCAATCTCAGCATGATCACTCTCCAAGGCAATCTAGTTAGGCCATCAGGTTTTCAAAATAACTAATTTCCATTGCTTTACCATGTACAAGACTCAAATAAAACTTCCTGACTGTAGTAATGCATATCCTCTAAATGATCTGTCTCAGAGTTTGAAAAAGTTTTAATTGTACTAATCATATACTACCTAACTCTGTGAAATGGATTCACTACTGAATGTATATTTTATAGCATTTAATAACTAAATGAAAAAAAAAAATTCAGTCTAGCATTTTTCTCCTATCAAAAGCTTCACTTTTCAGCAGTTAATAGAATATTTTGGACATACAGTGCAGACAGACAGTAAGTAAGGTGGGGGAGAGAGAGGGTGGTGCTAGTCCCAAAAGTTATGCAGCCTATGTGAAACACACGGTAGCTGTACCTTGACAGGAGATGTAAAATAATTCATATCTAATAGAGCTGTCTTGGTCCATCTGGCACGGGCACCTTTGTACTCAGCAAAGCTTATGGGAGACACTTTCTACAGGATGGCATACATGATTACTTTGCAGCACTCCTATCATCATTCCTAACTGAGTGCTCGCTGTCAGGTCACGAAGATAGGCAGCTTGTTCAGTGGCAAAGAAACCTCCAAGTAATTACCTGCCTGTCTTCTGCTCTGCATCTTCCTGTCATCCTCACAGTTAAAATATCTCTGAGACCACTTCTGTGGTACGAAGAAGAGTGACAGACTACTAGACCCTTATGTCTGGCAACCCTGCTATCCATGTATTTGCCATTTCCTGATTGAAACGCAGCTGATATCACAAAAAGATTCAGCATAAAACCCACTTGTGGTCTCTATGGTCTCTCAGTACAAAGACAGCTTGTCAAAACTTGAGAGAAGAAGTCTGGATTCTTCAGTGCCATGGAAACTGAAGAATTAATCCATGTACTTTTTTTTTTTTTCACTTCAGCTGGAACTGCACTTGAACCAGTCTTTTAGTAGAAAACTGTTAAACTGTAATTTCAGTGATGGTGAAGTGGAGTGGGCTAAAAAATACAAAAAAGAGGGTTTTGGTTTTGGAACAGAGCAGCAAGCAGACAAAGCAGGACAAATGACTCAGGAAAAGAGGTGGGCTTGGATGGAATTTTAAGGCCAGAAAGATCATCAGGCTGACACATTGGGGGTGGGGGGGCGGTTTAAGTAACAGTAACTTTATTTTGATTTAGGAGCATATAGAAAAGGCAGTGACACAGGGGAAGATCCTATGAACCATAAACAACCTTTTCCTCACATGTCACTATCTTTTCCTTTGTCACAGCACAGCACATTCACACATGCCCCACAGACCTCTGAAAGAGGAACAGGGCAGCTTCTTCCTATAGACCGTTCTCAGCACTCACTAACAGCAGCTTCTGGGATTGCTTCTTTGGTGTGGACTAAATTAAGGGCTCTCTGCTTTATTTGTCATCTCCAGTGATGCACTGTATTATTTCAAGATGAAGAAAGCCTGCAGTACACAGCTCTGACACAGGACCATCCCTGCTGCTTTTGAGGACCTTTTGAACTTGACCAAGTCCACACTGCTACAGCACACTGAGCTTTGCACTTGCCCTACTGACTTGGAGAATAAGACAGCAATGCATCTCTGGTTTATTGTCCCTGTTTCCTGTAATCTGCAATTTGGGGATCTCCAGAAGGCCAAAGACTGAACTGAAGATTCAGTAGTCTTTGCAATCCAACAAATACACTGAAGGAAAAGTCATTGTGCGTTATAAAGTGTTTGGAAATCCCATCTAGCTCTTGAGTCCCTGAACTGAAAATAGGAAAAAAGTTGCAAGATTATCAGAAGGAATTACCACATAACCTCTGATAATGGTTTCATTATTTACTGAGCCTTCACTTTTGATCACTGTTGAAAAGGGGATACCAGGCTAAAGTTGCCTATGGTGTCACGAATGACAGTCAGACTTCCATCCCCACCTTAGCTGCTGGGGCATTTGTTTGTTGGGCCAGCCCAGGAGCAAACACTTCTCCAAACCCAGTAAATTCGTACTGATCAAGATCCTGCGAAGGAAATCTTTCAGCTATTGTGACAGGCAACAGTTTTAATTAGCTGTGGCTCATTAAAAAGCTTTTGGATGGTCAGGTAGGGTTCAGATAATTTTGTAAGCTTCTCTCCAGCTCCCACAGTTGCTACTAATTCAGCTGCTTTTCACAGCACACTTAAGTGAAAAAATTATGCAATTGGGAATTCAACTAAATGTTTGCTTTTAAAGTCTCAGATTCTTCACATATAAAACTTATAATTGCCTAGATATTTTTATTTAATCAATAATGAAAATTTAACTAGTTGCATTTCTAAAAAGTTGATTTTCTCCTTAGCTGTAAAGTATGAAAGAACTGACAGGATATATTTTTCTCTTCTTGTATTTTCTAGGTTTTCATTATCATGGGTGTTAGACAAGCTGATAAACTCAATATTTTCTCCGCCCCCTCTGCTATCATAAAGGCAACATTTATATCTGTGGACAACATCTTCTTCAAATCCATCTTATGTAACTATTTTATAGGAAGACAGGAGACTGACAGGCTCCAATTTATCTCTGCACAATACCACCATTTATTGCTATTCAGGAGCTCTAGATCTATTTGTATGTTCACAGTAACAGGCAATACACACAACTACAGAAATATTTTTTTTCCCATTTCAGGAAACATTGAGCTTACAAACAATGTTTACTGGGTCTTCAGTACTTTGTTTAGCCTTACTGAACTGATGGAAACATTCAGTGGTCACTGTTAGCAACAAAAATCAGTGGTTCGTACCTGACCTAAAACAATTTTAATTTCCAGCTTTATATTTTATGCCTACATAGGATAGTACATTCCTCAGCCTTGTCCAAGCCATACAAACAGTCCAGATGTTCATGCTGCCTCTGTTTTGTAGAACTATCTCATCTGAAACTCATTTTGATGTTACTCCAGAGCTGTGCAATTTATATTGTAAACTGTTCTGTCACTATGCAACAAACTGTTCAAACACAGACCTAAATTCTAATAAATATGTTATGAGCAGGCATTTAGTAACAGTAAATTTACAGGATTAAGTTTCAGATTTATATTTTTATTGCATTCTGCAGGAGCAAGTTAAAACTGATGCCTGTACACATATAATTACCAGTGGAACTTGGCAAGATCCTGTTATCCTCGTGGTTTATCTTATATGAGTTGCAGTTACTTGTGAGTTACTGATATTTTATTGTCTCATACTTGTAAAACAGCCATGACATCTGTATTTTTTACAGCCAAGCTTAATCATAAGTACATCTGTCAAGATCTCAAAGTACATTAAAGACCTATGTCAAAATACACCAAATGCTCTTCTGCTTCATGAGTGTCTTTTTGTAGTTTTTCCTTCCCATTCTGCCCTTCCCCAAGTGACATTTAAAGATCCACTTTGCTCCCTCCAGATCTATACCTGAAAAGCAATCATCTGGTCCTCCAAGCATCTGACACATGCTTCTTTGTACTAGTTGTTAAAGATGCTGCAGTTTACAATTTCTTTGACATCTGCTCTAGAAGATTTGTGCTCCTGAATACATTTATGTAATTTATTTATCCCCAGTTGTTTCTGAAACCCTGATAAAGGCAGAGCTTGATCATTACAAGATATTTGCCATGAGTGTTTGTTAACTGCTTTGAGTATCCCCTTTCTTCTTGAACTACTTCTGCAATTACTGTGGCACTTCAGCCATCCCTGAATGCTTAATAATCTTTTATATGCCTACAGTGTGCTGAAATAGAGACAGATGGATTAAAAAAGATATCATGTATATGTATAAAATACTTCAAGAATGTACACGTCTTTTTATTTACTACATCTCTAATATGCTCAAGATATTTGCAGCGTAACATAATCAAGTTAAACATGAGATTTTAAAAAATCCAACCACGCAAACACAGTGTCAGTCACAAGAAAATCTTTCAAAGGTAAAGGTTCCAGTAGATGAGAAAAAAACCCCTTTCAGATTATGCAAACAAAAAGAGTGTAAGAGTGACCTGGGGAGGGGAAAAGAGGGACAGACACCCTGAGGGAGTGACCGAGTGCCTGAGTGCCTGCCTGACTGAAAAAATCTGAAATGTGGAAAAAGATTTCAAGCTAAAAGCCTGCAGTCTAGAAGCACGTAAAAAGGCACTGCATGTCTCCTTTTCTAGTAGAAATAGGCAGACTCGAGCTGCCCATAACAGTGCGATGATATTAACCCTCTGAAAATCAGAAAACCACGGCAACCTCAGAATCCAGCAGTGGTATGATAATATCTTAGCTTCTGGCAGCAGAGGATGGAAACCAATAAATTACACAAAATATGCATGAAAAGGCAGATAAATTCAGATGGTTATTTAAATCTACAAACAGCAAAAAACCCTAAAATAAATATTCTTTTGTGACCTTATATTTCTATATGAAACACCCTAAAAACCCCAACACTTTTGAATTATACAGATTCAGAGAAAGGCTCAGGTTGGAAAGGACATCTAAACATCATCTAGTCCAACCCTCCTGCCATAAGCAGAGACACCTCCCAGGTTTCTTGAAGCCCCATCCAATGTAGCCTTGAACAGGGGCAGAACCTTGCACCTTGCTTAATATCATAGGGATATATAAAATTATGCTTTGAACAACCTAAGGATCATGCTAAACTTCTACTAAAATATTAATTAATTATATAAAAGGCATGAATTCATAATGCAAATTTAAATGAGTGAAATATTAATATACTTTCCTTACAGATTGGATACCATTCTATAATATTTATAAAATGTTGAATGTTTATGGAAATTGGAAGTCCAATTAAGTTCATATTAATAATTCAAAATTCTTCATTAGTAATATAAAACTACCTAATATATAACTCACACAAGAAAAAGACAAACAATCAGTAGTATGTATTTTAACCTAAAAAAAATTATTTCAATAGAGGCAATTAATAAAAGTTTAGGATTTTTAAATCTAGTCCTAGTTGCTACTCAAAAATACTGTAAAATTTTATTATAATTTTATTTAGCAATCTAAACAGATATAGGATCTAGTTCAGAGGTTAGACTTTCTTCAAAACTTTAGTGTTAATCATCTATCATGAAGAAATGCCTTTAAACTTACCAGGAAATTTAGCTTATTTTTACTTAAATGCAAACCACTCATAACTTAATAAATCATCATTTCCATTTTAACTTTCGATATGCTCTAAAACCAGTAAAATTCCAGTGTAAATGCATATATTTTCTGTATTTCTTTAGGTGTATATTGCTCAAAATTAAGACTGACTGTCAAGGGGCAGAGTGGTGAAACGGCCCAGCGGTGTGTCTTTGGAAATATGGGCAAGTAAAGTCATTGTGTTTGAGTGACAGGTTTTCGTAATATGCTCTAGAAGGTGTCTGAAGTTAGGAGATTGCTCAGGACAGGAATTGTACCCACATGTTTGTTTGGTTTTATAATCTGGATTGTGACAGGATCTGAGCAGGATTTGGGAGTAACATAAAATTATTTTAGCAAATTTTCCGTGGTAAGTGGAAAGGTTTTCAAACACTCATGGTTCACTCTGAAACAAGACATGGCAGGCAGCAAATTGCATTCTCACCATGTACCAACCAGCTATCCCTGGCAAGTCTCTGCAACAACTCCAGCCCCTAAGTGTAATCCCTCTTTACACCTGCCCACATTTTCAGGCTGTTTTTCATGTTTCAGACTTGCCCATTTGAAGATAATATTAAAAATATTCTGTACTACAGGTTGTTCAGTTTTGTCACTTGCACTAGTCAAATAACTCAGTAGCCAGGCTACTTTGTTTTTCTAAGGTCAAATAAAAAGCAGGCAGAAATGGGAGATGAATTAAGGCCTTTTCTAATGAAATATCAAATAATGGAAAAATACATGCCCATCAGAACACATAGCTGCATGAAGCATTTTCCATCAGCTGTGATTAGCTTCAACTACCCACAAAAGCAGCACACTATTGATTGGATTTGCAGTACACTTGCCAGTTTTCTTCTCATCTGATTTAGGAGCAAGGTGTGACCATTTAGTCTGCCAGAGAAACCTGACAAACCAAACTCTGCACTGAGCTCATTGCTAATGACAGCTTGGCCCCAGGTATGAAGAAAAGTTCCAGTAGACCCTTACATCTTTTTGCAGCGCTATATAAATGCAAAAAAACCCAAAACAAAACAGTTGGAATTGTTCTTGCTGAAGTATATGGAACACTTGGTCTGAATACATGAAATGTCAGTAGGGAAAGGGAATGGAAATGGATGGAAATTGCTCTTTTTGCAGCACAGAGGAGAGGGCAGTGAGATGGCATAGAGTTTGCTGCTGGATTGGAATGGGAATGAGATGAGCAATTTTCATTTAGAATTTTAAGATCTGAGGATATAAGCAAAGCAGTCTCTTGGGTTAAATAAAGGATAAATATATTTTCTATCTGAAGCAGACAAGGAGCACAAGAAAAAAATCATCATGAGTTAGGGAGATTTAATGTTAATCACTGCCTTTGCTAGTGGACGTTTCTAAGATATCTCTGGAATCTAATGACAAGCTGTAATTTCACAAGTGCTTTACAATGACATAAAGCAGGCACAGCTGTCAAAAACCCCAGTCTGTCTCCGGTCTGCAAGTGCTCACCCTCTGTCTCTATTGCCCCATGTTCTACTGGCACAAGTTGCATTCAAGTAGCTATATCCTAAAGCTCACAGAAAATCTGATTAAGGATATGTTGGTTTAAGGAGGCCATGAAACTCCCACTGCAGTTTTGACTGAGAGAGAACCTAGACAGAAAATACTAAAATGAAATGTGTATGTGCCTGTAACAATTTCCTGCCCTTTCCTTGAGAAACCTGTAGCTGAGGTGGATGAAATTTTATGGCTGTTGCAATTAGGAAGACCTCTCAAAAGAAAATGATAGCTCTCCTCTGAGCTCAAAATGTATCCAACAATAATTAGCATTAGCTTTTTTAACTGTACAAAATAACAAATATTATATTCAATCGAAACTATATTATCCAACAGTGCTGTTTCTAATAACAAATGCATGATTTTAGTCATTATTAAAATGCTAGTGTCTTCCTTCTTCCTATTAATAACTGTATATTGATATTAACAGTTCAGTAGTAAACACAGCTGCTCATTTCCTTTCAAGAACCTGTCATTCTCCCACAATAGAATAACGAAGAACGTTTGGTTGTAAGAGCGTCCTGGCAAGGAAAGAGGAAAACAAGGAGCTCTGTCAAAACTAAAATGGCTTGAAATAACAAAACTTTAATACCAAGAGCTTGGGAATGTACCACATTCTCATATTTTTCAGTAAGTAGATTTAAAAACCTGACATATCTAGCTAGAATTTTCTATACATTTTTTTTTTTAATTAAATCTGTAGAGGTGCTTTTTTCTTTTCCTACATTTTAATGGTCATTTTGCAAGGAAATATCTGTAATCCTGGAGAGAGACTTGCAAACAGGCAATGCAAAAAAAGCACGGGATGCAAGCCACCTATTTAATTGAGAGTGCACCATTTTGTCTCTTCACAGATTGCCCACATAGCATTTGAAGTCACTAGGACTGGCATCAACATTAAGCAGGTATAAAATACCATACAAGCTTAGGGAATCATTAGGTATTAATTATGCAATTAATGGAAGATTTAACTCTCATATAATTTAGAGGGTTTTTTGTGAATTTCTGTGTCCATCAACTACAATAGCAAAGTTTCAATAGTTTTAGTATGCAAAGAATAAGAGTTTTAGCCACTGTTTCACTTTGGTTTTTTTATTAGGTCATGCTATCTTAAGTTACCATTGCCATCAGTAAAATTTGCGAAGAATTTTGTTGCTGTGAGCTTTTCTGTTTTGAAGAGGCAATATTTCTGGGTTTTGCTTTCTGATACGGCACTCCCTGGATGTGTGACTGTTCTCATTCACCTCTAGGCACCACTCAATCACTCAGCAGCACACTTTGATCCCTGTTAGATGTGAATATACTACTGCAAATCGGTACACAATAGGAAGTTTGTGTCAGCTTGTATTTTTCTGTGTCTTTTACATAGTTTGCAGAATGTTATCCAGCACAAAGCTTTCTGGGAACAAGTTAACAGTCAGCTTTTTGTGAAGCAGAACCAAAAAATGAGTTTATATCATGATCAGGGCTTTGTACTATGAGGCTGTGGACTTTCTGGTTTTGGAACTATGAGCCTAGCAACAGATTTGGTCATTGGAACCCACAGCTATCTCATCAGCTGGCCTCATTTATATGTTTGTTTTGCTTATAGTAACATGCAACATTCCAAATAGCTCACTGCAGTTGCAACCAAAATTCCCAAGATAAAGTATATATATGTAGAACAATGGAAATTCAAATCACTGCTGTTATAAATGTCCATTTGTATATGTGTTTTCACATGCTGTGTAGGTCATCATTGAAGATAGATATAACACACTCTGAAACACGAATTCTTATTCTTACCTTCACCAGAGTAGAAAAAGTAGATGCTTAACAATCTGTTGGCTATTTAGAGCTCTAGCTCTATTAATAATCTTATTATTTTTCACCCAGATTCATAAAATATGAATGATCCATAACACTCTCATATTACCCTTATTTAACTTTTATTGCTTCCTATGCTCCTGCTAGGAAAAGAAGCAAAAACCTTGCAAAGATGATTAGGCAAATACTTTCTTCAGAACTATGCCCTTAGGCTGATCTAGTGGATAATTATACAGTCTGGTACATTGTGCAAAACCAGGCATAATTTTACACTATCCCTAGATCTATGTACTATATGGAAAATACTGCCTTGTACAATATAGCATATTTTATTTGTCTATTATATACTACAGCTGTGAAATATTTTTGGCTTATATAGTCAAACCCCTAAAAATTATTTCTCAGCTCCTAGTAAACAACGAATATTTGGAGATTTTACATGGATCAAATGCATATTAATATCAGTCTGAATACACCAGACTTTCCTGCTCTGTCACCACTGCACAGGGTTTATATGGCATTCCTCCAAAGTTTTCCAGCCAGCTCTGTATCATTAGCACAAGTTAATTTCAGGCTCCATCTTCTGGTTAAAGTGTTGATGAGTTTGTAGACTAAACAAACTGATTATTTATCTCAGGGTCCCAAGAGCATCCACAGAGCTGCTTCTCCCTGACCAACCCCAGGGGCCCCCCTCACCTGCCATGGCCCAGGACCCCACCTCAATCCCCAGGGCTGTCAGCCCCTTCCCCAGGGATGCTGCACCGGGGTCTCCACCTGCCCATAGCCTGACCCTGCCTGGCCACGGACCCTGAGCCAGGCTCAGTCAGGCCCTGCCTGGCCGTGGCTGATGGCCAAAGCTGCTGCAGTTGCCCACCCCAGGCACACAGGAGTGGTCTGTGCCTGGCAGGTGACACCATCAGGTTTCCCTGGGGTCTCCCACATTGCTGTGATGTTACTGCTAACCCGAGGACCTTGGAGGAGCAGCACCTTCCTCCATGGCAGGAATAAGGTGCCTTTGCAGGTGACCCAGGCAGTAGCTTCAGCAGAAGTCTTATTGAAAGGAAAAAGTGCAAAAAGTGACATTTCGAGATACATCTGACCCCGGTATTTTTTAGTACTGCTCTAATTTTTTTTTTTTTTCCATGATTACATCAGGCTATCATTTTAATTGTCTTCTCTGGTTTTACAGCCACTACAATTCGGGTCAAAGAGCCTTTGTACATCTGCATTTGTCAGAGGAAAGGAAGAGTGTATTAAGATTAAACATAAAATATTTGGGAAAGCAAAAGATATGAGTCAATTAGATTTAAGTAGGAATGGGTCTATTTTATTTAACTGTTGAGGGTTTCACAGAAATTATCAGAAAATAAATTTTTGGCTCACAGAATTGTTAGAAACCTATGGATATCTTTTCCACACTGAGCTGGTATTTTCACCACAGAGATACTGTATTCTTCAAGCATTCTTCTCCGTACCCTGACCTAATCAATCCTGATCTCATTTTGTGTTTTCTCTTTACAACTCCCCAAAATATTTCCCTCCAAAACATATTTTTATTCATCTGACTCTGTAACTTAGTTAAGCTCCCAAGTGTTAGCAGCTAGCCTAGCAAGCCAATAAATAATATTAAATTCGTTAAAAATACCAAATGACTTGCTGATGTATGAAATAAGAGTTGTACTGATAATCCTTTCCATTATTTCTTACCCAGATTTCAGGAGCACCACTCCAATAAAATTAACAAAATGTATTAGGCACAAGGTTTAGGATGTGTTATGAGCTGTATTTGTACAGAAGAAAATAATCAAGGCAAAAATTTTCAAGGCATGTCAAAAATAATGGGAGTGATGCAGAACTGGCCTGCATCAGGTAACTGTCATCAGTCACTCACAAAAGTCCCCCAAAGCTGCTGCATCAGGAGACACCATTCCAGCACCAGGCACATGAGATTGTGTAGGACCTCAGTGACAGTCTGCATTGTCAGAGCTCTGTCTCCAGGAGCCTGGGAAGAAGGTGAGACACCCCTCATGAGTGTCTTAGAGGACAGCAGCCCTGTGTCTCAGTTACAAGTGTTGGATGATGTCAGGGGACACATCTTATCCAAGGGCATACAGGGCCTGGTCCAATGGTCCTGGTCCATTGTGTTATTTACACCATTTTCTTGCTGTTATTAATCCTACAGAAAGCAATCCAGAATGGTTTGGGTTGGAAGGGAGCTTTAGAGGTCATCCAGTTGGACATCCCTGCAGTGAGCATCTTCAGCTTGATCAGGTTGCAGTAAAGACCCGCCCAGCCCAACCTTAATTGTTTCCAGGGATGGAACACCCACCACTAGAAAGAATACTCTCTTTAACATCAACAAAAGCAGATTTTGGCAAACAATAAGAAGTTAAAATAGAAAACAATAACTAAAGAAAAACCTCTGAAGAAAGCTATACCAAAATAAGCTTTCAGAATGCAGCAGGAACCTGCTTTTAATGATTTAACCAAAGCAGACTTACAACTGCAGTCACAGAGCTCTTAGAGGCAAAGCCTTGTAATCCAATTAACTTCATGAAAAACCTCATTAGAAGCAGTGAGGATTAGGCATGACCAAGCACAGTAAACAGACACACAGAGCTACATAATGTTTCAGACACCTAGTCCAGCCCGCCTGCTCCCCGTTTAATGGAACAGAATATCTCAGGGCTCCTAATGAGATGATAACGCTTGCACAATGAGATGTTCTGGCAACATCTGTTTGATGTCTCTGTGGAAACTTTATTTGACGTAGGCTGGTCACTTAAATTTGGATAAACTGATAGTTTCTCTCACTTACACAGCTCACAACCTCTTCAACAGAATTCAGGGGCAGGTGCAAGACATTGTGGCTACTGCTGTGAATGCTACATGTAAAAGTATACTTCTAATACAAAATAATTACATCAGACCTGTAAATGACTTGTTCTGTAGAACTGTGATTTTGATTTTTTAAATAAATTATGATTCATGCAGGGAAAGCAAAGTAAGCAGAAAATAAAAAGTAAAACCTGAAGCAATACTAAGATAAAATACAGAAGACAGGGAGATGAGAGCATATGTCCTCCCTTCTGCAGCTAGACTAAAAAGTCTGATTAATATTGTTGGCTGCCACTCTAAGAGGCATTTTTATAATTCCTTAATTGAATTGCTTATGCTAACATCCAAGGGTGGGGTTCTTTGAGGAATCATTTTATCTGGTTTTTTTGAAATAACTATTCTATATGCAGTGTATATTGAACAATGAGATGGAATGTTTATGCATCATCTAGGTATTTCTGAATTGTTACACATTTAAAAAAATGAGATTTTTCTTTTCATTTTTCTTTTTGCAGCAGTAGGGTTTTCCAGAGTGTTTCCAGGGATGAACTTAAGCTCTTGTTTTTGTATTGTTTAAGAAATAGCAAATGAGGACAAGTCTCACCCTGACAGACATTGCAGCCTTCCTGACATAAAGATCAGATTTCATGACGTTAAAGGCTAATCAGGAGATTCTCTTCTTCCTTAGAGAATACTTCATTTTCTGTCTTCACAAAACCACCATTCTGTAGCATGGTGAAATACTGCAGAAACAGCAGTTTGAACACTATTTAGTAGTGGGAGAAAGTCAGATGTGGTTTCCACCAAAATAATTAGAAAGACTCCCTAACTTCCTGGGAAGTTAAATCAGATTAAAAAGATAGAAGCAAAATAAATTACAGATCATAACAGAACTATGGCTGGTGGGAAAACTTACTGACCTGCTAAATCATGTAGTGATCCACCCCCAAAAACTGCATGCTGGAGAACTTTCAAAATGCCCAGTGACAGCTGGCATCCCCAGTATCCCACTTATTTCATTCAAGACCTTTTGCTGTTATATATTCCTGGTTTTATCTTTTGCCTTCCTTCAGTAAAGCCCAGCTGATTAATGTAGCAGTCACTTTGATTTTGCTTAGGTGGAGTACATAAAGAGTTACAATACAAGGAGAATGACAACAGAATAGAATTTGGGCAATAGGAACAGTTTCCACTGTTTCTTCTAATGGATGTACAAGGGATATACTCAGCTTAATCACCTACATAAATATGGAGCAGAAATACATCAGTTTCACCCTTAGCTGAACTTTGCTAATTTGCACTTTTGCCTCTTAAAACAGTGTGTAACACAGTTCTTGGCTTTAGAAATACAGTCTTAGAAATATTCTCCCTCTTCTTTCTCTCTCAAGCAGTAATTGTTAGAAGGATAAAAGTAATTTAAAAGCAGTTTATTTTTCAATAATGGTGAGGAGTTTTTATAGATAAGAAATGCAGGACATGAACAGGCATGCAGTGCCATGAACTTTAATCTGACTAATACATACAATTTTTTAGAAATTTGAGTCATCAAGCAGATAATATGATCTGTTTGCATCATTTTAGTTAGACAGAATGAAATACAGCAAATAGCATTCATACATAAGAAAAAGATTCCAATTACAAGGTCTAAGTCAAATTTTATAAACAAAATAATGTGCACAACATAGTTCCTCCCATAATAATTTCCTTTTTTTATCAGCTGTGAAGCAGCTATTTCATTACCAAGTTATTTTACACTGATGGAAGTGATTTCAAATTACAAGAAAATCATTATTCACGAACGAAAAGTAAGAAAAGTCTCTAAACAGTATATTTAGGAGTGGGAAATACTCTAAGATACAGAGTAGAAGTAGGAAAAACCATTTACTTCCATTTGTACTCAACTAATCCATCGATAACAGTGCTATCTTATATAAAGAGGAAGAAACTCTTGCCCTTATAAATTAATTAAATCTACTGAAAAAGAATTAAGTACAAAATTCTAGTTCAATTGACATTACAGAAAGCTTCTGGATGTGGCAAAATTAGCAAAACACCAACCCCCTCCCCATGTTAGTGAGTTTTCTGTGATTAAAAATATCCTAAATATCCACCTATTATTTCATCCATAGCAAAATGATCATGAGCATTTTTATGAACAATATTTTAAGCCATATTCATGGTGCAGTTCTGCATTACTTTTACACGAAGAATTTTTCCAGCATGGGATCATAGTATAAGTATTCTTTCCAATCAGGTTTCACACATTATTATCAGCTGTAATACTGCAGTGAAAATTAGGCTCATATTTGAACATCCTTGCTGTATCTCATTTTGCCCCAAGAATAATTTCAAGTGCCACGACATTATTTCTCTGGGTATTTAGTAGTGATTTATACATGAATTGTGCCTTGTGGCCAGGTGTCTGCAGACCTGGAGGTAAAACAGATCCTTTTGTTTTGATAACATCACCGGAATTAAAAAGAATATTTAAGTCTTCATCCATATAAATGCAAGGAAATCTGAAAACACATCTCAGGATAACACTGTGCAGCAAAAAGTGGCAACCTAAGAGAAATATGGTCCTGCAAGGTTTATTACAGGCATGCAGAGAAAAATATATGAAAAAAAAAATTCAATTACTCAAGTCCAGGGGATTCTGCATTCCTTATAGCAACAAACTGTCTACAAACTACTAAGTATTGCCTAGGCAGAGATTGAAAGTTGGGACCATAAGTTGTTCCATTCACACACACGACTGTCTTCAACACTTACTCCCTCTCCTCCTACCCTTCTTCCTCCTTCTCTGAGGTTAATAATTTGATACCGATTTTCAATTAACTCATCAGGCCAGACTGTCAGGATATCCTTAAATCTATAGCAATTCATTTTGTCTTTACAGATACAGAACTGTGGGAGTAACTTATCTGTATAACTAGAACAAGATGAATTTCACTTAAGGTGGCAAATGACAGAAGATAAGGAGAAGGAGGAAAGGATGTTCCCTGTGGCCACTCTGATATTGCACTATCACAGGTTTCAGGGTTGAAAGTACAGAAGAGGTTTTCTTGCTGCTCAAGATGCAGTTATGCTTACTTAGGACATACAAGTCACGGACAAACACGTCTCTCTGCTCCTCTCTTGTAGCAATGAGGGTAGGAGAAAACAAATCAAAATACAACACAGAACAAACCCTGCTCTGCATATATTTCAGTAAGGAGAAAGCAGAAGACTTGAAAACAGCTAAGCCCACATTCACATCAGCCTTCCCACCTCCAATTCTGTTGGAAGCCTTGCATGGCAGGTAGGCAAGCTAGGAAGCAGCTCTAAATGGGATGAGGTGCTGGCCTGACCATGCAGCATCCTCAGCAAAGGCTGACAGCAGTTTAGGGGGTCACCTCTCCAAAGGGACGGGATGCCATGAGCAGAGTGTTGTGCAACTGTTGCAAGTGAGCAGAATTCATGACAGGAGCAATTTTATGACTGTTATGCCTAAAACTCACATAGGACACCCCTAATTAGTCAGGTTTATCTGTCACACTGTCTGTACAAATCTGCCCAAAATGTTGACTACTCTATCAGAAACATCATGGCAGATTATGTTTGTTCAATAAAGTATTAGCTTTTATAATGTTTTATTTAAGCAAAGTGGAATTGAAAACTTTACTGTCAGAGGCTTTAGCTTGTAAAGATTTCCAGTAGTTTCACAACAGGTTGGTAAAAAACTTAGATATCAATTTATGGAGGGAAATGCAGGTGTTTGTAATGGGCCAGCAAATATCAGCTTGTAGTTCCCATGGAAACAATAAATTGCTATGCAGGAGTAATGGAGAGTGATTACATTTAGAGTAATTATGGCAGAAAGTAATTAAGCAAGATGAGAAGAACATACAGCATCATTTGCCTTCTTCCTCTACCAATGGCAATGCATAGGCCAGTTTTCAATCAGATTTCTTAATCATCGTAAGACCTTTCCCGGGTGTAGCCCACCTGGGGAGTCATTCTTTATACATCCTCAGATGATCACTAATAGACTGAGTAATAGCTGAGTTTTGTCATGTTTTTTTCTTCCTATCTGCATAGCTCTCATATTGTTAATTACAGAAATAAGAGCATAAACAGACTGAGGCCAGAAGGGCCCACTGTGATCATCAGGTCTACATACTCTGTTATGTAAGATGCATTTTCTTCCTCACAGCAGTGCTACCACCTAGCCCATATTTTGAGATTTAAATACATAAAATCTTTCAAGAAATATCCAGATGTGATTTGAAGCCAGCTGAATATATTACACTTGCTCATTAAGCATTGTAAGGTTATTTGTACCCATGGCTTGATGTAAAGTCTTCCTCTTAATTAAGACTTAACTATTACAGCTTAATTTCACTGTACGTGAACCTTGTGAACTCACCCACTCGTTTCAGAGATGCAGAGCACCAGGTCTGTAAACAGAGCAATGTGATGTTATTTGGGCACTTCTTAACGATAGCCCTCTGCCCTGAGTTTGTGTCCCTTGGTTCTGGCAGCAGGGGGGCTGCAAGTGGGAGGGAGAAGTGAGGATGGTTGAGAGAAACAGCCCTGAAGGTCAGTGAAGAATGAGGGCAGGAGTTGCTCCAGGTGCAGGAGCAGAGATTCCCCTGCAGCCCGTGGTGCAGACCATGAGGCAGCTGTGCCCCTGAAGCCCATGAATGTCCATGGTGGAGCAGAGACCCACTTGCAGCCCAGGGAGAACCACGCGCTGAGCCAGTGGATGCCTGAAGGAGGCTGTGCACCCACGGGAAGCCCATCCTGGAGCAGCCTTCTGGCAAGATCTGTAGCCCTATCGACAGAGGAGCCCACCATGAAGCAGGTTTGCTGGCAGGACTTGTGATCCCACGGGGGACCCACTCTGGATCAGTCTGTTCCTGAGGGACTGCACCCCGTGGGAATGACCCACTCTGCAGCAGTTTGTGAAGAACTGCAGCCAGTGGGAAGGACCCGTGCAGGAGAGGTTCATGGAGGACTGTCACCCGTGGGAGGGACTCCACACTGGAATAAGGGAAGAGTGTGAGGAGTCTTCTCCCTGAGGAGGAAGGAGTGGCAGAGACAATGTAGTCTCTGCAGTCCCCATTCCCTATGCCCCTGTCCTGGTCAGGGTGCAGAGATAAAATATGAGGAGTTGAGCTCAGGAAGAAGGGAAGGGTGTGAAGAAATTTGGGGTTATTTAACACCATCCTATTCTGATTTGACTGGTAATGAATGAAACTAATTTCCTCAAACTGAGTCTATTTTGCCCACGACAGTAACTGACGAGTCATCTCTCTCTGTCCTTGTCTTGATCACCTGATATTTTCTCTCCTTTGTCTAGTTAGGAGAGGAGTTAGCTGAACTGTTTACAGATTTCATCTGGAGTATTTGGCGTTTTTTAAGAAGTTCTAGAACATGTTTTTGTGAAAGGCCCCCCCGTGCAGCAGTGCATCCTGTGGCTCAACTTCACTACCAATACCCTCTGAATTCAGGATTCCAGGAGCTATGCAGGTCATTTCAGTTACAGAGTTGAAGGTCATGTTTAGTTCACTGGCAATTTCAGACTCAACATTTTCCACTACAGTAATAAATTTTTAAAGTTTGCCTCATGTTCTTCATTCCTAAATGTATGACTTTTCATTTTATATTAAAACTACCAGTTTGCTTGTGCAAAATTATGAAATTCGCTGTAAAGGCAGTGTCACACCATCACCTCTACTCGAAATGTCTCAACTATAAGACATTAGCAGTGATTTTGTATTTTCTTTCAAAATCTTAATATTAAACTTCAACAAATTGATAAATTCTTAACAAGTATTGCTAGAAACATCTATGTAGCTCAGATAATATATTACTAGAGGAGAGGTTTTATTTTTCTCAGCAAATTTTAGATGTGGTTAGATGTTTAAGGAGGAATGAAATGACCATGCAATGGAAATTGTATAAAATTTTCAAAGAGGAGAATGATACCCTTAAGGAAACACTTCTATAAAATGAGACCTCAGCCTTCATCCAGTAAATGTATCTTGCCAAGGTGCATCAATGTTTCTACAAATGTCATACACAAAGGATTCTTGAGTACTGTACAGTAAAATTGATAAAGTGCACATAATTTTAAATCCATGCTGTAGCATTTACTTTTGGTCTAAAATGTTTTCATTCGGTGTAAAACTGATTGTATTTTGGTTTCATGCTCAACCAGCTATTTTTACTGTATTGAAATAGCCCTTGAATGATGTTAAAGCAAATATGCACACAAATATGCACTGAGTTGACTGCCTTCTTCCAGAAGTGGATCCACATACAGGCCTTTGTAAAATAGGTTTGGACTTCACATCATTGAAGAACTCACAGTTTTTTCTCATATTCAAATATATGAATCTGGCTCTATTTGTCTGTCTCTTAAAATATACATTAATGACAGAGATTTAAACTACACTTGAATAAGAAATATCAATGAATTCCATAAATTTCAACAGACTTCTTACCAGCCTGAATGAAGGACCATGCCTCCTGCACTTGAGTACTTGCACATCAGAGTATTTTTTTACATTACTTAAATTTTTAAAACCTAGTGACATCTAACCATCAAACTCTATTCAGTTTTATGTTTACACTATTTTTTCTGGAACTCTTCCCAAAGATGCTGCTTCTTTTTAAGCATTATGCAATCATTTTGTAAGAAAAGCAGTTTGTATATTCCAGAGCCAAAAAGAGATGGTACAGACCTATTGGAACTATCCTTTGAATTCATGCAAAGTACAATATATCTCAGAACAACTGCACTCTGCTTTGCATGCATTATACATTGAAACAAACACAGATTTTTAATTTTTTGGTCCTTGACATTTTCCATGTACTGAACACAGAACACTAACACAAGCTCTGTATGCTACAAGCTGCTCTTTCCTCTGCTGTCCTCTTGTCTCAAAATACCACAAATAGCATTAGGCTCAATGTGGCACATCACACTGTGAAGCAACCATGAAGATACCAATGTCTAAAACAATGTATTCACAAAATTATCTTATAAAGAGAACCCTGTCCTTCCCTACAATGTGGGATTTAAAGCAAAATTTATTTTACTACAACATTAAATATATAAAGCTAAATGTTTATCTCTTGGAGATAATGACATTATTTTTTTAAAAATGGAGATATAATCAATTATGAAAATAATAAAGTTAAGGTCTGAAGGAAGAGGTGCAGGCATACCAATTAAAAGGCAATTCAAAGCTCAAAGATCCTAACTTAAAGCATGTCATTTAAATGCCCTACCTTGCTAAAGAATAAATGGTTTTAAAAATATGTTTTTTTCAACATTCAAATTTAGGAAAAATTAAAAAATTTAAAAGAATTTTTAAATACTCACAGATCCAACTAATTTCATCATACAAATCATTGAAAGAATATTAGGATTGCAGATGGGAAAACTCAACTTTAAGTTTGCTCCTTATACTGTCATAATGCTTTTTACATATAATTTCAGCCAGTTTGGGCATATTTTTGTAATTTCTATTGCAGCATAAAATTTTGTCACTGACCTTAGACAGATGAAAATTGTTAAGAATTTCTACATTTTGATACCAGAATTTCTGGCAGTTATGAATTATTACATCACTACATATTGTGTTTAGTACATACTTGTGACTGAGAACAGCGTAGTTTAATGATTCAGAAACAGCAATTAAGCATCAGCTTCACTTGCAACTAGTAAGATTCCTTTCACCAAAATCAGCAAAGTGGGCAATACAATTACCTTTGAAGCAGTATGGCTGAGCACAAAGTTGCACAAGTTCCTTCATTTTTCTGCATGTTTGCACATTTTGAAGTCTGTTGGCCAAGTGCCATTTAATTGGGGTTTTTTGGCTATGGATCCTAAATCTGATTTGTGTATAGCAGTGCACGATTTGTGTATAGCAGTGCACAGTGTACATTTGGGTCCACATACGTATTGGAATTTTATTTTAGTCTTTATTAGTGGAAGAAGAGCACTGCTGTAATCTTTTGTATTATACCTCAAACACCCTACCCACAATCAGGCAGAGCAAACATGGCACTAAGAACTCTGGTGGAATACTTTCTTTTCCTCTTTTAATGACATTTCTGTATCTTTTTAAGGCAAAAGTGGTCCAAAGCAGAAAATGTAATGGATACAATGCAAACTTGGTTATAAACCTGCTGCAGTGTCTCAGTTTGAGGGGAATCTGAGTAAACATTCCTGTTGCCTATTTTGTTTTTTACAGCATAACGTTTTCAAAGCCACACAACAGGATGGAATTCAGCCGGATTATTTCCTCAGGCCTAGCCAGAGAAACCTCTTTTTTTCTCTTGCCTTTACTTCATGTGCACTGAAATCAACTTTTCTGGTTAGAAAAAGATGTAAAAAAGCATTATTAAGCCAGTCAGTGAGGTGAAACTTTTGCTTTGCTTTCCACCAGAAACAACAATCCCTGCCAACAAGCTCAGAACGTGGAAGCAAATACTCATTTGTAGGGATTCTTAGCCATTCCTTGATTTTCTATGCAAATCATCCATTTCTGTGGCAGGACACCTTCTTGGCCAAGTGTCCAGTGCTCAAGGGTTGGACACAGTTCACAGCACACATTAGCACTGTTTTATAGTCACAACCTTCATGTCCCAACTGAGTGTGACAAAGCCACAGCAGAGACATGGACCAATAAAGGCATGTTTCAGGCAGGAAACTGAGCCTTGCAGTGTCAGCAGCTTCTTAAGGTTCCCTGAAAGGTCAGGGGAAAGTTTTGCTGATATTCACCAGGAGCAAGGTGGGACCTTTCTAAGTAGTCGTTATTGCAGTGCCCATCCTCCTACTCCCTCATCCTAAAAAATTCAGGCAGATGTAGCTCCATTACTGTCAAGCACCCAGGTTTAAAACTATGTACAACTGAGGAGAAAAGTTCTTCTCCAGATGAAAAAATAAACTCATCTTGTTATTGTAATTGTTAATACAATTATGTTTATGTAGCAATTTTTATTCAAAATAATAAAATAGCCATTTTTTAAAACAGAAAATACAATTTTCAAAATTGTAGACTTTCCTAAAATGTTGTAAATTCAGCTGTTTAATAATTGGAGTGTTTGAGGTGATGAGTATCTGAAAATTCGAAGGAACTTTTGTCTAGCCAGTTTCCAAACCTCATTCCTGACAGAGAAAATTATTCCTTGGATAGATAAACCCTTCTTTTCCAACTTTTAAAAACTATTTATTTATTTAGTGTTCCTAGCAATATCATCAAATGGTCTCTTCGTATGAAAGAACAGACACAAACACCACGCATGCAATAGCACGTCTTTGATATTATTTTACTGATTCCAAGCAGACGATACGGACACATAAACAGAGATATTTTTATGTGAGCTAACCCTCTGCAGTTGACATTCCACCACTCTGGTTTCTTGGTTTTTTTTGTTTTTTTTTTAAAGCAAGACTGTGGAGAAAAAGGAAACTGAAAGAGCATCTGGCCAACACCACTTAGCGTCTTCAAAGACCAGGAGAAGGTTGCAGGACTCTCTCAGGTATTTCACACACAATACCAAACCTGGGGGAGTGGTGGATATTCTGGAGAGCAGGCATACCTCTCAAAGGGCCCTTGGAAAGCTGAAAATACAGAAGTAACAGCTACCAAATGTATGAAGTTCAAGAAGTCTGAAAGACAAGTCCTGGAACTTGGACTGGGACTCAGCGCAAATCTGCAGAAAAGGACTCGAGTGCTTGTGAAGCAGAGATGAAATATAAATCAGCAGCCATGAATTATGATAATACTGGGCTGTACTAGCAAGAACAAACCAAGGGGCCAGGGGAAGCAATTACTCTGCTCAGTGCTTGTGAGGCCACAGCTGGAACTCAGCCTTCAGTTTGGAATACCTCAGTTCCTGAGAGGGGTGCACACGTTGGAGGAAGGGCAGTGGAAGGCCACTGATCCAGCCTGAGGAGACACCGAGAGCAGCACATCGTTTCAGAAGAGAAGGCTGAGGGGAAATTCAATGGCCATCTTAAAATGACACATCAGTCAGTCACAGAAAAGACTTCAGTACACAGAGAAAGGGCAGAAAGCAATGGTCACAAGACACATCAAGGGAAATCCCAGCTGTGGGTAAGGAAAAATATTTTGGTGAGGGTGATTAGGCACTAGCACAGGTTGCTCCAAAAATAGTGTTGAATGGCCATCCTTAGAAGCTTTCAGATCTTGCGGAGACAAGGAAGTGATACGACTCTGAGGGTATCCCTGCCTTGAGAGGATGTCCAGAGGTTCCTTTAATTTGATTTGCTCTATGAGTCTATGGGTCATTAATATAAAAAGGTAAAATCGTCTTACTCCAGCTAAAATAATGTTTTCAACCGAGTAAGTGTTCTTCCATTATTTCTTTAGTGGTTTATCACCTAAAGACATTTTAAGTATGTTTATAAAATAGTGGAAACTACTAATTTTATTAAAGAATTTGCAGAATTGTACCATTTACCTTACGTACTTTGCATTAATTTAAAAGCAACCTGCTTTATATTTCCAATTTAAAACAACATGATATCAAGCTTCATCTACAACTTTTAAGGGAATGCTATCTTTAAATCCTTAAGCATTTTCTAGAGTTGCTTTCTGGAACATGGTATTTTAAAACGTGTATACTTTGCACATTTAAAACTGTGTCCCCATCTCAAGGTCTATGAAATTAAGAAAACATACATACACATGCACATGCAGCACATGAAGAAAACTTTTCTCAATTAGACACAAATCTCATTTTGGTACAACTACATACAGGGCATAAAAAAACCTCCTATACAGTGTACACAAAAGTCCTGTGTATACAGTAAGGCAGCCATGGGAAGTGAAAAACCAGTTCGTCCTTGCTCAGTAAGACACATTTAAACCAGCTAAATAGAATTAGCATTTCCTCTCTAATTGCCTCAAGGTGTACTCAATTTATTCCAACTCCAAATCAGAGCCCATGTTTACTTCTACAAAGAAAAAAGACATTGTCAAAACAATCTGAAGAGAGAACAAAAGCTTTCATTTTTGAAATGATAGTAGTCCAGAATTCATTATCTGTAGGACAGAAAATTTATCCATTTTTCATGGAGTAAGTTGTCAGAAAGTCACCTGTCCACATCAATATCTTCCTCTTGTACATTTGTATGCTTAGTGAGAATACAGACATATCATTTCAACATTTTTTTCTCAAATATCTATGAAAGGTCCATTTGACAAAGTTACCTAAGAAGCAAAGGATCAGCCCAGGTTTGTTTCATATGAGTTTCACAAACTTTGGCTACAAATGCAACCTCAGTATATTGAATACCAATTAGCTTTATCAACATAAACCCGGGATAAAGCTCATTGTGCTTTTTTTTCTTGGTGTTTTGTTCACATAAAGGAAGAGCCAACATACAGGGTTTCTCAATAATCACACGTGGGTACAATTAGTAGAGGGTGGTGTATCTATCCGACTTTTATTTTCCTTAGCATCTTTCAGAGGTGACTCGTTAGCAATCTGGCATTTGAAGACTTGTTTGTAGGCCTTCCTAAAATTTTCAGATAGAAATGCATATATGATTGGGTTCACAGAAGAATTGCTGTAAGCCAGGCAGTGTGCAGTTACCCTGAAGAGAAAGGAGGCTTGAGTCAGTGGGAAAACTCCAAATTCAGCCCAGAGATGAATGACGTGATGAGGCAGCCAGGAGATGCCAAAAACCACTACCACCACCAACACAGTCTGTGCTGTCTGAGACAAAGAAAGGAAAACACATATGTCTGATGAGCACTCAAAGAATCAGCTTTAAACCTGCTTCAAAACTACAATTTCAGGGAAAAAAACCACATGTCCTGGGTTGCAATGTATTCTATCACCATCCTCATGAGTTGCTGAAACCAGGTGGGGCAGTGTTTTTCTTGCCTCCTCCCTCTGGACCATCTTCCTGATTAATGGCCCACCAACGGCCCTGCCCATGACTCAGAGATAACTCCCTCTGGACTTCCTTCTGTTAATGGGGCCATCCACACCTTGCCCCATGACTCCTCATCCCATTGTGAGATGCTCCACCCAGAAGGAGGAACCAAGCATTCCATCCTGGATATAATCTGGGATTCTGACCACCACAGGCACCCCTTTCCACTGGATTTCCAAAGGACAGGAGCTACATAGCCACCACTGCACCTTCTGAGGCAGAGCAGAGCCTCTCTCCAGGATCACTGCTTCAGCAGAACCATTGCAGCTACCCTGCTCACTGGGAGCTGCCAGTACCCCTGCCTGTCCCTGCCTGCCCTGCCTGTCTCTACCTGCCCTGCTCACTGGGAGCTGCCAGCACCCCTGCCTGTCCCTGCCTGTCCCTGCCTGCCCTGCTCTCCAGGAGCTGCCAGCACCCCTGCCCGCTGCACCAGTAACTGCACCAGAGGGGAAAGTGCCTGACAGCTGAGAAGGGTTGGGTTTGTGGTTCTGTTACTGCCATAGTTATTGTTGTTTGTTTGTTTATCTTAATATATATACATATATTAGTAAAGAGCTGTTATTCCTATTCCTCATATCTTTTCCTGAAAGCCCCTTAATTTAATTCGGAGGGAAGGGGGGTTGCATTTTCTATTTTCAGGGGAGGCTCCTGCCTTCCTTGACAGACACCTGTGTTTCAAACCAAGACAACACAGCAAAAAGTATACTGTGAGGGAACCACTGGAATATTTGTTACTGATTTTACCCCACTACCTTTATGGGTTTTATTTTGTATAGTGAACTACTGCAAGGAGAACCCCAGCCTTGGAAAATGTCATAGTCAAGAGCAAACACACAACTTTCCTCAAAGGTAAAGAACGATGTTCCTAACTCCCTACAGAAAAGCTTAGCCTTTTCTGAAGTGGACCTAAGCCTGTTGTAAAATAATGACAACAGGGGTCTTTGGGAAATCTCATCCAGATCTAATGATCTATGTTTTAGTGCAGTGCACAAGAACTTCTGATGAAAATTTCAAGAGAGATCTATTATACATGAAGGCAACTGGTGGAAGAGCTTAGAGCTTGCTCAAGTGCTTACTAAAGGTGCAGGGGATTTTTTGAAAGTGTCTCCCTTAAACACAGAATTTCCAGTAGGAGAGTCATACAACAACATTCTGAGATACAATTAGTGAAGAAAAAGAAGTAAGATCTTGAAATTTCTGGTGATTGCCCATTATCAAAACCAATCTGGAAATTAAAGTTCACCAACAAACACTACATTAAAAAATTGAACAAAAAATATCCTCAGTGCTGCTTCCAAACTCTATGTTTTCACTGTTTATGAGAGGACCATCAATTCCATTAGATCCTGATTCTGACAGCTGCAGAATCAGTTGGTACAGACCCTTCCGGTGCTGAAGGAGTTCTGTCAGGGAACAGTGGAATTTGACTGTCAATATTTTCTTTAGTTTTCACTTACTTCAGAAACAGGAGTTAGCACTTTGCACTGGCCTAACTGATTAATATCTATCCCTCCCTCAAGTACCTCTTTCAACTAAATAAGTCTCTAAATAAAAGTCTAATGATAATTCCAAAGCATATTAGATTGCGGGCCATTATAATTACTACATTAACACTTTATAACTTATTTTTTCAGAAAACTTAGCTTCTTCTTCACAACCAACACTAACCTAGTGGCCACAGAGTGATAAATACTACACCACAGAAAATAAGTAGAGTTCATTGAACTTGGTCTATACTTCTTGACCTGATTAATTCTCAGTAATAATTTGGACTGACCTACCTAATCAGAACATGAGTTAGCAAAGATAAAATTTACAGGAAAAACATTTTCATTTCTGGGGCAACAGATCAAAATAACTTATGACAGATGCTGTTGTTGGTCAGTATAATCTCACAACAGAAAACAAAGGACATTATATTTGTAGCTAATATAATTTGTTTAGTCTAAAGCAATCATCTGTTTTCACAAGACATTCCTCCACTTAGCTCTATAGAGTTTAAGTCAGTTGCCTCTAAAACAGCCACAGAGATATTTTCTTTTTCAGGTCTTATCAGGAGAATGTGTTCTAACAAGACTGCATAAATTATGAGCAATTTATTTTCTGATCGATCTATTCAGTGGTTTAATATTCCAAGTGAAAACAAATTTTCAGGATACCATATGCACAATTACTTCAGAAGAGGCATGTTACTTCAGTTTGTCAAAAATTCAAAGAAATACATAACCAGGCCACCTGAAAGCAGAGGGTGACAATGTGCCTCTTGTAATTTTTACATAAGGTATTTCATATCTGCAGAATAAGCAATTTTTTTTTCTTAGGAAACCCCACAACATCTGCTTTATCCCATCATTCCTCTGAAGCCTAACTTTAGACCTTACCTTTCCAAAATCATCACTTTGTCTTGCAAGCAAGGTATCACTAAAGAGCAGCTCTTTTTTACTTACTGGGAGCTTGCTTAGGGTTCCTCATTAGCAAATAAAACCCACCTGAAATATATGATGTTAATATTGATGCTTTCTGACCAAAAAGCATGAACAATAGAATTTAGGCAAATTAATGTTTTTTGCTATTTTTTTTCCCACACAGCTAGCAAATTTATTTTAAGATTCTCCTACTGGAATGTTCATCAAGGTTTGAATAAAGCTAAAATTGCATGATTACACCTGAAATGCATTCTTCACAAGACAATAGAAGGAAAAGAAGAAAGATATGGTAACCAGAGAGAGCGTGAACACACTAACAAAGACAGGGTTGCTTTGAAAAACATGAGTAAGGCCTTAGGTTTAGAAACTCATTATCTAAGGCAAAAAAATATTTTGGACTGCTTTTTGGTTTTTTCCCTCTTTGGCTACTGAACCCTGCTACATCCAAGCAGTCTTGATCATGCCTGTAATGCTTTACTCTGAAGCTATTAAAGTTAATTTCTAGTCAGATCTGCAATTTTTAAGAGTTGGTTGTTAGAGGAAATGCAGAGATATTTCCAGTTTGAGAGTAATTTAGATGAGAGATGGCAATGTACAAAATGTCTTTGAAAACTACACCTTTGGCCTTGACAACATTAAATGCAAAAGTATGTGTGTTAATTATTTTACTGAGTCAGGGCCATAATGCTTTTAATTCTAGAAATCAAAATCTATTGAGTAATGCATTGAGATATTTTTCAAAAAAACAGAGAATGCATAAATAACAGAGTACTTATTTCCTGTTGAGTCCATGTATATCTCATTTACATTGCAGACAGTCTGCATGCCTGTATGAAAATAGTGATCAGATCAAATGAGGAGCTATAGCCTAAGGGGTTTTTCCTCCACATCTATAAACTGAGAAGTTTGTCAAATGATTACCCTGGTCAAATCTGCTCAAAAATCACAACCACATTATATTAACTGACAAATTCTCTGTTTAAACACATCTTTCAAATATTGTTCTAAATCGCAAAGGTTATATTTTTCTTTAAAGACCTTTCATGATTCTGTTTGTATCCAGTACATAACTAATGTCTTGAATGTAAGAGAAGAAAATGTGTGGAAAGTCAGTAGAAGAACTGGAGAAAGTCTGTGATTGGACTCCTATTGGGAAGCACAATAAATTTCATTTTAAAGGTCCCTCATAAAACCTAGGAATTCTTCACTGAAACATTACAAAATCAGTTAGTTAAAAAAATATAAAACATAAAAATCCCATGATTTACAAGTCAGGGGAAAATGCTTGTGAAGAGAAAAAAAAAATTAACACTAAACACAGGTTGTCTACCTGTGCCTAAATTTCAGATGCTCTGAAGTTCCAGATATAAGGATCTCTGGTAATGGCTTGATGCAATGTGATGGAAAACTTGGATCAGAAAAGATTCCCATCTGCTAAGTTCAGAGGGACACTAAATACTTCATTGAATACTTAATTTCAATTGCTTCTCTCTGTTTCATCTTTAGCAACAAGCAATATAATAACAAATTAGCTTAGCCATAAAACTGAAGTACAAACGAGTGAGTATTAGCAGTGAATACAACACACCTTTTTTTTGGATGCTTCTGACTTCTTTGACATGTTTCTCAACTTCTTATGCAGATGATTAAGAACCTGAAAAGATTAATTTGCATCTCTTTAACATATTTCACCATTTTCTATTCAAACAAAATTCAAACCCATGTATCTTAGAGTACTCACATGCTTTCCAGTACTGCATGATTGGCTCACAAATATCACTGAACCATCAACTTACACATTGCAAACATGCACAGTAGGAAAACCAAAGGAATTGCATATCTGCCTCTGTGTGAACCAATAAATATGAAGCAGACCACAACTGAATTATTTTATAAATATTCCGACGTATTACATAACAATACATATCACAAATTAACAAGGAAACAGATGGAAACCTATTCTGCAGATAGAATTAGCAATCTCTCTTCTTCCATAAAAAATCAAGGACTGTTGGTTTAGAATGACCTTTACTGTGTGTAACATCAGAAAAGTGTATGTTTTGAGTCAGAGCTTTTCTGAGTCACCTGCATAATTTGCTTTCTTCAGATGGATGCTTGATTAATATAATCGAGATGTTGGCACTTTTGATCTTTGAAAGAAGCTTAGGCTTTCAAAAATAATTTATACACAAATGGGGCATGACACACGAGGCATGACTTTTACCAGCAATGTGATGATAATCACCATGCATCTTTCACAAGTAAATTTTTAAAATATGTCACAAAAAGGCTCATCATCCAAGAGCAGGATCCAAATTTTAACATGATCATTTACACATAAGGTTTGGGATAAAGAATGCATAGACATCTTGAGGTGGGGAAAAGGGTCCAAATTCAGATTCTTTTATATCATCTGGGGGACATTTTCTCTGTTTTCTTTGTGATGCACAGCTAACCACTACCAGGACAGACATCAGTCAAGATGATCTAGAGACTTGATCCCACTCTGGTATTTGGGTCTTAGAGACATACATATTGAATTAAAAGTAAGATGGTATTTGTGAATAACCAGAACTCATCAGCAGACTCCAGTTTTAGGTATCTACTCTGACATACCAGAGAACCACCATCAACAATAAAAATAAGAAATTACTTGTAACCACATAATATTGTAAGTGCAATTCATTTGTGCATATCTGTGCACTAACATGTGACTCACCCTGCATGCAATTCCTGTTTGGAAACACTATCCAGGCCTCTTCCGGGGCTAACCTGAGCTAAGGAAAAGTGGGGGAAAAATAACTGGGCTTTCCCTGAGCAAGTTGCATTTTGACTTAATTTCTTTCTTCTTCAGTATGAAGCAGACCCAAAGGAAAGAACAGAACCCCAGTAGAAGACCAGGGTGATGACTGTCTGGCTCACAGGCTTTTTATTCACTTGCCATCACCCTGTACAAACCAGCTGAATGGCTGAGTATATCAGTCAAAAACATAAAACCAAAAAAAAGGGCATGGGGGCAATGCAATGAGGTTCACTTCCCATCACTGCTGCTTCATCCATCATACCCCCTTCACATAACTTACAGTGATGGGCTGTTTCTACTGGACCTTTGCAAATCCCATCACATGCCACCCAGTGACTGCACTGCTCTGTGATTCTCCCTCACAGCCCAAAACTGAAGCCAGATAAACTCCCCCAAGGATCAGAACTGCAAAATGTTTTTAAAAGTTACAAACAGTTTTTTCTTCTGTTATGAAACGTTTAGCCCAAAGTTTTGCATTGCATCTCTCACCAGTCCAAAGAAAGATGAAGTAGACAAAACATTTGAATTGGATATTTGAGGGGGATGGGAGGGGGTGGTGGAGGGTATTGATGTTAATTTAGATTATAACCTGCAAATGAACCTTCTCAGGTTCCCCTCTTTCGGATTACATACACAATTCATAAAATAAGTATTTGCAGTGAAAACATGTTGGCTTTATGCAGTACTGTACCAAATGGCATGAAGAGTAGCAGCAAGAGAAATAGGCAAAATGCAATTACTTATCAACAGCAGACGAACAGCTCTCAAAGACCTACACAGAATGCCATGGAGTATTAAAAAAGAGCCATGTTTATGCACAAACACTGCAAGGTAAATCAAAGACAATCCCCCACTACCCTGTTCAAATTGTGTCTCCTCTGGGCCAATGAGTAATCAATTGTCCCTCTAACAGTCTGAATAAACAATAATTCTACAACATGCCTTTTAATTTACCTTGGGCTATTTCTCTTAAGAAGTTATTTCAAAATACCCAGTTATACATTTGCATGTGCATTTTTAACTCATGGAATTAGATACTCAGCTTGCTAAAAATTAGGTCCTAACCTAGTCTCATAAGATGTAATATTTTCAACTCCAGCTTTCATGTACCTGTTGTTCAGAGATCAGCTTTCCTGCTTTCTGGAGATGGGGGGTAGGGGGGGGGCGGTGTGCTGTTGTAAGAAAATTATGTTGTTTTGTAAGAGAGTGTGAGGAGACTTGTAGGATTGAGTCTGGTCCAGACTGTATGACTGCCACTCATGACATTTGACTCAGGCCCTTAGTTTTGCCTACAGACTATTTTCTTCCTTTCTTCCTTTCTTTCTTCCTCGCTTCCTTTCTTTCTTTCTTCTTTGCTTTCTTTCTCTCCTTTAAACTTTTTTAATTTATTCTTTTCCCACTGTTGTTTCAGAAACTACATTCAAGATGGCTTGCAAGACTTGACTGAGAACTTGGACCAAATCAAGTTGAGAAAGAGAATTTTCCAGTACAGGAGTGAAAAAAAGAGCTTCAACTATCTGTGCCTATTCACCGAAGTCTACCAAACACTATGAAAGTTTGAAGTCTACACTGTTAAAAACCATGTTCAGTGTCTGGCATTCCACTGACTACACCCTCATTATCAGCCATTGAAAATCATGCAAAAGGAAAGCCTGTACAAGGTCACTATCTAGCTAGAATGAACAGCTTGTTTTATGGATAATGTAAGCATTACATTCTGAACCATCATTGTAGTATGAACCTGATTTAAATTCAAGTGCCATTGCCTGCAATCCATGTTTTAAAGTATTGCTGCTACCTCTATTGTCACAAGAGATACTTCACCCTCTTTCAATTAAGTGTGTAACTAATGTGTCATACCTTTTATTTTTCTCTTTCAGTACAGTTTAATAAAGTTTTCCCCTTGCTGCTCAGCAAAATTTAAGATATAAAATCCAAAACCAGATAAGCTTGTATTTTATGTTGAGGCTCTTACTTTTTATGGCTTAGTTTTAACCAAATCTGTAAATCATACATGACATGAATTCAGAATGTTCAGAATGATAGATAATAATGAAAACATTCTTAAGGCAAGACATATTTGTTTTAAAGAAAGCTTTTAACATTACACATCTATAAAAGGAAATGATTGCTAATAATTATAGGTGCCCAGCCTAAAGATTTGATTGAAAGAGGCCTGACTTTCAAGGACTGAATGCTTGAAAAACTAAGGTGCCCAAAATTAGCTATAACACCGCACAGATGTCAACTGTTAGAAGCTGACTGGGAATCATTTATCACTTTACCCTTTGAGAACACATTAGTGAGCAAATGATGTAGCAGTGCTACAAAACACATACAGAAAGTCAGTATTAAAAAAATACAGCAAGTAGAATGAAAAGCAATAAAAGAGTCAGAACACAAGGTGTCTGTAAGTATGTGGTGCTGAGACTCAACTGATCACCACATAATCACTGCTCCTCCCTCTGATGTAGTAAGCTTCTTCCAAGAGTAGTTCTGTGATGCAACAGGAGCTGGTTTCCCATGGATTTGTGACTTCTTCACTGTGTTCCCAAAAAGGTGCCTTCTCCATAAGCTGGTTCTACATAAGGCTTCTCCCCTTACGTCTTGTTTGGTATTTAACAGCTGAGTGCAAACTGACTTCTTAAAAGAGAGAGGGTAACCGAGACTCTCCATCTTCTTCATTGTCTGCTTTTCTCACAAAACTAGGGAAGCATTATTCCTACTCATATTTTCACTCCTCTATCAAAAATTTGGATGAAACTGAAGGAAAATTATTTGTGGAAGAGACAAAAGAGGTAGCTGTACACATAAGACACAGAGCATGAGCTCATAAATCTCTGCGTGAAGAGCCTATCGTGAGATATTTTGGGAGGACACCACTTTCAAATACCTTGCACTACTTTAGCACTTCTGTCCATTGTAACAGCATTGTTACCCATGGGGAAAATACAAATATCTGCTAATATGATATAGAAGTGTGTGTGAGAGAAAGAACTTGGATCCCTATTAGAGTGCTTAAAAAAATGAGACTTTCAAAATTGAAAGTTCAATTGCAATTTGTTTATGAAAGAAACAGAATTGCCTTAAAGGAGTCTGGAAAAGGCAATATATTCAAATAGAGAAATGACTCTGCTTTGTCTTAATTTACTGTATCAGAAGACTGTGTTATCTCACTGAACCACAGTTCATGAAAACCAGTGAAGTCCATAAGAAACTAATGCAGAGATTAACGTCTCCCATGAAGACAGGCTGAGAGAGCTGGGGTTGCTTGACCTGAGAAGACTCCCCCCATCCCAAAATACTGCAGTTGGAGATTTGTCAGTGGCTCCTAATAAAGGCAGGAATGAGTCTTTAACTGCAGGGTACAAGTACCTTTGATAGCTTTGTAAAACTCATGGCATTTTTCAGTTACATTGACACTGATGGGAATACCAGCTATCCCCTAGGTATCTTCTAAAATTCATCCCTTCGGCTTAGCTCCTCCAGCCTGACACAATGGCAAGCAGGATCATACATACAGGCTCAAAACACATCACAAAGCCAGGGTAAGATCCGAGCTTGGCAACAGCTTAAGCAGACTATTTTATTGTAACTTCAGGTGGCCTGGATTTTAAAAACTTGTTCTTGGGCATATTTTTCACATAGAGTGTTGTCTTGGGGTTTTTTTGCTTGCCTTTGTTTTTTTTTCACAACATATTCATACTAATATTGAGAGATCTACTTCTGTAGATGTGCTTTGTAATGACATGGTGTGTTTTACTTGCTGTGTGTATATTTTGGTTAAGCATATTGCTTTCTTCCTGCCTATACTGTAAGGGACTATGCTAATTTTGAAAGATTGCTTTTTAATCTTTCATATAATTACGCTTCAGAGGCCAGTACTTTATGCTGAAAATGAAGGTGATTTGGCTTTGAAAAAGGGAAGAATTAGTAGCTGACAGCCCCCTGTGCACACATTTGGTAATGTTCTCCATGCAATGTGTAAATACTTCCTTCAAACTGATGATCTATCACTACAGCTCAGTCATATCCAACACAGTAGATGAAATACCAGTGTATTCATTCAGGGAAAGCAGGATTCAATGCACTCATGGAAACGTGTTTCTTCCTCATTTTGCAGGCTGGATTTGTTCCACTATGAACAGCAATTTAGAAATGTTCTAAAAGGACAAATGTCCTTTGTGTTCTGCATGCCTTGGTTTCATCAGAGTTGGATGACATTATAGCCTCAATTTGCACATCACAATTAAGCTGATGTAACATATATAAAACTGAGCAGAACATAAAATTACTTGTTCAAATTAAGTACTTCACACACATCTATTGAACTTGCCATTTGAAGAACTGACTTCTTAACACTTAAGCAGTCCTTATTTGCAAGACCAGTCCTATCCTCTCAAATGTAAATCACTGTCTAAGGAGAAGTCCTGCCACTGAAGGCTGCTGGCACAGAAACAGGAGGATCTCTGCCTAACTCAGCAGGTAGCAACTGGTGCTCCAGATCCTGTTCAGCAGAAAGCAGAGGATCGTACACTGAAGGCTACAATTATTATTCCAGAAAAATGTGACACTTTGCTTAAGCAGAGAAGTCCTTAAACACTTGTTTAAACAGAAAAGTCCTTAAACACTCATATTCAGGCACCCTTAGTTACTGCTTTTTCCTAGCTGGGTCCTCATGTCCTGCTCCCTAGAACCACCTGCCTTTGCTGAAGTCAGAGGTAAATCTCTCATCACTTTCAGCTGGGACAAGACATGGCACTGCAGGGACCAGGCATCATGATGCACATTATACTCTTAACACCAAACAGGTCATTTGTGTCATTTTTAAGTGCACTGCACATTTTAAAGAACACAATGCTTCATCTAAAGCCTGAACAACTTGTTGCTTTGTTGTACTTTATTAAGCCAAACTCTT
The DNA here is from genome assembly GCA_013399225.1 of Rhipidura dahli. Taxonomy (NCBI): domain Eukaryota; kingdom Metazoa; phylum Chordata; class Aves; order Passeriformes; family Rhipiduridae; genus Rhipidura; species Rhipidura dahli. The sequence goes on from VXAC01003807.1 coordinate 290,395, forward strand.
CATACAACACTGCAAGAAATTTAAAGTTATGGTGACGGAGAAAGCAGCAGAGCACTGGGGCTTCTTAGCATTCTGCAAAAAGGAAATCTGATAGAGAGACCCCAGTAATTGCCAGAACATCCCCACACTCACCCTGTGCAATCACTGTTCTGACCTCTCTGTGCCATTGAACATATCTTGTCCCCCCTCAGATATCCCTCAGCTATAAAACCTGCCCTGTCCTTTTCTGGCACAAAGTCACCCCTGCTCCTTTTTCTCCCAACAGTGCCAAGTCCCTCCACATGCCCAGAAACAGCCCTACGGCTCATGGACAGCTTTTCCACCACCGTGTGCCCCCCCCATCCTTTTACATTTGCCCCACCTTGGCATAGCAGAAGGAGATGAGCAGCAGTGGGAGCAGATAGCCAAAGACAAATGTGCAAATCACGTAGACCTTCTTGTGGCGTGGATTGGGCCAGAACTCCCAGCAGAAGGTCTGGTTGCTGGTCTCACGGTGGAAGATGCGCTGGTGGTGAGCCACAGGCGAGGCCATGGCGAAGGAGAGTGCCCAAATGAGCCCCACACCCAACATTGCGTTGCGGGGAACACGCAGGGCTGAGGAGCGCCGGGAGTGCACGATGGCTACATACCGGTCCACAGACATGGCTGAGAGTGTGAAGATGCTCACCAGCATGGAGATGGTGAAGAAGTAGTGGATGAACTTGCAGATGAAGGCTCCCAGCACCCAGGTGGGGAGCACATAGACCGTGGACTGGAAGGGGATGCAGAAGAGCAGGTAGGCCAGGTCAGCGATGCTCAGGTTGAGGATGAAGATGTTGGTGGTGCTTCGGCGCTTGCCTGGCTTGCTCCGCGCCAGCACCGTGATCACCAGGGTGTTTCCCAGCACCCCCAGGGTGAAGATCACACCGAAGACGATCAAGGTGATGACGTTCTCGATGCCGATGCCAAAGAGGGGTTTCCCCTCGGCCTCCGGCAGCCCGGAGAGGTTGAACTCCCCGCGGGGCGTCTCTGCCGCGGCTCGGGACAGGTTGAGGGGCTCCTCCGCGGGCTCCCCCGGCTCCATCCTTCCCCTTGCGCGCCGGGCAAAGTTTCCGCGGGCGGAACGNGAGTGTCCCCGTACCCCGCGCTGGCAGCCGCGCTGCTGCGGGAAACTCAGCTCCCCGGGAACGTCTCCTCAGGGAGGTGGGGCTTTCTTGCCCTCTTTATTTCCCCCC
>VXAC01003807.1:291662-312164 GCA_013399225.1 Rhipidura dahli
TTCAGCTTGTAAGTGCCCCCCCAGAACCGCGGTCCTCTCCCCAGGAAACTTCTTTCCGCTGGAGCCTCCGCTCCGAGGGAGGCTCGGGAGCCGCGTCTCCCAGCAGGGCTAGGCGGCGCTCGGCTTAAATGAACTCGCTTGGAAAGAGAAATAATGAAGCGCCTGCGTGAACCCACCTCAACAGGTAGCCGGCAGCAAGAGTTACTCCGGACTAAGCACCGCCTGTGCTCACTGTTTTCACCTCTTTCACATGTTTCCATTAATCATTCAGTATCTCAAAGGACAAAAGGAGGCAGATATTGTCACGCCTTCCTATTAAAAAAAAAAAAAAAAAGAAAAAAGAAAAAAAAGGAATATGAAGTCTAGCAGCTTTTCACTGCCACACCACGACTCCGCGTTCGAGAGCTCTGCCGCGGCAGGAGCGCGTTCGTGCTGAGAGCCGGCGGCTCCCTGGAGCCGGGCAGCCGCCCGCAGCGCTACACGGGGCCGGAACGGGAGCTCCCCAAAAGCCGGTCCCTTCAGAACGGGGCTAAACATCAAACTTCCTCCAGCATACGGATGCGAGTTCATGAGAATATTCTCACCGGCACATATACCTTGTGAATGAAACGGATTTGCCTGAGGGTTTCATCCATTTGTTTTCGAATTACCAGTCAGTGAGCTACAGCTGGCAGCGGCAGTGACCAACAGCACTGCCCAGATGCGAGCTTTGGTTTGCGGATTTTTCAGTCTGCAGTTTGACGGGGTTTTTTTCTACCTTTCTTTTTGCTACTTATATTGAAGCATCTCAGCAGCTGCACATCAGCTGACTGCAAAGCCATCGACCTCTGCAGATGTAGATTTTAATTAAAATAATATATGGTCTGCTCCATTATGTCCAAAGGAACACATCATGGGAGAGTACAATTCAGTTTGTATTGATCTCAGAAACTTTTATTTGGATTGAACTGGTTTCTACATCAGTTGTAACTCATTTAAGAAGTTATAAATATATCAAGGAAAAATAAACTAGTAAAGATTCATCAAAGACTTGGGTTTGGATTTTTTTTGTAATGTACATTCCTCATAATTTTGTTGACATGTTTGAGTACCATGCAAATCTACCAGTCTCTACATCTGTAAGAGATTTGAGAAGGAACACCATTAAACATTTCTAGAATATATCAGATATCACATACTTTTTGGAAATGCTCTGAGTAAATTGTGAAAATGAACAGAAATCTATAGATTTTCCTAGTGTCGCTGATGCCTGTGTTTGCCTCTGAATTCCTTCATGTGGTGAGAAAGATAGAAGAAACGTTTTGAATTCAACTGATGGTTTGCTTTTGAACCATGTCATGCTGCCAGACATTGCTCATTTTCCAGGATGTCTGGAGTGCAGCCCTGGTTTTGATGAAATTAATGCAACCCTCCATCTGAAATGCTGCTGGTCCTCACCACCCACACGTCTGTTTTCTTGCAAAATAATATCTTTTAAAAAGAATACTCTGAAAGATTAGAGAAGGGATATTGCACTTACCAGAAGAGTAAGCAGGAAAAGTGGGTCTAGAAACAAAATCAATTTTCGTGGAAATCAACCTTAAAATCACTTTAGTTATTTGGATGGGAGAGTTGACTATTGGTTTCCTTTGGATATTTAATTGACAGTTTTGTGGTTCAAGCTTTGCTTTTCTGCTACATATCTTGTGTTAAGTATATAGTTCCTACAAGAATATCCTGAGCATTAGGGGAAAAACCCCAAGAAGCTATATAGCTACACTGTACAACTATAGTGTAGCTTTTCTGTCAGGCCTTCAGGCTTCAGATTTTACGTGAGTGAATAAAAGTTCCCATGCTGACAACACTCATGATTGCTGTTAAGATTGTCGTAACCAAACAGGTTAAACCATGTTAAAACACTGTTCTTCTTATCTAGACTGAGTAAAATTTTCATGCAAAAGAAAGTTGGGATGGAAAAGTTGTTATGGATTCAGTACAAATAAATATACAGTTAAACATGGGAATTAGTTGAAAATCTATAAGGAAAAAAAAAGCAGTAAAAATATTGCATTGCACTTTAAGAAAATAAATTTCATGTCTTTGCAAAAGAGATCTTTTAAGTATGTGTTTCACACATTTCCTTGAATCTAGTTTTATTGAATCTAGTCCTGAACAAATTTCGGCATGAAATGATCTACTAAAACTAGAATAGCCTATGAAGTTCAGAGAGATCAAGAAACTACATGCAGTGTCCTTCTGTCTGTAACTAGAATGCACAGTCATCTTGATCAGATAACTCACCCCCAAAAATTTGTTTGGCTCCAAAATTTTCCATAGCAATCAATGAAGATAATAGTAAGAGAAATGTCAGAACCTACATACCCTGTTAAGACTAGGCCTTCATATTTACTCTTCAGTGGCTTAATCCAGAAGATATTGCAGTAAAAACATACAAGGATGTCCTTCCTTTTGCTCACTCCAATGACTGGGTATGTTATTTTTATATGGTTCCAGTAATAAAAATATTTTACTTACACTGGTACATTTTTATTTCAGGAATAAGAAATCCAATGCATTGATTTAAAATATGAATTACTACTAAGTTCTTTGTTCCTATTTAATGCATGCATGTAGGTATAATAAACATATAATCAATATGATGTCAGTAACATACATTCATATTTTAAAATTAACATTTAATTAGCATCTCAGAAACAATAAACAATGCACTTTTTAGTTACTGTCTACTTTTGATTACATTGAATAACTGAGGCACAAAAGTCAATATCTGACAAATGCATACACAGATACATGTCTTTATGCATTTTTTCATTCCCCAAGAATAAAATAATAGGATATAAAACTTCTTCAGAGAAGAGTTTTAGTAAAATCCTGTATAAATTCTTTTGGGGTCTTTTGGAAGGGTTTTCAGGCTTTTTTTCTGTAGTGAAGTTGAAGCTGGAGTTGAGGTTCAAGGCTCTCAACTGCACCCCAGCGTCAATAAACCCCAGTTTTGTCCACAAACAAAATTTAATGTGTATTTATATTAAAGCATATGAAGAACTCTAACCTTTAGAAATCTTTTGACAGCTCAGCCCTTAGCTGATTGACCAGTTTTCTTTGCTGCAAAAAATATTCTCCAGATTTGGTCGTGTTTTGTTTATAAAACACAAGACTGAAAAGCGTTTTATTTTGAAGACTGACTCTTTTTATTTGTGAAACAAGATCAGGCATGAGAGTCACATCAATCGTACCCCATTGTTTTTCTTTGTGACAAGTTCCTGGAGTAGAAATTTGCATTCTAAAGGTGCATGTGAACTTTAAATAAAATTCAAAAGCCTAATAAAGAAGTCCATGATTCATAAACAACCTTTGGTTCACCTTCTAAAAAATTACTAGAATGTAAAAGTCAAGCATCTATAAGCATTAACTCTCCTTCTATCTAAATTCTTGGGAATAATGTAACCCTCAGGTCACAGTTGTCACTACATTCAGGTTTTCATAGTGGAGATGTGTCACCAATAAACTGAAGTTTATTGCTTCTTGCTGACATTTAGAAAGAAGTAAACATCTGCCCATATACGTTTCAGAGTCATTGTCATTCCATCCCTGAGTTGGTGCTGATTTTTTTTTTCTCTTAGTTCTCTATTCCAGTTCTGAAAAATCAGTTCTAAAAAAGCCTTAAAATGCAGGCAATCAAAAGAAGTAAATTTGAAGCTAAGTTTCCAAAATCCCATTTGTAATTTGTATTACTATTTAAGTAATATGGAGTACCATTAAAGGCTTTAAAGTAATATGTTTTAGGCTTCAAAATTGTACATAAGAACATGTGTCCATATTTTTATTCAATGCCCATAAATTTTCTCTGTAAAATGCCAAAAGCTAGACACCATATTCTAACAACATGAACTTGCTCTATAGTTGTTGAAGAGAGTTGCTTGTTTCATTTTTCTTGATTTATGACAATTACCCCATGGGATGCTTTTTAATGTTGGCTGCAGAAGCAACTTGCCTGTGCATAAAAACACAGCTGTGCTTTGTCTGAAACAGAATCTAGTGTGTTTTGATGAACCCTTGCAATACAATATAACACAATAGATCAGGTCTAACTAAACTCGGGAGAATGCAGCAGGTATCCAGGTCATGGGTACAGTGTCTGCAGAAGTCTTTTAAATGGACAATTATTCCACCTTCAAACTGCTTCATGAAATGTACATCTGGCTGGGGTGAGCTCGTAGGGCCTGATAAAGGCTTAAGTTCAGTAAAATGAGTGTCATGTTTCTATATAGGAAAACCTGAAATACAAGCTCGAGAAGTTACTTAACCATGATGTGGGGAAACATCAAAATTATCAAGGCTGAAAGAGGTAACAGTGGAAAGAAGTGACTTGGAAAGCTTGACTCCTGCTGAAGCAGATGTGTGCTACTGGTAAAGCAACCAGGAGCTTGCAGATTGTTTCGTCTGGGGTCAGCTCCAGGCACAGGCAGAGGCAGTGAATATCTGATGTAAGGGAAGAAGGCCAGGACCTCACTGTCCAGCCCTGGAGACCTTGGTCACCAGGGCATTTCCTTGGGCAAAAGGAGAAAACAATGGACAGTGGATGGACACCTTTCCCAGCAGTTACTGCAGCCTCCACACTCTCCTCCATCCTGGCAGCAGCAGTCGCAGCCACCTTGGCTCCTTCAGGCTCTCCACAGTGCTCAGAAAAGGCTTGTGTGTCAGCAGCACCCTGGACTTGGCTTGACACCAGTCTTCCTCTTTCAAGAGGTGCAGGATCTGATTTGTACACATTCACAAGGAGCATGGAGATGGCTCCAAATACAGATATGAAGGGGGGGGGGGAAATGAGTGGGTTGCCATTTTCCTGGAGGTATCATGTCCAAAAAAGTGTAAATCATAATTTTGATTTTTCTTGGAATATTGACTTTTTTTATACAGATCCTTATGTAAGCAGAGATGTATAGTGTCTAGGAAAATGGTAAAAATATACCTCTATAGCTGTGCAAAGGCCTTGCAAAGATGTAGTAAAGAGAGATAGGATTTTTGTAGACCAAAACTGCTGGTTCACCATTTATTTTAATTTTGTATGTCAGACTGTCATCATATAAATTGTGAGTCAGGAAACAAAAACCCTAAGGCAGATTTAATAGTCTCCATTAGAACTACTATTACAATTACCAACAGAACCTGTCTGCTTTACAGAATATCCTATCTTGTAGTTAAATAGCCTGACAAAATTAATTCCAGTTACAAAGTTCTGGGGACGACTAGAAGATTATTTTCTTTTACCGGTTTTTATGCTGCACACCATTTTACTGCTGTTAGGACTTGGGCTGCAGCAGAATTCAAGGAAAGGACATTAACATACAGACATCAAAACGATGAATTCAGCACAGCAAATTCATTCCACAGTTGCCATAGGTCTTAAGTGAAGGTCTTGCAGAAGCCCATTTTCATTGCTGCTGCCAGCTCTCTGGGTTTTAGCAAATTCTTTCCCCGGCTCTTGCAATTTTTTTTCTGACAGAACAGAGACCAGTTTTACTTTCAGGTAATTAGTGAAATGTTTTATTGCAGTGGATGGAGGTAGCTTAAGCTCGGTTTTGTTTGAGCCAGACTTTTCTTCTTTATTGGTTTTAGTAACTGTTTGAGTTGGTGCTTATTGATTCAGGCTCAGTTGTGAGGTGTTTCAATTTGCTTTGGAAGAGGGCTTAATTCAGAGTCCAGATGACTAAACTGATCCAATTTTTCATTTTTCTGAGATTTCCTTGGAGATATTATTACTCAGGGTTTACTTGAATTTCACCAAAATTATAGATGAGGTTGCCTTCCCTTCCCTAATCTCCCAAGACTCACTGGGCATATGCAGAGCACCAAGAAAGAAGATTCTGCTGGAGGAATTCCCCATCTAACTGCCCTGCATCTCAGAAGGCAAGCAGAAATCAGAAAGAAGAGAAATAAATTATGCATAACCAATCTTAATAAATACCTATTTATCCTAAAAAACCCACACTGATAGAAACTCCACCACCTTTGCAGACACTCCTAGTGCTCAGCTATCATTTACAGCCAGAAATCTGTTCCTGTTTACTTACATTCCTAGTGCAGCAACCTCAGCATGCTTCTCTCATATCCATGAGCATGGAAAACAGTGTATTCTGTCCGCTTTTGCAGATACTTTTCAGTATTTGGAGACAAGCAGCCCTTGCTGGAGACAGTTCAGATTCACACATGTCCACCTGGTACAAGAACTTGAGGTAAAAATTTGATCCAATGCACAAAGATTCCTATGCTTTTCCTCCTGGAGCAAAACCAGCAACATGCCTTGGTGTAAAATGATCACTTTTAGTGAATCCAGAGGATTAAATAAGCTATCCCAAAGAAGCACTGAAAGTAGACTTGATGGTGGAGCATCCATAGTTTGTGCCTTTACACATCCAATTTCTCCTGTTAGGCCACTGTGCAGCCCAGTCCTTTGTGTCAAGAGCTCAGCATGAGGAGCTGTGCCTGCTTTTGGTCATCAGATCCCCTCATGACACTATTTTTGAGGTATTTCACCCCAAGGAATCCTGGCTTAACCTGTGTACCTCAACATGCAAATAGGGCAGTTACATCTTTGATTAACCCATAGTGACAACCTCAGTGTCAGAAGAGAAACTATTCCTGTACTGTCTTTGATGTTTTCAAGAAATGGATTTTGAGTTTTAGTTTGGTTTAGATGTGAGAAAGAAGACACACTAACTCATTTTAAGTTGATTAGATTCTTGCTATGTCTTTTCTTTTGTTCCTTTTTAAAATAACTCCAGAAACCACCCTTTGAAACTTTTATTTTTAATAAAAAGTAAATTTTTTGAGTTCTAATTATGTTCGTCTTCCACTGATATCCCCCACACAATTGTCGAGAAACAAATCAATCACAGCATCAGGTTAGTAGATTATAGAACTGGCATAAGTTTGTAAATCTGTTTCTATTTTTTTTAACAATTAGGTTAGAGTGAACTCTTATGTTCGCTGAGTTTGCAATCCGTCACTGATGAAATTTGGCTTAGCTGGAAACTTGTCAGTTTGTATCAATTTTGTATCAGGGTTTTGACATCTTATAAAAAGTTATTTACTAAAGAAATCCTGAGCCTATATTCACATAGTCATTTAAAAATTTAATATGGAACATAAATTAAAATGCAAGCTTTTTAGTTTTGTTATGGTAGTCTGCATTTGATTTAATTTTTTTAAGGAAAAACTGAAACACTGAAGGGAAAAAGTATAGCCACAGAAACTAAGGAGTAAAACCACTTTTCAATTACTTTAGTAATTTTTTTTTTTTTTTGGTACATTTCTATTCAAGACTTTTCAAAGAAAAATATTCGAAAGAGACATCTGGAGTGAATAGATAGCTCATTTTATCTGAGAATTTTCAATAAACTGTTTCAGTTGTTAAAGGATGACCTTATTCCTGAAAATGTTCTTTTGCTATTCTTACCCAAAAATATCCTGTCAAGATCGCTATCCATCTGTTGTATCTACCAGTTGCTTTATGGAGATAGAATTAGCTCCTCAGATTTTTTCCATGTAGGAAAAATAATCAATAGATAAAACATTTCTTCTGATATGCAGAGAACCCAGAGTAGTGTTGTTAAATCCTCAGCACAGCTTATCCAAATTGAATTTAATGAAATTGAAATACTTCAGGGATTTTGTTTCATGAGCTTACTGCATTTCTTCCTATTATTGTATTCTGTGATCTTTTCTAAGAGCAAGATGTTTGCAATTGTATGAATTCTTTGCAACACCACAGGAAAATGTGTGTGTCAAAGAGAGGCACAGTATTACACAGCAATGATTGAAGAGAATGGGTTTGTGTTTATATTGTCTTAGGATAAATCTGTGCTAAGCTCTTATAGTAAACATTCCCTTATAAAAATTCTGAAGAACTTCAATGCTTGAAATTTTTGCTACATTAAGTAATTGAAAAGAAACCAGGAAATTCTCATTAAAACACTGTGGAAAACCTAATGCAGACAAACTTGAATCAACCAATACCAAACTAACTCATGGCCACTTGCACAGTCATGTAAATATCTTATTTTAGTATCCATTAGTCATGGCTAAAATCAAGAGGCTTCATGTCAAAAATTAGGTAATAAATTACATATTTTCTTCAACAGTTTAGCTATATTTATGCAAAGTAGATATCAAGGTACTATTGGCAAGAACTTAAAACGAAGCTGAAATTCTCTCAAGGCATTCTGTATAGTCATTACATCAGAGAAATTATATTCATGAGTTTCTGTAAGTAAAACACAGTTTTATGCCCACAAAAGACATCATTGACTGACTATCATAAACTTCAGGAAGGCAGACTATACATCAGATCATATACCTGGACAGGGGTGCATCATCAGCACTGATGTGCTGAACTGCCTAAAAGTGCTCCACAGGTTTGTTCCAACAGCCAAAATTTACCTGAGACCATTTTGTTTCTGGATATATTGGAGAGCATGTAGCTTCTTGTTGTTGAAGGCACGATCATAAAAATATGTATTTATCACTCAGTGTCTCAGTATCTCTGTACTTAGCTGTTTCTTGGAAATTAAATACAGGTATTTAAACCATAAGAAGTTCTGAAAAGGCAGTAATTCTTAGAAACTCGACCTCAGTGAAAAATTAGTCATAATTCTGTTCATCTGCAAATGCAATCCAGGTGAAACAGACTTGTCGAGCATATGATCTGGGGTCTGGGGCTGCTGTGTGCAAACTTTCCTGTGGTTCTTCATGTTTCAAATAATTTTGGTTTAATAGAAAGAATTACCATATAAAAATATTTATACTGTTACTCTAATAACAAAAAAAAAAAAAAAAAAAAATCTTCTTCTTGTGCCTTTTGAGGAGACTTTTCATTATATTGACTATGGAAATGTTTGTAGAAATCTATAGTAATGTTATAATTGGCTGGATATGTGCTCAAAAGAGGGCTGTATCTACTGACATTTGACCCAGAAATTGTCCCATGCTTTTTTGCAATATCTGGGGATCAAGAGAAAATACACATCCACATCTGAGGCAGGAAAAAAGGCTGTCAGCTAAGAGAATGGCACATCCAGATTATTGGAGCATTTTGCCTGAGTAAAGAGAGATATTAAAAGCTGCTTACCCGAAATTTTGGATTGAGGTGGTTTTTTTGGATCATTAGCACGGGATTATAGGGTATTAATCGACTGGTTAGTTGCATCTTACATTTCTCACATTTCAAACTCCAAAAGAATTTGAGGGAGGAGAAAAGAAATCATTGCAGACTTTTCAAATACTTTTTAGCCCAGGAAGCATATTATGATCTAGATTACACCAGTAGGCTACGCGAAGCTTTATACTTTAATAAATTGATAGTTTCCTAATCATTATTGGAGCAAGAAACGCTAATGAAATCAGCCCGGGGGGTTTTACTGCGCGGCTGCGAGGGAGGCAACGCGTGAGCCCGGCAGCCACCAGAGGGAGCCCGGGAAGCTGCGCAGAGCGGCGGGGCGGAAAAGGGACAGAGCAGGAATGGCAGAAATGGAAAAAAAACCCCACATTGACAGAGAAAAACTGATCTTGCCTCTCCGTCCCTATGCCCGAAGCTGTTACACAAGCTGATGTTTCTATCTATTTCAGTAATGAAATCTGTATGGCTGAATGGTTTCCTGACTGAAATCCTGCAGGAGGACAATGAAGACGAAGTGATGCATCTGTATTTCTTTAAACCACACCTAGGATTATTTTTTTAAATTAAGTAGTTAGTGGGGATTTGTGTACACAGTAGCTGAAGTACTTTTGAAAAAAAAAAAATAATAAATTTCCCTAACATCTCCTAAGGGCTGTCTTTAATTCAACAAATTAAACAAAGTAAAGACAATAGATTTAAAGACTCAGAAGTGAGTTTTCTTCTTTCAGTACTGGTAATAAACTCTCTGACATCACTGTGGTAACTGGAAAAACCAAGGCAGAACGTCTGTCTAAATGGAAGTAGAACATTCATATTCTTTCTGAATATGGTTTTTGAGGTTAACAGTGGTTCAATGTCAAAACCAACTCGTGTATTAAATGGGATAACTTGCAAAAAGTTTTAGGTCAGACATGTTCTTCTCAGTAATTTCACTAGTTACTTGAATTGTAGAATGAAGACTGAACTCAGCAAATTTGCAGACACTGTTGTTGTCACACATTCAAGAGCAAGCTCAGAAATCAAATGGATCTGAGAAAAACTGAGCACAAATGCCAGTCCCTTAGTGGCACAACAGCACCTACACACATTCAGGTGAGGAACAACAGGTGAGGCAGAGGTGCTGTAGAAAAAGATTTCAGGACCATAGAGGATTTTAAGATGGACCATGGCTGAACAACATGATGTTATTACAAAAAAGGCAAATGCACACTGGAAAATACAAACAAAAATCTCCTAAAACTCTTGGCTCAAACAAAACAAGATGTTATTTGATTTTACAGTGCACTTTGTGAACTACTAAAAATAAGTTAATAGAACTTAATTACTGGGAGCCCACTAGCTGATTGACTTAATGTGAAGCAGAAGCTTCTTTACAATGCTGGGGTCACATGCATTAAAAATAAAGTTTGGGTAACCAGTTTTAAGTGACTGCCAACAGTTTTAAATGAAAGCTAATAGTTTTAAGTGACTGCCAATATTTAGAGAAAAATAATTTGGCTTTTGAAAGCACTTAAACAAAACACCTGTACTAAACCTGTAATCTGAAGTCTGAAGTCTTCATCAGTGAATGTGGACATCTGTGTTTTGGAGACAGTTAGGATCTGAATGTGTTTAATGGGATACACATTTCTAAATGTAAATTACAGTGAACCACTATATTTTTTCCTATCCTTTTTCTCATAGCAATAGATGAAATATGGGATTATAATTGGAATGAATGTTCCTTATAAGAGGTAATTTCTTAAGATAATGAGTCTAAAGAACTTAGCAATATCACGTGCTCATCCAGATTCTTCTGTGAAAGGGCATTGGTTCACTTTCCAGCAAGACGAGTTTTAACACCACTTCATAAAATTAGTGTTGGCCCTTTCTGTATTTTTAAACAGGACAAAGTGAATCAAGATTTTCAAATTCAAAAATTTGTAAGGAAGTATGAGAATTCTTTAACTTTCTTATTGTCCTTTCACAAATTGTGGAAGTTGTACAAAAATATTTCTGGTTTTCTTGTTTCAATCTTTTATGATTGCACTGTGGATGTGGTATTAAATAGTCTTTTAATTGCATGGTAGCTCATGCAGTAAAATCATACTCGAGATGATTGAAGAATTTGAATATAATATGATTTAGCGTCAGATCAAGGACTATTTTAATTGTAGATGTAGTTAATTCAGTGAAAATACCCCACAAGAGCATCCAGTGAGTAATGAATGGATGTGCTGACCTTTCGACTGCTGCTCAATAGCTGGACTCCATAAAACTTGCCTGATATGGGAAATACGATTGCAGTTATCAGAAGAATCATACTTACTTCCTCTCAGAGGCAAAAGTTGGTGTTCTTGTGATACCATGTCCTCAGTCCCCAACATCTGATTGAATGTTTACCCCTCATCCTCTGAAATGTATAATATATGGTGTTACCTGTTGGGTGGTTTCTCTTTGGCAATTTCTCTGAGTGATAGTGGGTGCTGAACTATGAGCAACATGCTGAAACAGCCTCAAAAATTGTGGGCAGGAACCCAGCTTCTGTTTGCTAAGCCTCCCACTCTCTGTGTTGTGGTACAGCCTCTCTGATTCACAAGTTGTTTCACAATGTGACAAGATCCAGTCGTGAAGGATGGCAGATTGTCACAGGAGCAGAACAGTGTTTCTCTGTGGTTGGAGCTTCTGCACTTCCACTAAAAAATAGGAGAAAATGGTAGGAATTTTCTTTGTTTCAAGTTGCTGTTCCCAACTAGATTTTTAAACTGGACAGAGAAGAAGAAGGCAGCCTATTTTACATTTTAGCAGTACTGATTGATTCTTCAGCTTTGATTATATTTGTAAACCCAAAAAAAGAAACCAGCTATCTCTGGGATAAGATTATAGCTGGAAGACTGGGTCTGAGAGCTGTAGACTCAGTTCTTCCCATGGCCATTTTTAATGCTATATACTGAGCAAGTAATCAGATTAATTTTTTTTCCCCCCTCCCTTGCCATTAGTAAATTCCCAGGGAGTTTTTCAATTGCTCAGGTACATTACTGGCCAGAGATGTATGAACACCTAATGAGAAGCCAGTCTCAATATAATTTTCCTTTCTAGACCCGATGGCCACAGGTGAACTGTGTATCCCTTTGTTCATGTTTGTGTCGTATCATTTCTCTAAAAAACCAAGCAACAAGAATTGTTTTCTTATCCGTTCCCACAAAGTGAAAAGGAATCAGTGATAAGAATAGAAACCTCGTGCTCCAATTCAGACATGCAGCTACTTGATCTTCCTGAACAACAACCTCTAATCAGCAATTCAGAAAATTCTTCCAGGTTTTATTTGTGCTGAACAAGAAAAAAATCCTTCTGCTTTTTTTTTTACTGTTTATATTCCTAACATTTTGACGAGTGTCCATGATCAAACAATATCTAATTGTTTCATATGTTTAAAGGAAATGCAAAAACTCAGTTGCTACTAAGACAAGCATATGGAAAACACCTGTAAGTAGCCATATGGCTTCTATAGATAGGAGGATCATAGGATCTCTTCCTCTTTTTTTCTGGGGCTAGCAGAATAGCTAATCAGGTGCTTAAGTGGTAGTACCACCAAAACCTTGAAAGATATTTTGTTAAAACACTCCAAGATCAAAAGCCAGATAACCAGTTCTTAAGATCACATGGTTTTAATTCTCTTTTCCCTTCCCTTCCTAACAATTTACTATAAATAGGATGCTACTGCTACCCCAAGAAAGAAAAAAAAATTCTTTCAATCAGTACACTTTTATCACTAATGACAGTTAAACCACTGGAAGTGGAGTTCTTGTCTGCTTGGGAAGATTTATAAAAGAGCACTTGCTACCTTCCATGATTGGAAAAGCCAAGAGCATTACATCCCACTTCAGAGATGAAGATTGGGCTGAGGTCAATTCTTACAGCCGAGGGCATTAGTTGCCTGCATTGCATATGACATTATGACCTGTCAGAGAGGGAAAAAAAAGAAAGAAGAACAAAAAATAGGAAAAAGCAGAACATAGAAATGTGATTAGATGTTGGAGAGATCAGGGTTCATCTCCTCCCTGATGCAGACTGCCTCCTCTGCGCCTGCTGCCTGAAATCTTTCAGCCTAGGTAAAATTTATGGTTGAATTACACATTTAGTGCAATACAAACCCCTTTAACAAGGCTGTCTTGTGGCAGATCTTCAAACAAACATGAAATGGCAATAAAATAATCTTGGTTTAATTTTTAACTCAAGGATCATACAAACAATAGAAAATAGGCTTTTAAGGAAAGAACTAGCATCTCAAAAGTAATTTTCAAGGAAATTGTACAAAACTTCATTAATGGAGTGATATGCAGTTTATCAGTTATCTTGAACCTTTTTGAACTAAGGTCCTCACAGGGGATATCGTCTGTTTAAATAAGGCATAGTTACTGCAAAAAAAAGAAAATTTAATTTTGCAGAATTGAAATCAAAGGAAAAAATTACCATCAAGTAGCTTGGCAAAAGATTTAAATGCTAAAATTGGTTCATCATGGTTTCCATTTTTTCTGCAAATAAGCCTAAATGCTACTGGACAGGGATGATGCTTACTAGGACTGGTAAAGCTGATAGATTTGTAGCAAGTAATTTTCATACTTGAGCTACCAGCTTTATGCTCAAACTCATGATATGGTGATCAAGAAAAACAGAGTGTAATGAGATATAATTTCCTGAGAAAATTCTAATTTTAGGGTAATAATTCTATAAATATCTGTTTCTTCAGGGATTTCCTTCACTGGTATAAATAAAATTGATGTGCTTCTTTTCTGGGATAAAGTTTTTTTAATCACTTATTACTCAAAGGAGATTATGTGGAAAAAGAAGGATTGATTATGATTTCAAAGGAAACATTAAATCTTATGAAAAAGCAGCAAGAACTCAAGAAGATGAAGGAAATTGCTTAAAGTTATTTATCCTATAATGATATTAAACACTTCACTGGTTTTAATTATTTGGTGTAATGCAGGAATGCATGGAGAGGCAGGAATAATGTCTGTAACAGCAGCAGATGAAATGAGGCTGCAAAACCAGAGGCATGAGAAGCTGAGTTCGGAAGCATTAAGCACCCTCAGTGACATCCTCCTCTCTGGATTTTCACATTACTTAAACTGTCATGACCAGGAGCTGTGACCTGACCTGTGCTCTCAGGATGACCCTTTCCACTTGAAGAACCCACCTGCTTCCACATCAGTGCCTGGCTGAGGTACAGGACTGGTTCATAAAGATCTAAACCGTGCTCTGCCTGCGGGCTGTGTACACAGCAGCTCTCACCATGCCTCAGGACCAGCCCAATCCCGTGGGTTATTCCATCAGACACCTGTTGTTTCAAGGGTAGAATCCTCATGCCTTGGTTCTCCCTCAATATTTTTAATCTCATCAAGACTGGACACAAAATGCACAGAGATGCAAAGCATCATGGAAAGTACCATCATACTGTAGCTAATGCTAAATCCGACAGTATCTCAAATAATTTTAGGCAATAAGTCAGATTCTACTTTCAGATTAATGCCAACCTACTGAACTAAATGCCAAACTGGTCATTAAAACTTGTGTTGGAAGTATTCATTCTTATCACAAACTATGCTAAGAATAGTTTTAATAACATTTTTATTCACAAAGTTTATTAGATTTAACACTAAGGGTCTAAGAAATACCCCACAATTCATGTGTCTTGCTTCAGCTGTCTCCTGAGTTTGTGCATTTCATTTAAGAACTAGATTCAATTTTTGAGTAAAGCTAAGCTAAATAATACTGAACTCTGTCAGGTTCAGGTCAGTACAGAAATAGTTGAAGGATAAAATTACTTTTCTTAATTAATCATCTTTGACTGACATGGAAGGTCAGTTATTTTTCACCACACATTAAAAGGCAGATAATCACTGAAGGACTTCTCCTTTTACATGTATTTTTTAAGCACTAAATATTCCCTACTTTTCATGCTGGCCATACTATAAAACTGTATTTTGCTCTAAGATGCCTAGATGCAAATTTGCTGCCTAGATTCAGATTTCAAATTTTTCTCACATACACCTAGAAAAAAAATAGCCATTAACTTGAACAGAATTAGAAGTACAGTTCCATGCAGAATTAAATCCCTGCAAATGAACTGGTTTTTCTATTTATTTTAAAGGCTAATATTCCCTTGAATGACAATGAGGAGCTAATCTGCTGGAAGGGCAAAACAGTGAGTTTAAATATAATAAGAAACTGGTTAAAGGATTATGGACAAAGAACAATCCCTGTATTAGTGGAATGTAGTATATCCAAACAGCTTTGGATAAGGTAATTTCCCCTGAAGTTACTGCTGAAGTTCAGGCACAGGTTTAAGCCTGCATAAATTGGGCTCTGGAGATTTATTACCAGTAAATCTTGCCTAAATTCTTATCAAGGGCAGACGTGAAGAACATAAAAAACAGATAAATTAAGGCTGAATGCAAAGAAACTCAGGGGTTCACTTAGGCTGTGTCTACATTAGCATATTAATTTTGCTCAGGAGTGTGTTTTTGAAGCAAATCCCCAGCTGACACTTGCTCCTGTAATTCAGTTCTTCCCACTCAGGCTGAGCCTGGAGGCTGCCTTACAGCTGAAGCTGAGCTGGGGATAAGATACACTTCAGAGCACACACCATGTGCTGCAGCAGCAGGTGGATGTCCAGTGCCTCAAGCAGACCGAGTGGGGTTAGGGTAAAAATGCTGGAAATGTGTTTGCGGTGGAATTTGGGTCCCCAGCATTAACTGTGTGGTTTGACCCAGCAGCTCCCCTCGTGCAGTGCTATTTGGTCCCATCACACAGCAAAAATGCAGCTCTTGCCTGGAGGCAGGAAGAAAACCATCTTTTTAGAGCAGTAATTGCAGGTTAAATAATTTGTTGAATTTGGGCCAAAGTTAGGTCCCTTACAGTAAGTGTGGGGATGTTTTATACCAAGTAGAATAATTGGAAGAGGTTTTGTTGCTGTGCTTGGTGCGAACAGCTATTAAGTCAGTCACTTAAGCAGCAGTGGCTTACTTCTGGCATTTCAGTGGCCTCAGTATCCCTTCCCAATGGGTTTGCTTGGGTTATGAGTGTTAGTTTTGGCAGTGGATCTGCCCTAGTATCTCCCTTACTGACAGTAATGACAAATAGTGAAAAGCAATTTGAAAAATAAAGAAGCATTTGCACCAAAAATTTGTAACTTCCTTACACATGACATTAGCATTTGACATGTAAGTGATAATAAATGCACACCTTAGCCCATTCTAACCTTTCATTATAAATGCAGTTGCATAATACTAATCTTAGACATTTGAAGTGGTGTTTAGAAGGGAATTCATAAGAACAACAGTTTTGAACAGGTCTTGACTGAGTCCTTTGATTAATCATGCCTGAAATTTTCTTAAGAGTTTGTGCTAAGGAAACACATCTTGATGGGAAATAATGGTGTTCAACTTCTTGCATTTCTAGATTCGCTTTTATTAAAAAGCTGTTACAAGTCACAGCCTTTCATATTGAACTTTATTAATCACATAAAATATATTAATAAACCCAGACACCAGTGTTGGCTGGGATAGAATTAATTTTCTTCTCAGTTGGTGCCGTGTTCTGGATTTAGTGTGATAATAATGTTGATAACACGCTCATGTTTTGGTTGTTGCTGTGTGGTGCTTACCCTAAGTCAAGGACTTGTCAGTGTCTGAAAAAGTGCTCTGCCAGTGAGCAGGTGCACAAGAAGCTGGTGGGGGGAGCACGGCCAAGACAGCTGCTCCAAGCTGGGCAAAGAACCATCAGATGTTGTTTTCAGTCAATAAACCAGGGGAATTTGGTCAGGTCCTGCTAATGGCTGCTCAGGAATGGGCTGGGCGCTGGTCACTGGGTAGTGAGAAATTAAATTATGCATCCCTTAACTTCTCTCTTGGGCTTTTTTACTTTCTCTCTCTCCTTTTATATAAAAAAAAATATGATTATTGTTTTTATTCTAATTATTAGTATGAGTATATTTGAGTTTGTTTCAGTCATTAAACTGCTCTTATCTCATCCCACCAAGTTTACTTCTTTTTTTCCCCGCTTCTTCTCCCCATTGGGGGCAGGGGAGTACTTAGTTGCTGGCCGGGTTGAGTCACAACAATACTATTTACTTCAAACTCATAATGGGTCTCAATAAGCTTTGTTCTCTGAGAACTAATAATCAGCTGAAGTGGTGGGTTGGCCTGTTAAAAAAATTCCAGTATTTTCCCTCTTTCTTTCAAATGAAACACACAAATGCTGTAAAGATGTTTATAAACAACAAAGAGGATTGAAAAATATTCACATTAATTTCTTTGCAAGCTACATTAAAAAATACAGGTCCAGGAAGGACCTTCTAGGTCAGTGAATGGCAGGCAATCACTGTAGAAAGGTACAGTCCCCTTGGTGACACGGAGCAGCAAGAATTTCATCATTATCATTGAAGCATTACTTCCTTGAAAACATCCAATTTTATTTACTTTTTTGATAAGTCCATTGTTCTAAGAGAATGGTGATTAAAAACAAACCAACACACTTCCGATCTTGGAGAACACCTGGGATGTGTTAAATCAGTTCTGTGATTCTCTGCCTAGACTTTGACATTTCTGGTTTCATATGGTTATTTTCCTTACTGGTGTTTTGTGGGTGGAGAGGTGTTTCTGTTTATTTGTGTGCATGGGCAGACCTGCATGCCCTTAATTTTCAGTCCAGGAAAACAGAAAGGTTTCAGATCACATTTGGCAGTATGACAAAAATATGTTAATAAGTTTCTAGACAGTATAAAATCAAATTCAGGTAAAAACACTTAAAAAAATTAAATCTGAGTAACCAATAACCACATAGGTCTGGCTGGATTTCCAAGATTCTTATCCAGACCTCAAATCTCAAGTGAGAAGTTCACTGAGTACTTAACCTTACTTGGCAGCTGCTCACCAGACATCACCTGTGTAATTTCTCTATTAATCAATAGAGAAATTCTGTATTTTTATGACATTAGTTTTAAAAATATGAGACTGAAGAACCAAAATTTGATCAGGCACCCAATCTACTATTTGCAAAGTTCTCTTTCATATGATTCTTTCAAATTCTCACATGAAGTTGACTTTCATTCTCAATGAATTTGAATACTGGCCCACGATGGGCACTCTTTGGATCTGCACAAACGACACAATTTAGCAGCAAAAAGGATGCTGTTCTTTTTATACCACCACATCACTCACAGGAATCAATCTAACAGGTAAAATGGGTGAAAAAACCAAAACACTTTCAAGACACTTATTTAAAAGAGCTTCCCAGTAATTTGTACGAATGGGGGTGTTCTCTTGAAGTACACTCACGTGTACAAGCCTATGTTCTGCTGCTCATTCTACTCATTTTGT
Organism: Rhipidura dahli; assembly: GCA_013399225.1. Classification (NCBI taxonomy): domain Eukaryota; kingdom Metazoa; phylum Chordata; class Aves; order Passeriformes; family Rhipiduridae; genus Rhipidura; species Rhipidura dahli. The sequence goes on from VXAC01003807.1 coordinate 310,203, forward strand.
AGGAATCAGTCACTACAAATAAGCTCACCAGATAAAGATGCTTAAAAGCTCTTGCTCACTTGCTCATTTTGGCAAAAACAGAATCAAAGCAAGTTCTGATCAAGGTCTGCACTTACTTATAAGATCAATATACACTATTGAAATTTTAATGATGTGGCAATTTTTAATGCTCGGAAATGACCTGATTTATGTGCCTTCTCTCAGGAACCTAAGCTACATAAGTAAACAACAATGACAAATGTAAGTACTTTAAAATGGCCTCCAGAGGTCAACTCTCTCTGCTGACTACCAAGGAAAACGAGACTACTCACCCACATCAGAGCTCTACAGCACCTGACGGTATGCCCTCTACTGAGAAGTTGTCGCTGTTCGTAGAACGGACACGTAGAAAGAAACACTGACTCCAGAAGGGTTTTTGATGGAGAATCCACAACTTTGCTAATTCTTCAGAGGGTTTTTATAACATAGATCTTGCACCAGTCAGGTGTCATAACCCCATTGGCTCTGAGGGTTAAACCCACCCCAAGGGGCAGAGCTGACATCCCGGCACGTAGTAGAAGATTGTTTACCTAACAGAAAAACTGGTATCTGAGAAAAACAAGTTGCTGATACAAAGGATTTAGCAAGCAGTAACATTGTTTAGGCTAACATCTGTGAGAAAGAAAAGATTCTCACAAGCAGTAGAGAGCTAAGATTTTTCATGGCTAAAAGTTTCTCAGCACCAACAGGTGTGTGCATGTGTATGTGGGAGTGTGTGTGTGTGTGTGTATGGGAATTACCACTGTGTGTGTTATCTTTGTAGCTGCCTTTGCCCATTCCCTTCAAACACATTGTAAAGGGCTGGGAGAGGCCAGGAACAATGAGACGTGAACAGTAAGTTGGCTCATGTCCACGGAATTGTTTTATGCTTTTTCTGTGTGAACAATATTCACCACTTTTGGGTTTTTTTAACCCAGTTTAGGACTCTGTATTGACTGTGTGAAGCAAAATTGAAGGGCTGCCATGAGCTAGACGAGTTCCTTGGCTTGCTCAGATCCTGCTGCTGGGGAGCCAACTCCTTGAGAAGAAGATGAATGGAGGAACCAGGCTGGGAGAGAAGCTGTGGGAGAGTGTGCTTCGCATCCCTGCCCCTGCCACCCTGGTTATGAGGTGCTGCTCTGGGGTGCTGCAGGCTGCACCTCCCTGAGAGCTCAGGGTGCAGAACTGTAGGGGTTGCTTGAGGTAACAGGGGTCACTTGAGGTCATCTGGGGTTACTTCAGGTCACTGGAGTCCCTGGGAGGGGTCACCTTATGTTGGAACCCTGAATCCTGAGAATATCAGTCTTTCAGTTCTGACAAGCAGTGGTCCTCAAAAACACATTCCATTTGATCTGAGGCCCTGGGAAAGGCTCCCAAGATTGTGGGATAATACAGAGGGTACTGCTGTGTGATTAAAAAGAAAAGGTATATCACTGGGTCGAATATGTAGAGATGTAGAAAAATTAGGGTTGTAGGATATTAGTAATATATAGGTGACAAGATGAAGGATTTTGGGTGTGGGTTTTATCTTCTTCTTTGTTCTTCACAAATCTGAGTGTTTTGTCATTGGGTCAAGAATCCCATGATGCAGGTCAGAAATTAACAGCCACTGGTATAAAAGTAAAAATAAATTTGTTGACAATTAATTATTGGGCAGTCTGGGGTATAAGTGACCTTATTTTTCGCCATTTTTGCCTTGTTAACTAAGAAAGCAGTCTCTGTATAGCTGTATTATAGACAAGATATAATAAACACCCAAGACCAAAGAAGAACTCAGTTTCCTGCACATTAATTCAAACTCTGAGCAAAACGGACTCGAAAAAAGTAAAAGAAGTAAACCAGAGACTTGTGATAACTTGAGGTCATCTGGGGTTACTTGAGGTCATTGGAGTCCCCAAGAGGGGTTACTTGAGATCATCTGTGTCCTAGGTTTCAATAGATGTA
>VXAC01003808.1:0-29758 GCA_013399225.1 Rhipidura dahli
TCGCAACGTGGATGGGCAGAAAATCCACACAAAGTTCAGAGTTTTCCATCAATGGCAGCAAAGCCGTTTAATGTTTTTTCCCAAGGCTTTTACATGTTAGTTTACAAAAGTGTGTTAAATGGCATAAGGTAATTGGTCCTCTGGCCATCCACCCCTTGAGGGGATTGGCCAGATTCTAAGACATCTATTCCCAAATATTTTGCTAGTTAGAGACATAACAATCTGGCAAAACAATCTGCAGGTGCCAGTGTTTACAAAACTGTAACTTTGTTTTAGTTAGCTTGCATGGGAAAGACAGAGCTCTCACAAAATGCTAGAGAGAAGAAATTCACTGCTGAAGCTTTTTCAGTATCCATAGTTCTCAGTGCAGTGTGCCCTCTTTGATCATGCACTTGGCAATCCTAAAATGGAATTTCACCTCAGTTTATTCCTGCCGCTCTTTTCCATCTTGATAACACGGCCACAGTAAGTTCTGTGTAAACTGATTATCTGCCCCTCGGGCCTCTCTTTTGTTTGTGCTCTGTAAGCCCTGATGAGAGGCTTTTGTTTCCCAAAGATGCTGATTGTGTTGTACTGCATCAGAAGGAAATGATCTCTGCCTCAGCTGAGGCTTGCTTTGAACATGCCTTTACACTGTATCCATACAATGATTGCTCTTGATTTCAGGAGAGGAAAATTAAGATATATAGAGCCAGACACCTTTATGTTCAGCTGTCTGAGCATGAGTGTGTAGTCTAATACTTTTTTGGGCTTTCAGTGAAAACAGATTGAACTTCTTTTTTCTTTTGCCAGGAAAAGAAATTGCAGGGAAAGAAATTATGTCCTGAAGAGCTTTAATTCCTTTGAGTGATCTGAAAAGCAGTATAAATTTCTGGATGATAGATGGCAGAGGGATACCCAGGCAGCACTGAATCGTTCAAACGGCTCTACTGCATGATTCCATCACACCCCCATGTTCCCCCTCAGAAATGAAGCTGGTGACAGTGGTAGATGGCTGGAGAGATAGAACTGACAAAATACAAGGTGGCTGAACCCTGGGGGGGTTACAAAAACAGAATTGCAGACTGAATGAAGGAAAGTTTTTTAAAGATCTGAAATGCATTTCATTTTCATCAGAAATCCCCATGTTTTTGTCCAGCTGCTTGCCTAGCAGCATGGTGTTCTGACAGCTGCTAACCCTTGGAGCGCTTTTCAACCCTCCAGAAGAATAATGCAATTTCATTTATTGGTTTGTTGTTCGAATGAAATCACGCCAAGCTGCGTGCTGTACCCTCTCTCATTAGCAGGGCAGGGCTGGCCAGGGCACTGCCGAGCAGCCTGGGCAGGTTCTGGTGTCTGGGAGCTCGGCAGCTCCAGTGCTGCCCCTCCTGCCTGGACCTGCTGAGCCCTTCAGTGAGTAAACCCTGAGTAACTTACAGCTGTTAGCCCTTGTACAAACCCTAATCCTGCCCCCCTCGAGGAGCCAATCTGCCTGTCTCTCCATTAGGGGAAATTTATGCTGCTGTGTTTTTAGCTTTTCTCCTCCGTTGCACTTTATGCTGAAGGAATAATAGAGCTCTGTATTATGAAATCTCCTTCCATTATTTATCAAACCAACCACATCCTGGCATGACTTTGCTTTTCCTCGTTGTAAGTCTTCCAAGCCAGAACTTAATAAATAGTCTCTGCACAAATGCTGCTGTATCCAGGATGCTCTGTAACACTGGAGTGCTGTTCTTTAAATGTCTTGGCAGATTTGGGACTCGAAATTGAATTACCAGATTCCTGGATATGTTTTGAAAAAATACTTCAACATTAATTAGGTATAAACATAGATAAGCTATATTCTTTTTAAATGTGATGCTTTTTTATTTTTGCACTTTGAATTAAAAATTTTATATTGAAACATAAATAATTATATGAATTAGTAGCTGATTGCAAAAGGAAGCAAAATAAAAATCCAGATTGTCTTGAGTTTAAGCGTGACAACACTTAACTTTTTGGCATTGATTGTACAAGAACAGAGTCCAGAACCCAGATTTAGAACACAGACAACAAGATGGTTTCTGCAAGAACTTAACTCGTGGTGGAAGAGATGCTGCAGAATAAGGTTAGGCACATCAGAATAAGGTTAGGCACACCTAAAGAGCATTTCAAGGTAGCAGGAGTGCAGACCAGTCTATGAGCAGCTACTTTGAATGAGTTGAAAGAGAGCGGGGATGAAATTAACTCATTGTCATGGAATCAGAGCCCCAGGAGCTCTGCAGTAGGGGTCCATATTTCTGTGCCATCTGCTGAAGCTTGGTACCTTTGCATTAAAGAAGTGCACAGAGTGCACTCTTTGTCAGCTGACTAAAAGTGAAGGTAGTGGAATGGTCTTTGATGCAGCAGCTCGGTGGTTTGAGCCTCAGTCTTGGCAGTGAAACAGCAGCAGGCTCCTCTGGAGATAATCCATCCTCCCTCCACCACCTGCTGCAGGAGTGGGAGCAGCAAGGGATGAAGGGGCTGGGGAAGGCACTTTGTGTTACAGCTGCTGGTGCTGTGTCCTCATGGCAAGGCAGGCTCCAAAGAACACGAGTGAAAAAATATATCCCACAGAGAGAGAGAGTTTGGCTCGAGGCATCCCTCAGGACTGAGCAGGTCCTGTGCCTCAGTAGTCTCCAGCTCCCTGTTTATGAGCTCCCTCAAGGAATGGTTGTGTTGGTTTTCCTAAAAAAAGGCAAAAGCAATGCTCAGATGCTGGTAGACTACAAGTTTAGATACCTGGAGAATTTGAAATTCAAACTGGGAGTTGATTCCTTCCAGTGTTACTCAAAAGCTGATGGGTTTTTCTGGGACCTTCACTTATCCACCTAAATCATGCAGTTTATTACTTTGTGACATTTTAAAAAGCTTTAAAAGCTCGTGCTGGTCTTTGAAGCTGCACTTAGAGTCCTGGTAAGCATTCAGAACGGAATGTTAAATACTCCAAGTCTGAGCCTTTATAAGAAAAATATTTAAGTAAAATTAAAAATGATTGCTCCTGATGACTTTTCTTTATGGCAGAGCTCACCCTTAAAAGGGTAAAAGTGTATTTGATTTCTGTCAGCGTCTTCAGATTTTCTGGCAGTGAGAGGCAATATGATCAGTACTTAGTTTTCAAATTAGAATATCTTTTAAGTTATTTATTAATAATAATGTTTTAATATTAATTAATAATGTTTTTTAATTAATTACTCCATGGCTTGTTTTTTCAGACAGGCTACTTCATAAGGGAGAAGTTTATCAATAGATTACATTTACCAAACCACAGGAGCATTGCATATTGTTGTGGTATTTACAGCTAAGTTCTGCTAGTTAACTGTTTCTTATTTTCGTTACACTGATTTTGTCACATTTTTGGGTTCAGAGTATAAAAATTGACAACGTAAAATGTTAAACTGAGGATTGACTTAATTGAAACTTTTCATTCTCGATGCTTTTAATTTTAGTAACACAGAAAATAATCCAAATTCAGAGTCTTAGATCTTCTTATCAGAAAGGATATCCTTCTCAGTAATAGGCTGTCAGGTTTTGAAATCTTTTGAGTGCTGAGGGAACATGTACTGAAAATAATCAACTAAACTGGTTTTGGCCTTGCGAAGCCAGTCTGTCATGGAAATGCATTTCAGAGGATGTGGGGATGTTTCACCAACGTGGCAGACAACACTGTGGGTACTGATATGCTCTGCAATCTCCCTGCTGAGTATGAGCACTTATAGCCAGACTTCATGCTCTGGAGAAAGGATTCCAATCCTTTGCATGCTCAAAAGAGGAAAAGATTGAAAGTCAGGGTTAAACTCCACTTTGGCATAACCACGGAGCTCAGCTGTGTAGTAGAAGAAGAATGTATAATGTGTATAATATAATATAATGTAATAATGTAAAATGTTCCCTTCTCCATTCTCTCACAGACCACTTCTTTTTCTCTGCTAGGGTGTCATGTCACATCTCTCCTAGGTTTGCTGGGAGTCTCTTTTCCCCAGTTATTTGTTATTGATCCTGATCTAATTTTACTGAAAAGAATTACTCAGAAGCAAAAGGTTCTCATTTTGACATGCTTTCTCTTAGCCTCAAAATCTCCATTTTCTGTTGTTCTGGAAATAAATGTTCCTGTCATCTGTTGAAAGCAACCACCCAGCGCTGCTCTATGGTGGGTTTGATTTATCCCACTGCCTTGTGCAGAGCACTGCTGCTGGCAGGTTGTGGCAGTCCAGGTTTGGTGCTGGTGGTGTAGTGGAGCTCAAGAGCCATCTGGTCCTGTGATTATAGCTGTGTGAAGGGCTTAGTGGGTTCAAGGATGTTCTCTAAAAGGCATTAAAAACGATTTGTGGTGTTGTGGAAGCCCTTGATAAAGGGCCCAAGATTTTGAGAGAAGGTATTTGTGTGTTGTGCATTATTTACATTTCAGGGTGCATTAAAGTCTCCTGATCTCAGATACAGTTGCTGCTAGGGAAAGGATTTCTGGATTACCTGTGGCAGAAAATGAGGAATTGCCTGGGGGTGGGGGAAGGAAATCACATCCCAAAATTCACTGCAGGTGGTGAGGGCATCTACTCCATCCAGCACCACTGCTCCTGCAGGCGGCGATGCCCTCTGCTTAGAAACCACTGCAGAGGGGTAAACTCCAGGTCCAGGGGTAAACTACAGGTCCAGGGCACCCAGGAGCAGCAAAGTCCAGGACTAAGGCAAGCCAGAACCTAAGGCACTGAGTGCCACAAAACGCAGTGGCCTGAATGATAATTTCAGTCCGTCACCTTGTCGCTATCGATTGGCATTCTCTGGATCGATGCAGGCAGATTAAATGTGAGAATGAACAAGCAGAGCTACAAGGAGTGACCTGCAGAATCTTCCAGCAGTTGAACTTGCTGTACAAGTGCCAGGGTTTGATCAAAGCGTGTCTTGGAAGGATTGGAGTGTAAGGAAGTTTTAGGATGGCATGAACAGGAGGTCTCATTATTTTTGTTTGAATGTAAATTCTCAGATTATTTCCTTTAAGAAGGAGATAATGTTTTGTTTGTGCTTTTTGCTGCCTGTGTGCTGGAAGACAGAATATTACATAAATATTGGTCAAAGCAAGCCATTTTTGATCTCTCTACTGCCTTCAAACCCTGGGTGTTTGTCATGAAAACAAAACCAGCTGTAAATCTGTTATATTTATTGCTTTGCATAGTTGCAGACGACCTCTACTGAAAACCCCTCCTTGATAAGTAATTAAAAATTTACTCACTTGTTCATCCTTTTTGAAAACATCTTTGTAGCTCATTTCCGAATTTAATGAGCCTGACTTCAAACTAATTCAAGATTTAACAGCTACTTTTACTGCTGAGAATTGTCAGCAGCAGCCCTGGACAGACTGTTGGCTTGTTCAGCAGGCAGAAATGTAGAAATCCTGAAAGCAGCTTGTGCAAAGCTCCAGGTTCTCTCCAAAGCCATGGGAAGGCAGGACACGAGTCTGCAGCTGGCCCACACCTCTGACTCTGAGGTGTTGCTGAGCAGTTGTGTTTAGAGCCTGCTGGTGTGCACTTATTTCTGAGAGTTCAGCCTCTTGCCTGCTAGTGTGGGTCCATGCCCATGCCTGTTTTGCTGGAGATTTCTGTGGGATTAGTGCAAAGGAGAAAAGAAGTCAAAATTAACCACTCTGCCTGTGCCCATCTAGATTTGTGTGCAGTTTTCCAAAGCTTTATACAGTGATTGCATAAACTTCCTAATCTTCACTCTTCCTCTCAAGTTCCTTTAGATGATGTGATGTGATGTATAAACTTAAGTGACAGTGTCTTAAAAGTAAAAGGAAACCAAAGAGAACCAGGCAAATGGAAAAGGCAGGATTCACTCCCGATTTGGTGGAACTGATGTTGCTTTTTTTTTGTTTTTTTGAGGAGGAGGGATTTAATCTTTACTGTGCTGCCATTGGCCCCTGTTAACACACTAAACTTTAGGGGGATGAACCTGGCCTGACACACTGATCAGCTCTTCATTTTAAATATCTTTGTCTCTGCAGCTGAAGCACAGCCTGTAAGTAGATATTGACCTTCATCCAAAAGTTAGCTTCTGTTTTATCCTCTCTTCGGGGTCCTGCTCCAGGTGTATGTACAAGTAGTTAGATATGTGAAATGCAAAAACCAGGGGCTGTTAAAGCCTGGGGATAATATTCTTCAGCATTTTAAACCCCAGATGTCCGTTATCAGTGCAGAGAAAGCCCAGTGATGTCATTATTCTTTTCCTCCTTACACAGGCAAGGCTGGCAGGATGTGCTGAAGAAAGTAGCACAGCCTGAACATTTTTCCCATTCCTGGTTACCCAGTGCTGGAGGCAGGAGGAGATGGGTTTAGGATCTAATGGAATAGAGTTATTCTAATGTGCTTGTTGCAAATGTGATCAGTAAACTGTAATCCCTTTTCCTCTTTGCTTCTGCATAATAAATTGTGTTTACCAATTTTCCCTTATAGAGCTGCACTGAAACTAAATGTAAAAAAGGGAATATGTAATTCAGCACATAGAGGCATGAGGATTGGTAATATTTGTTCTAACTGCCCCTTTAAAAATGTATTTCTTAGTAGGATAGTCATATGTGAAAATATGAAATGAACTTCAGTGGGGGTTTTTAGAGTTTTGGGGTTCGTTAGGGTTTTTATTTTTTATATATATATTTTTTTTTTGCTTATTTTCTTCTTTGTCTTATATGTGTGGCTCAAAGGGTCTAAACTCAGAGTCAACTTACTTGATCGAAAACTAGATGTCCAAGGTTTTGTGTTTGTGCACACACAATGAACTGTGCTGTAGTTTTCCTGCTGGGCTCTGGAAGCAAACTCACCAGGACCTTCTTAATCTTTGCTTTTCTTCCCCTCTCCTGTCTGTGCCTGGCTGATCTGTCTGAAGACCTTTCCCAAAAGTCAGGCTGGCAGAAAGAAAATCTTTGAGAGGGTTTGTGGAGTATTCTGTTCTCCTTTTTGTTCAAAGGAAGCTTTGTTTGGAATAGGATTTTAATTTTGTTTCAGGGTCTAAAATGATTTTTGTTCTTTCCTTAATAAAAGAGGGTTTCCTCAAGTGTTACAGTGATGTCAAAAGTATTTTAACAGCTAAACCCAGGTATTGAGACTCCACAATTTATGCAGCAGTAAAATAAGAGTCCCTTTTGTAAATTGTGTTTGTTTTCCCTGGTACAGCCTTTCCTTGAACAGACCCCAGCAGTTCCACAGTTGCCTTTGTCAAAAAATCACTCTGTTGCTTCTGACTGGAAATAAATGTTTGTCTTAAGTAAACTGTAAAGTGGGTAGCTGCAGGATTTCTTCCAGGCAATTTTCTTCCATTGCATATCTAGAAGAATCACATGCTAATTTGTATTTTTTATACAAAGCTGTAGAGCAGACTTGCAGCAGTCAGACTGTTCCCAAAATGATCCTGCTTGCATTCCTGCTGAAGGGAAAAGCTGAGGCTCAGGGACAGGAGGCTTCAGCCAGCACAAACAGCCTCTCTTAATTTTTCCAAACTGTTTGAAGCATGATGGATTGACTGTCTTTGCTGTCATCGGTGTCAGGAGTGTCTCACAAAATACAGCTTGCACAGAGCACACCAGACTGGCACAGGGATGAGTTCCCCTCAGAAGAGAAGAGGTTGTGTGATTTAAAGCTCCAGCTGAGCTCACCCCGTGGCTGCAAATGCTCTCTGAGCAGAGGATGCTGCGTGTGGGAGGGAAGATGGGCACTGCCTTGGCTGGGTTTGCTGGCAGCCACCCCTGTCCCAGTGCCTTTGCCACATCCTTCAGTCCCTGCAGGGTTGGTGGCTGTGCTGGCTGCTGGGCTGATGAACTCCTCGAGAATGCTCTGGTGCCGCGAGTTGTTAGGCAGTTTGTAATCAGGGCAATTTAAAGATTCAGATCTTTAATCAGAAGGAAAGAACCCTTCAGAAGAGGCATCTTAAGTGAAAAGGAACTTTTGGGTCATGATTTATTATCTACTTTGTGCCAAGATAATCTGACAAATTAGAACTGAAAGTGTTGTTGAGGATTACTTCAATTTTTAGATTTTTTTTTTTTCCCCAGAAACAAAAATGCACGATCTGTTCCATGCTCTGAAAAAGCACAAATACAGAGTGGTCTGGATGGTAACAAAAAGCCTGAAAATTATATTTTGCCAGATGCCCTGTCTCTTTGGGGCTTTTCCTCCAGTCCAGACCCTTGTGGGTTTGTTAAAAGGAAATTTCCTTCTGTGAACCTAACAGAATTTCTTGAGTCCAGCTGATACAGTCTTTATTCAAAAAATTCCCCCTCAAACTTAGATGAATTCCAGCAAGGCAATTGAGTATTTATTGTGTTCCTACTCTTGAACTCAAGGGGCCTGTTTTTAATCATGTTTCATGTTGGATCTATTAATTTTACAATTATCTCATCAGCAACATTTCCAATAGGCTCTGACAGAAAGGCCGACAATCTACAGAGATCAAAGAAAATCATATAAATGACATTTCTAAACTGTGAGCTGGAAAGACAATAAGCTCTGTATTACTGACAGAACTGATCTCCAAACTTCACGAAATTTGCCTCATTCTGTATGAGTAACAGATTTTGGTAGGTTTTTGGTTTTGTTGTTTGAGGTTTTTTTAAGTAAATGAGAACATTGCCTGGTTTTCCTTAGCATCAAGGGAATTTTAGTTTCACTTTATTTTCATATATTGTGAGCCATTGCCTTTTCAGATATTGTAACAAACAAATATATTTTGGGGTTTTGGAGCTCGTATTCCAAGAGTTCTCTTGTATTTGAGTGTCCTACTTAACACCTTCCAAATGGGAATGAAGAGTATCTGAGCTATACCACAAAGGTGACCTGTTCAAGACCCAAAAACAAATAAATTAACAAACATAAAACTCTAGAAAAAGAACCTCAATGCTGTGTCACTGCAGTGTGCTCGAACCATTATCTTCTTCTCTTTTTCCTTGACAGAGTATGGAAAAAAATCACCCATCTTCAACAGAAGGCAGAATCACAAATCATCTGTTCTTCCTCCATTTTCTCCCTTGCAGTTCTTAGCAGAATTTGAAGAAACCTGATTTCTGAACTAAAAGCAAATTGACCGACCAAAAATGTCAATGCACCTTCCATGAACGGATTTAAAGGGTGAAATTATGCAGAGATTTCCCAGTGCTTACATACCCAAATTAGTAAATGCCAGAAATGCCAGCAATAATGCCAGTTCTTGTCCTGTTTATTTTCTGTGTTTGAAATCCTGTATAACCTTTGCTGAAACCTTTCAGAAAATTGAAGTAATCTGAGTTTAGCTTCCTTTGTCTCAGGGATTATTCAGCATATGTGTTTCCCTCTGCTCTTCCAGCCTTCAGAAACCGGTTCATTTATCACTTGACAAAAGTCTAGAGGTATGATCCAAATCCTTTCGGTTCATACAAGATTTTAATTTCTGCTCAGCTGTTCAGTTTATGCTATATTTATTCATAAAGAGAAGTAACAACCCAAACCAGATGGCTGCTGCTTTATAGTATTGTTGTTATTTTCCTAGAGGAACACCCTGTTTTTGCCCTCTTTGCAGTAGACATGGGCTGATTTAAGTCAAGAATCCAGGAGTTCTATTCTTTGGTCTTGAAGTGGTTTTCCTTGAAGTTTTGCATTTGTAAACGGGATTAATATGTCCCTATTCTGTAAGAAAGAAGCAGACAATAGTGATCATAAGGATCATTAATATACCTGCTTTTTATATTAGTTTTGTTCAAATCTTATCTAGATTAAGGTTATAATTTTTATTAAAAGTATAGACAACTTAAAATATAATAGTTTTTGACATTGGTTGTGTGATCTGATATTCTCTTTCAAATTTTTGTAGGGAACTCCCCTTTTTATTTTAATTTTTATTACATTGTGTCCCCAGTTGCCTGCCACATAGTAATGGAATAACACAGTGAATTTAAATAATGGTCTGCTGCTGGAAGAATGAGTCCAGCAGATAACTTCTCAGAGTCCCTGCAACATTTTAAGGAGAAAACCATGAAACCAATCACCTGCACTGATCTTTCTTTCTCAAACTTTCATATCCAGTTGCTGCTTTCTTCCCAGGGCACCTGCTCCTTCAGCTTCTTCATTAGGTTTTTTTGAAATCCCTTGTATATGTGATAAAAAGAAACTGTTTGTTTCAGATTTCTTTCATTTTAACCTGGAATTTAAAAGTGCATTTCCTGTTCCTTCACTTTATCAGTAGAGAGTAAAACTGTGGCATACCAAAACTTGAGCCTATTTCTGTTGCGGTTATTGCCTAAGGATCCAGGAGCAGGGAGGGCTGTAGGGATGGGTCAGATTTATGGCTGGGCTTGAGGTTCTGAAGGTCTTTTCCAACCTAAGTGGTTTTGTGATGGGCAGTTTATTTTATTGCACCACCTGGCATGGTTAGAAAGTGCACTGAAGCTGTGGGGCTTTTTAACTTTCTGTCACAAATTGTGATAATTAAGCAGGTATGGCTCCTCTGCATCTTTTTATTATTCTGAGGCAATGCAGTGACAGGCCACCGCTAGTTTAATGGCAGAGCTTAATTTTAAAGAGGATGAGACATTGAAAGCAAAAATATATAGTTTATACTTCATCAAATTTTCCAGCTTAATTTCTTCTCTGTCCTTTTCATAACATAGTTTTAGCAGTAATAATAAAAAGTGAAGGCAGGCACATAGGCTACAGATATAAAAGAAGGAATTGCTACCAAAATGTAGTCTATGCACTGAGTTTATAGCAGAAATTTGTGGAAAATTTAAACATTATAATTCTGTTTTTCTACTTTAGGGCTGTTTCATTGTCTAACTCTACAACTGAGAGTATTTGTTTCATGATAATCACCTGGTTATTAACGACACAGCCATTGAGCAATTGAATTGCCAAATTAATAACTCCCACTATATGAAATTGCTATAATGAATTCTTATCTTCTTGTACATTCCAAGTAGGCCGGCCTTAATTTTTGATCCCTTTTTAAAATTTTTTTACTCATGATTACGATGTTATTGGAATATGAAACCTTTAATTGGAGAAAAAGAATATGATTAATATGATATCACCATCAGGACTAGTCCATAAATCAGTGTTTTCTGTCAAGAAGTCTGTAAAGCCTTTAGCTCCCTTCACCCTTGTACATCTGTGTGAATGCATTGTGTGGCACCACTCTTCCCTCCAAATTCTTTCCCAAGTTTGATGGTCTGGATAATTACACTCCTCTGAAAAGGGATTTTCCTTCCAGCTCTGTGTTTGTGCAGTGCCTAAATTAAAACCCCTCCTGTTGTTGTGGCTTGGAGATAATATTTTATTCAGTAAAAATGATGTGTACGAAATGGAGAGAAGGGACAGCTTGCTGCTAAGCCCACAGGCTCAGGTGGGACTTAGGGAGGAGGTTCAAAGGGTGTTCTCAGGGGCTCTGCAGAACTGCCCAATGCAGTGGGAGGCTGCTGTGGCCCTGCCTTCACTTTCAAAAGGCTGATTTACAAATTGCTGCTCTCTGAAACCTTCCTGTTAACACCGCACATAGATGGAGCTGCTGCTATTTACCCAGCACATCGTCTTATAAATAATAATAATAAAATTATAGAGAGCTTATGTGGAGATTAAACGTGTTTCCCCTCAGCAATATGAATATTGACTCTGGAAGGCTCTTCCTGCCAGAGCAGAAACATGCAATTTTGTTACAGCCTCAGAGGTAAATACTGGTATTTGAACAGTGCTCAGAAGGAATAATGAAGTGTTTTAGCAGCTTCGTGCTTCATTTCTGTAGGTTCAACAATTTCTGTGAGTTCTGATCATGGAGAGAAAGGCTTTTTGCCTTCAGAAAATATCCAGTGTTTAAAATGTGGGAATCCTACTACACTGAAGATTTTTGTGATAGGCTTCCATTTATATGGGATTCTTTCACATGAGAAAGTTTGAATTCTTGTTAAAATTTGACTGCTATAAATTCTGCTATCTTAAGTGAACGTTAAAAAATGACAGGTAACATTATGCAGGTGGAATCTGGATCTCTCTAGGAGGAAAAGCAATCCCCAAAACAGTTTACTTCCTCCACCTCAAGGGAGCACAGTGGGAAGCAAAGCAGAAGGAATGGAAGGGACACTACTAAAGGAGACAGGACTTTCATTATTGTGTTACACTAAATGCATGTAACAGCCTTATGTATGTAACTAAATCTGGTACAGGATACACCATACACCACATGACTTGGAAGGCAGAAGAACAGGTTTTCCTGATTTGCAGTGTAAGATCCTGATGTTTCAGGGGTGCTTTCACCCTCCAGTCAGACACAGAACCCACGGGGAATGGGACAGGACAGCTCATGGAATGAAGCAGAACAGGGTCAAAGGCAAGAAGAGGTTAAACGTGAGGAGAGCAGAAGAGAAGATCCAGTGAGGAGCTGGGCAGAGGGCTGCAGGCACAGAGGCTGGAGCAAAAGGGCATCTCTGGTGGCTCTGTGACCTTTGGCAAAACATTTCTCATTCCAGGGCTGCTTCAGCTCCAGCTGGGGATTTCAGAATATGAGTTAGCTGATTGCAGAAGGTGAGCTGTTTCATGCCTGGACATCCTGTGTTTGCTGGCCCGCTGTTCACACAGCCTGCGTCTTCTAAGGTAGGTAATTTGTGGTGTCTGGTGAAGGGGGGATGCATGGGGGTCTGAAAGCTTTCAGCAATGAGAAACAAAATACTGCTGAGTGAAAGAGCTTTGTGTGGCCCTTATTCCCTGAGGTAGGACCTGGCTTTGAGACCCCGTGTGTGTTGGGGGCTCATCCTTGTGTGAAAAGTTGTGTTAGCAGTGTCAGACCTCCGGGGCAGGTTCAGGATACAGGATCTGAGGGAAATAGGTGTGCTGTTCAATGTTTGTCAGGGTGTCAGCAGTTGAAGAGTGGCTGAAAAAGAAAAGTTCTGTCATTTTTCTGATTGAAAGGCACCAATAGGAAAGAGCTTGTACAACTACAGTAGGAGCCTCTCTTGCATTCTCAAACAGCATTTCTGTTCCATACACCCATACTGAGATCAGGATTTGACTCTGAAACTCATTCTCCAGGATGATGTGTATGAGGAAAGAGAGAGTGATCCCAGACAGATAATAAATACAGGAGAATTATGTCAAATACTGTTTCAGAAGTGTCACAGGTGGAAAATTATATCATAATATATTATTCATATTGCATGAAACTAAAAAACTGATTCCACTGAGTAGCAGTGGGAGTGTCTGTTGGCTGGAGCCCTGGGTGTCACGGTGCCCTGCTTAAAGCTGACCTCCAGCCAGCAGCTTAGAAATTAGGCCAGGAGCCATGGTGACCACTATGTTTTGAGAGTAGATTTTTCTCTCCAGATTGAGGGTTTCAAAAAGAAAATTTGTGAGCAAATGCATAACACTTCTGTTGTTGTTCCCCTTTCCTCAAACTCTGTTCATTTCAGTATTTTCAGAATATTTTTCAGTTGTTGTGTCTTCAGCTTTTCTCAACACTTCCTTATTCTGTTATTTCAGGAATTACCCACTCTCTCCCAAACCTACTTTTTGCCATCTGTACTCAGCCACTGGGAAACAAACAGAAGCTTCCATTGCTAATCCCTGTTTGAAATTATTTATCTGTTGCCCCTTCAAAAGCTCTCCGGGGTCAGTAATGCTCAGCTGTGTGGCCACCACGTTGCATTTCAAATCAAAGAGCCCTTTGTCTTTGGGTGGATGGAAGAGGGTTGCTTCAGTCAGGGTGCTGCTGAAGGTGTGGGGACTCTCCTTGAGGCAGGTCTGGCTGATACAGGGGTTGGTTAAATCCTACTCATTAGAATAAAACTAAAACCATTGCTCCCGTGTGGCATTTCCATCCTTTATAAAACTTCACTGGGCTGAAACTTTGTTTGCTGACTTCTAAAGTGCTGTGCATCCTCCTGAGGGCATGATTTGCCCTGATAACTGATGTGGATACCGCTTCTGTATTTAAATATTCACTATGCAAACGTTTGTGTGAGCACCATGAAAACTTTCTGTGTACTTCAAACTGGAAGCAGAAATGAAATCATGCATTTGATTTACAGAGAGAAAGGAAGAAAAACCAAACCCAAAACAGGCCCTGCAGCAATGGTATGAGACTATTTTAAGAGCCTTAGGCCCTGGAGGGGAATATAACTAGGGAGCACAGTTCTTTTTTCCCTCCTCTGATCCAGAGCTGCTCTGCTGCAGCCGGTTTCCCGATCCTTGTGGGGAGCTGATCCCTCTTCTGCCTCCCTTTTGCCTGGCATGCAAAGCACCAGGCGAACAAGCTGGATAAAAGGGCTGGGTGAGTGACTGGGTGTTACGAGGGGAGTGTGAACTTTCTGGACTCCAAAAATGCCTCTGTTTTGTGCAGTCCTGCCTGTGGCACTCGAAAGGCCAACACCTGCATATGTTGAACCCATTCTCTGCAAGGCAGGCAGTTGGATTTCCAACAAATGTTTATTTTTCCAGGACACATTGTTTTCTGCTGCTTTGTGAGCTGAAGGATGCAGTATCTTCGCAGTCAAGTAAAATTTAACTTGTGATGTGTGCACAGCACACCATGATTTTTGGAGGGAGAATTGCCTGTGTTGACTATGGAAGGCATAATATGTAACACTGCCTTCAAAACTGTCAGCAAGTATCTCCTGAACCTGCCTTACACAACATTGTACCATACTTTTTCAAAGCAAATCAACCTCTGAAAGTGTTGGCAATACCAGAAATCTGGATGCTTGTGCCACATCAGAGAGATTTCCACCTCCACTGTTCTCAGTTTGGCAGGAAAAGTATTCCCTAATTTGCTTGGTGTGATGAAAGCTGCCTCATCTGCTCTCCAGCCTTCTGAAACCAGTGTCTGTTAGAGAGCAAAGAGTGTTATGGGGCTTGAGATTTGGTGGGGACATGTGCCTGTTGGTTTGAAATGATTTTTTATTTATGCAGCTGTAATTATTGTTGGTTATTGTAATAACTGCTGATGATTGTCAATATTTGTCTGGTACCAGCATTTCACAAATGCTGGGACAAGTGGCAATGGTGAGAGGACTCCTCTTTGTTCCTCATGAGTCCAGCCTCATGAGTCACATCCTGGGAGGTCCTGTGACATGTAGATCATCTCACTGATGTTAGACAGAGTAAATATGGATTTGCTGCACCCCCGTAGTGATAAGGGCAGCTAAAATCCCTGGCTGCTTTAAATTGAACCTCATTTCTACCAGGGATGGAGAATTTAATGAAATTGTTTAGCAGATGAAGCATTATAGAGATCCCTTTAGACAAAATGAATGGCTTTAGCTAATACTGTTCTTCTGAGATGGAAGGGAGCAAGTGTATCAAAAAGCATCATGTTTAATCTCATCATTTCCCTCTCCTAAAGGCTTTCATGAGTTATTAGGTGAAGCCATTTGGATGGAAAACGTGTACATAACAGATGAGTATTTCACTCAAGTATGTTATTTAGTTTTTGAGAGGAACCATTACTTATGATCCTGACCAAAATGATGGATGCACTCAAAGGGGTTAAGCTGAAGCCACTGTTGTACAAATCACCCACCAAAATCCAATTGCATTGGAAATGGGGGAAATGTGTAGAATGTGAGGATTCCTGTGCACCTGAAAACATGAAAATAATTATCTGAGCATGTTTTTGTGTAACACTGCAAGAGCCATTTCATTGTAGGAGTGGCAGAGTAGCTGGGTGGTTTTTGACAGCTACAAAATCCACTTTTTTGGATTTGGCAAACATTCAGTTTCTGCCATTATTACACTGATGCCTTGAGAGGCCTCGTAGAAATAGAGGCCAGACAGGAGTAAGGGAATAAAGGTGGGGCTTTATTGGAAAGGCCTTCAAAGGTACCCCTGGGGAGCCAGAGGCTGCTGCCCAGATGGGCCCCGAGATGGAGCCCAGGGCACGAGTTCTTCACACTTTTATAGGTTTGGTTCATTTGCATAGCAGGGTTAATTCTCCAATTAAAGCTTCAGTTTAATGATGTCATTCCCCTCAGCTTGCCCCCCCCTTTCAGAGACTTTTGGTTTACACTTTTTGGGCCCAGGACAGTTTGGGTGTCCTTGGAGAGCAGCCCTGGAGAGGCTTTGTTGTGTGTGCCCAGCACAGAGAGCAGCACTGAACAGGCTACAGGAAACTCCAGAGTTACACACTGGGCACTGCGGGGTTTGAAAAAGATGAAAGTCAAAACCTAAGGCATCAGTGCCAGAGCTGGCAGGACAGTGCCTCAGCCGAGCAGGGTCTGCAGCTGTGTCCCCCCCGGTGGCAGAGCAGGATGGAGCTCCCTGCACGGGGCGAACGGGGCTGGGCTGAGCTCAGCACGGGTCCCTGTGCCTGGGCTCACTGCCCTGCCCTGCCCTGCCCTGCCCTGCCCTGCCCTGCCCGTGATGGGTGCAGCTGATGGAGACAGGCCATGAGGAGAGGCTGCCGTGTTTGATTAATTCAATAGCAGACTGAACAAAACGTATGGGAGTGTGCGAGGGGAGACGCGGGCTCTGGCAGAGGCTGTACATAGATACTCTGGCTTTGACAGCCTGAAATCTATTAATGCTTTAATTAAAATGATCTGTGGAGCAGATGAGGAATGCATCAGGACCACTCTCACAGGAGAAACAACACCAGAATGTGTAGAAAGCAGCTGTGGTTCAGTTTCTCTTATTTTCCAATGCTTTTTTTATGCTGTTACGTGGATATGAAAATAAAATCTTTACAAATTTGTATATTCCCTTTACCACAATCCTTCCCTTCTCCCACCCCGCCGCCCTTGCAGCACCCAAATTCTTTGCAAGAGGAGAAAATTTTGCTGTAAGTGATGGAAAGCGAAGTAGATGAGCCCACTGCTGCCTAAATATTCCAGGAGACAAATGGATAGAATCAAGTTTTATCTAGGATTTAAGACACCAGAAAAATAATTTACCTGCCTTTTTTTTTTGTGCTAGTATTATGAGTTACTCTCCAGTGCTTCCCCATTACCTTTTTCAGGGTTATACTGTCTCCCTGCTGATACTATTTTGTGAAAAGAATTCTCCCTTCTCCCAACACTTTTTCTAGTAATGAGCAAGTTGTAGTTCTCCTTTTAAGGCACTCAAACTTTGCATTTGAACCTGTGTTGCAATTGAAGAGCCCAAGATTTATTCTCTCCCTGTTCAAGCCCTTTCCCTTCTGATCCTGTCAGTGGCTGGGTTAAAATCTCCTTGTCTGGTGTAAAAGCTAATTTTGTTTCGTTGGTGACGACAAGAACCATATTTACAGTGGTTTGATTATTGCATGACATCATTCTAGGACAGCTTAAAAATACATCCTGACATAGATGTAGGTTGATGTCAGACAGGGGAGGTCAGAGCCAAGGAGTGGGTGGCCTGAAAAGTTGACTTTTCATTATGGTTCCATCATCTAAAAGCAGAACATTTCCACCACCTCCTTCCACAGACTCTCACCTCTCCAGTGCTTCCTAGCATGGACGAGTTCCTCCTTTCCACTTCACATTTTCTTTGGAATGGCTGATTTTGTTTTACCATTAAATTATTCATGTTCGCTCACAATTTAACATGTTTGCAATATATACAGGGTCAAAATATAGACTGGCAGAGCTGGCAAAAGACAGAAATGGGTGTGATGTATCAGTTCTCCAATTCTTAGTGGAATCATAGAATGGCTTGGATTAGAAGGGACCTTAAAATTCACCTTGTTCCACCCGTCCTGCCGTGGGCAGGGACACCTCCACTAGCCCAGGTTGCTTAAAGCACTATCAGCTCATGTGGAGTAGCAGCCCTCTCCTGGCTTTTTTCTGAGAGAAAAGCAGAGTATTGTAGAGAATTCCTGTTTATTTGTAATGAAGAAGATCCAGTTTTTGCACTTTGTAGCTCTGGGAAGTGACACAAGCATAAACATTTTAACCAGAGGAGAAGAAAAAAGTATTTTGGTTACCCTAGGGGGATCCAAATGAAAATAGGGTTTTTGAAATCTCAGGCAAAAAAAAGATGTACCTGACCCACCTGGGAATTATATATCAGGATTTATGAGGTTTTACATAGTTCCTCCTTTTTTAATTTGTTTGCATGGGGTTTTCATGCGGTCCAATACCTTGAATTTACAACTCATATAAAAGTTATGTGATATTTTAATTTATTTTGAAGAATGCTGAAGAACAGATTGATCTATGCTGGTTTTCCATTGGAGTCAGTCCAGTTATACCATGAGGCCAAAACTTTCTTTTACCTCATTGTTATGTTAAAGTTAAGGAGCCTTTAAACTGTCAAACAAAACAACCAAAAAAACAACCAACCAACCAAAAAGCCTCAAACAAGAACAACAAAAAAATCATATGTCCAACATTGACAGTGAAATGTCCTGGGGCGGGAGGAGGAGGGGAACAAAAGAGATGAACAATAAGATCTCCTGGCTCTCATCTTCTCTTGGAAAAATGGTAAAGAAATGACCCCTTTTCCCCCAAGAAACCCCCAGTACCTACAAATTAAAGGGTATATTATGAAAACTCTTTTTGTAGCCACCAAAACTGCTCATGGTGTAGAAGCAGATTATGGGAAGGATTGGCACTCTTGTTGTGCTTCTGTATAAAATGAAGCCATCCCTGTATGAAGTGTGTGCACAACGTAACGAAACCAAAGGATCTCTAGAAAAATAAAATCAAGTGATTTGTGAGTAACAGCTTGGGTTTTAATAATTTTTGAAAAATATCTCAGTCATCCTTGGTTTTGCCTGTCAAAGCACTGGTGCAAGGAGATATTGAAATGATATTTATTATGTATTTACTCTGTTTTCTCCAGCCGTTTAATTTGTTTTGTCACTTCTTTGGCTTTTGTTACACTTTATCCCTCTTGTTGCTTGTTTCCAACTTTGTGGCCAACTGAAATATTAGATTATTGCTGTGGGGATCCAGCACAGATGGTTCAAATCCTGGGCTCAGCACATGGCTCCAGAGAGGACTGGGATGAGGGAGTCTCGCTCTTTGCTGAGCTGCTCCGTGGAAGCTTCTCCCTCCTCCATCTGGGCATCTGAAGTAGTCCCAGCCCTTTTCCTCAGTCCTGGGGAGAGCAGGTCGGGAAGCTGAGCCTCCTCCATGTGTTTTGTCCTTGGATTTCATGCCTCTTTGCGTGTGCCAGTACAACATGCAGTTCTTTCCCTTCCTCCCGTGAAAGGACTTGCTTGGTTCTGATGAGAGCCACCACTTCATGGGAGGCTACTACAGTCTCTGGTTTGTTTCTTTTACTTTTTCAAGTCTGTTTTACTCAGAGTTTGACTCAAGGCACAGGAAACAGTGAAGGTTTTTCTTTGGTCTTTGATGTTTATTGTGTCTTATCTATAACACAGCTACACAGAGACTGCTTTCTATGTTAACAAGGCAAAAATGGCTCCAGATGTCTGCTTCCAAGGTCATTTATACCCAAAATTATCCAATTATTAAATGCCAGCAAATTTATTTTCACTTATAAACCAGTGATCATTAATTTCTGACCCACACTGTGGGATTTTTGACCCAACGGCAAAACACCCAGATTTGTGAAGAAGAAAGAACAAACCCACCCCTAAAAACCTCCATCTTGTCACCTATGTATTACTAATATCCTGCAAACCTGATTCTTCTACATCCCTACATATTCCACCCAGTGATATAACTTCTCTTTTTAATCACACAGCAGTACCCTCTGTGTTACCCCACAATGCTGGGAGCCTTTCCCAGGGCTCAGGTCAAATGGAGTGTGCTTTTGAGGATCATTGCTTGCCAGAACTGAAAGACTGAAATTCTCAGGATTCAGGGCTCCAACAGGAGGGGAAGGGTATTTCTGCATGTTTTACCTCCAAATGGTTGTGAATAAAGCTTGCAGGACCAACTCTCTGCATTTAGAAACCCCCTTTTCTAGCACGTACGAGGCAAAGTCCATTCAATGTTGCAGCAAGAACTTTGCACGGGGCACTTGTGTTTCATAAAAACAATTGAAGTGGATTTCAGATAAGCAAAACAAACCCCTCACATACTTCAATTTAAAAATCACGAGTTTCACATGTTTTTTGTACTGGGAAGGTTGTTTATTTTGTGAGGCAAGCTGCTGAGATAAAGTCCTGTTGAGGAGGGGAGGAAAAATGTTTGGGTTTTTTTTTTTTTTTTGCTGCAGTTTTGCCTGCTGTTCTCAGTTATTATCTGCAAAGTTGTGAAATTCAGTTAAATCATTTTAGTCATCTCTTGGCTGCGGGAAATGTGTAACTTGGAGAGATGAGGAATTATGAAATTGTTGAAAAGTTAAGTGTCAGCCATGTGAATGTTATGTTTCTATACAATTTCTGCTGATTTTTTTGCAGCCAGGCATACGCTCAATTTTATAGGGCTTCCAGAGAGATTGATTAGCATTGATTTCTTAAAATACTAAAACCAAAAACAATAAGAGAGGATCCTCAAGAGTTTCTGAAAGAGCAAAGAAGGTCCAAGAAATGATCTTTATTTCCTGTTAGACACTGAAATCTTGCTGAAGTCACTGGGCAGTTTGGCTTCCATAGACTCACAGAGGAAAAGTACTGAACTAAGTCAGGAGCATTAACCCAAGTGTAGCCTGAGAAAACACCGAAATTGCTTTGAAAGCACCCAGCCATTATTTTTCTTGGTAAGATTTTTCAGGAAATATCTTTCTAGTTCTGAGCCATCATGTTCTTTATTCTAAAAAGACTTTTTGCAGGACGGGGTAGGTGTAGGCTCTTCTGCCCTCTGTGTGGCTGTAGCTGTAAAATGCCAGCACTCGGCACCACCAGCCAGTGAGCTGCTTGGAAAAAATTATCCAGAAATAATCTCTGTCAGGAAAACAAAACAAAGCAAATGGCAGCTGTGCATAACAATGTAATGCCTCAGAATTTAATTTTATGAGGTAAAACTCCTCCCTGTTCCTGTCCTTGCGTTGTTCATTGCCGTTGTTATTACAAATGCTGGAGTAGATGGAGCAAACAGCTCTGGGTTTTTGTTAATACAGAAGTTATATTTTGCATTTTTATGATTCCTCCTCTGCATGATGGGTGCTCTCTACCAGTTGTTGAAGCCACAGCAAGGTGTCCTGTGGAAATGTCAGCTCAAGACTATTTGTACCCCCCCAGTTTTTCTCTGCTCCAGGGCAGTAACATGCAGCCCCTCAATTTTTGCTTCCATTTTAAGCCAGAATGGTGCCCAGAGCCCAATTCAACCCCACAAAACGCTGTACCAGGTGGTGTGGGCAGTCAAAACCAAGGAGGTGTTAAGGCCATTAAGCCTTTTTATCTACCCAGCATTTCATGGTGTGAAACAACAAGCTGAGGCAACCATCTCATAATTATGTTAATCATTAATGATATTCACAGCTGCATTTCATCTGAAATGAAGCCAGTGTCGTGTACAAACCCCATCTAAAGGGCAGACAAAGATGTTGAGCAGCTGAGAGCCTGCTGCTGGCCTTCTGTGTCAAGAGGAGCTGCTGCACTGGCAGTGGTTAAAAGAGATGGTTCACATATGGCAGTAAATCAACAATGATTCAGCCAGCAACCTCTCCAGAAATCATTATGGGGCGAAAATACATGGTTTAAGTAAACAGAATCACACAAATATCCGCTGTCCATGCATCACACAGAGGTACCAGCCAGTGCTTGGATGACTGCAGCCTAGCTCAGTCTGATCTTTAGACAACAGATTTTGTTCTTTTGGGAACTTGTATAATAATAATACAACAGCAAAAATCTCCTTTAATGGTAAACGTAAATTCAGAGCTGTACATGTAAAAAGTATTGTGCATACCCAGAAAGCATTACATTGGAAGCACTGAAAGGATATGATTGCCAAAGGGTGAGACTGAAATATGAACTTCCAGCAACTTTTCCTCTAAGTACTGAGAACATTTTTCCTCTTTTGTTGCTCAGCTTTTGGTGATTTTTAGTGCTTCCATGAATTCCAGATGAAGTCTGCCTAAGTGGTGGACAGGTGTAACTTATCAGGGCTCAAATGGGGAATAGCACAACCATTAATCACAGAGCAGGAGCCCTGGGCAGGGAGTCAAAGTGCATTGTCTGCCAAGCGCTTTTCTGCAGATTACTTGATAATGATATTAAGATTGATCACACAGTGCTGATCTTTTAGGTGATGTGAGCTGACCCACTTTTAAAGAGGGTTAATTTGCAATTTCACTGTAGCAAACAGAGATAATGTAGTGCAATTTACTAATGGGATTCCAAACATGCGTAACCTTAACCCTGTTTTGGGAAGAAAGTATGACCAATTCACTTTGTCAGTCCTGTTTTCTACAGGGAAGGATCCTTTTTTCAGGAGGTTTCCAGATATTATTATTATTATCATTATTATTATTATTACACTGAAGAAATACACAGTGAAAAGAAGGTGCAAAGACCTGTTACATAATCTACATATCACAGAACAATGCCTGATCCAACCCATTCCCCAACAGGCAAAAAAAAAGTGGGGAAAGAAATTGTTAACAATCCTTTACACATTATATGAATTATTGAAATACCTGAACAATCCTGCAAACGTTTTAAATGGGTAACATGACAGAAAATTCTCGATTAATACTCATATGATCAGAAACTAGATTTTTAAGAGGGGAAGTGTTAGGGAGAAGATATTGATGTTAATTTATAGTTGTCATAGCAACCTAGTTCTTGCTTTTGTAACATTCTGGTCTTACTGGATTTGAGGGGAGGGAGGAGGGAACAGGTTTTGTTGTATCACAAGCAAAGTTTTCTCTGCTGACACTGTGCTTTGCTCTGGCTTTTCTGTAGTTCTGTGGTTACCCAGCTCCCCATTTCTCCAACCTAATCCCTTCATGCCAGCAGGAGTAGCTCGGGGGAGACAGCAGACCTAAAGGAGCAGTTTGAAAACTGAGGGCTGGGCAATCAGTTCCCTGCTGTTATTTATGGGATCGGTTTTGAGGGGCCTGGCTCTTCCAAAATATTCAGCAAGAGGCTTCAGATGCCTGAATTGTTGCTACAGGGGTGTTTTATGGGCCACTTACCTAAAGCTCAAACAATACTGCTGGTTTTAGCAGTTTGGGCTCTTTTTTGCATCTGCCATCAGCCAAAGTGACTTAGCTCCAGAATGCTGTCTTAATTAAAAAAGAAACCTCTCTCTCAAGAGATGGTGGCATTTCAGAATGTGTAAGGAGCCAGTTCCAGGTTGGAGCTATGATCAGCAGGAGTCTGAAGGCCTGACCTGCCCGGAGCCCCATCAGCTTTGGCACCGTCCGACTCTTGCTGTGCCTGGTGCTCAGCAGGTCTGGGACTGTATGGGTGAGCCCAAAAACATCGATGCCAGAAGGGCTCTGCTGTTTCATGGGGAGCTCTGCCTGCTCCTGCTCATCTTCCAGCACTCCCTGAGTCTCTGCAGGAGCGTGGGAGGCTGAGGAAGAGTGGAGCATCCTGTGCTGGAAAGCTGCTCTCATGCTGCCGCCTGCAGACGCACGGGAGCAGCTCAGAGGGGCTCCAGCTGGGCTGGACACAGGTTATGGGCTCTGGCTGCCCTTCTCTCCTCTGGAGATACCTTTAAGCTGTCACTTAAAGGAATTCAAGATATTAATTGAAATTAATTTTTCCTGGAATAATGAATTAAACACAAAAATGGGGCATCTTGACAGGTATAACTGAGTTGCCCCCACTTAGAGAAGGTGTTCTGGTTTTGCTCACCACAGAAATGCAAGGCTCTGAAAAATTAATCTGAGGGCAAAATTCTTCAGGAAGACAAAATTTTATATATATATTAATTATGAACATATTTAAAATTACAGGAAAGAGAAATCCCAAGCTCCAGACCTATTTGTTTTTGGTTTGGTTTTTTTTTTTTTTCTCATAGTACTTAGAATAAATGCAGCACTTAATCTTCTAGCAACACAAAAGGAAGCAAACCTATTTCCCAAGTGTCCTGTTATGACCAGAAAAGACTTTACAGAAGTACAGCTCTGCTCACAAACTACTGCTTCAACAATATTGCCCTTCCTGAAATGTGGCAGGCAGGATGCTCTGTAAGCCAGTTCATGCCATGAATTTTCAAGCTCATGGTCTAAATATAAACCAAAAATGAAATCTTGGTGAGAAATCTATGATTTTAAAGGAATAGTTGGTTGGCTGGCAGTTCTTTTTTATATTTTAAACTCTAAAATGAGGAAGTCAGCTTTTTTATAGTCTTAAAATAAAAATGTTAGGAGTATTCTTTGAGTACTGTGTGTTGTAATCACCAGTGAAAATTTGCATTTTAATTAGCAGAGAAGTGTCTTTTACAAATTAGAATTAGTTTGTCAACAGGTACTTGGAATAATACCTGAATACGAATACCTGTTGCTCTTATTGAAAATTGAAACTATGATTTTTTTTCCTGATTGGCAAAAATAGAAAAAATAATATTTAATAATTTATCTTTTTTGATGAAGAGCTTGAAATATTCTGCTGTGTTACGTGGCTCATGCTGAAACCTTTTTCAAATTACATCAGAACAGACAAGGCTGTTGTCGTCTTGACTTGTAAGATGGTTCTAATTTTAGAATGTACTTTAATGTGAATAAAGAGAAAAAGCTGTTTTGAAATAGTTATCTGATGTGAAATTAAGTAATCCATTTAAACTTTTTAATTTCAGCTGCAGCAAAAATATTTCTAAATTGGTACTCACATATGAAGTCTTTTTAAGTTCGTTTAACCCCCCAAAAGATTAGTTTCTTAAGGTTTATTTTCCCTTTTGTGATTCAGAGCCACAAAACTTTCAGGGAGCACTGACCGAGCACCTGTCCCAAGCCTGGAATCCCTGCTGGGACACAGCTCTGCCTGTGGTGCAGCAGGGTTTGGTTTCAGCTGGAATGTTTTGGATGGGATACATCACAGTGTGTGCTGCAAGCCCTGCTAACAGGAGGACAGGGATGCTGCCTGCATCACTTAGGACATGGCTCTGGACATGGCTTGGATGAAACAACTATTGCTGATCTTCTCACCTGTGCATTATTTATGATAAATGGCAATTGGCACTTGGCCATTTGTTGATGGTGTGGGAACTGCTGCACGTGACTCAGTGATTCTTCCTGGATGGCTCCCCACAAACACAGGGCTTTCTACAGGCTTTTCAAGAAGAAAAAACCAAGCTTTTCAGACCTGTAAGCTTGGCTTTATCTGAGCACAGAAGAGATTTCATGTAGGTAGGAGAGCTGTGTGGTGGAGCTGCCCATTGCCCTCCAATTAAACAGGAGGAGGCTGGGGCTGCATTTCTGTGCACAGGCTGTAACAAGCCATTCAGCTTTCTTAGAAGTTCTAAACCATTTCCACCTCAAAAGTGCCTAACTTTATTTGATAGTGGGGAATAAAATAATGTCACCACAACTAAAACAGGTGCTTTTCTGCCTTCAGTACAGGAAACCTTACCCAAAGAGAAACTAGGCACCCAAGCGACTTCTGAGTCACAACAACCTCAAAATCCCGTGTGTAATTCTAACCCTGGGTTAGAAAATGTGTAGAAAACACAGCCAATGTGTTCTCCTCCTTGCCAGCCCTCGGGAATCCTGGCCACAGCCCCCATCTCAGCTGGGTCACCAGTGCCTTCCCCCTGGCACACAAACTCAGGGAGGCTGGCTTCAAACCTGCTCTCCCTGAGAGAAAAACACTCCTTGCAGGAATATTTGAAATGCTAGGCTGCTTCTCTCCTAGCCAAGTAGTTATTGTCTGGGCTGAAGGATTCCTGCTCCTAAAGATTGATAAAAACACTTTTTTCCTCTAGGGGAAAGTCCAGGTGCCTCTGTGGAAGAGCAGTCTGGAGGTGTGGCTTCACAGGCAGAGAATAGCAGAGTGCTACTGGAGCTCCTTTCACTGCCTCCTCTGACCCCCTTCCCATCTGATTTGCACCCACGAGCATTCCTGGGGCTGATTAAGGCAGACTGGGACAAGATTCCAGCTTCCCTGTGAGGTGCCTGGCATGGCTGCAGGGGTGATGCTCTTGGCTTCAGCAGGGAGTGGGCAGAGAGAAAAATGCTGATTTAGGGCCTGAGAGTCCCTTGCCACACTGATACCCCGCACTCAGGTTCGGCTGCTAACTTGGGTTTATGTTTTGTTAGTTTTTTGGGTTTGTTTTTTTTTTTTTTTAACCCACAGGCAGCCGTCTGCCTGGGCTTCCAGTGCCATCTAGTGGGATATCATTTTATTTCTCTGAAAAATGTAGTTCCAGTAAAGACATTTCAAGCCTTCGTGTGTGAATACATTGATTCCTTTCTGTGCACTGCCGTGTCCTTCAGGAATGATCCATTTACCTCATTTCAGACCTTTATCCTCATTTCTGACAAGTAAAGTGCGTATTGAAACATGTAACAAAAGGAGTATAGAACTCTGTTTGCAAGTAGATTGATTGGCAAAAGTTTGTCTTTTGCTTTAGTGGAGGCTTTTGAGAGAGTGTGTAAATGTTTTGATGTTTTAAACTGCAGAGCTTCTTGTTTGCACTGGGAGTGCTGTTTCTGTATTGTGCACCTTGTTTTCTGTGCATCTTTTTATCTGAGTGGTATAAAATGATATTCTGTCATTTTAGGCACTTTGAAATCATGGAATAGACCATTTTCAGTTTTTTTACTTGTTATCTAACTCCATGGTTTCTAGAACCTCCTTTGGTTCCCTCACTGCCCAAGTGGTCTTAACGGTACTGTAGAGTAAAAAAACTTTTTTTTTCCTTTTAACTTCTGACTTATGTGGATGAATATGTGAAACCTCGAGTTTATGAGTGAAGTGTGGGATCTGTTATTTATATTTTTATCAGCTGTTGGCCCAGCTCCCTTGGCTCAATGCTTATAAAGAAGTATAAATCCTAACCCCAGCCTCATTAGTTGTACCTGGGGAGGTTACTTAAGGAGATTTTGTGGATGAGCCACTGGCTACTCCTGTATATTGTCCTTGCAACATCACAACAATTTTGGCAGCGTCAGTGGGAAGGAGAGCATTGCTTGAAAAGGTTCTGTGTCATGGCCACGTGTCCTCTTTGCCCTTTTCCTTTATAGGTATGTGTGCTCTGTCTCTCTCTCTTTTCAGATACAAAGTCAGTTTAGGTGTAGCTGATTTGGTACCTACCAAGCTGCTGTGGGATGCTTTCTGCACTTGGCCCTTGGTGGGTGAGGGTTTAGAGCTCTTGGTCTTTCTTTGAAATGTATATAAAGCATATAAGTTAGAAGACCTGTCTCAAAATACCCTGCCATGAAAAGGAAGCAAGCTGTGAGTTCTGAGAGGCTTAATTTCTGCTCCTTGTGCAAATGTGGTGCTTACACAGAGAGGGAGGACTCGCCTGTGTCAGTGCTTGCAGGTTTATTACTGATGGCAGAGTAACTGAGGTTCCTGAGGGCTTCAGTGAAGAAGATGAAAATGCAGAGCTCCCAGCATTAACATTTTAGGTGCATTAAGATACCCAGAGCACATGTGAAAGCTGTCAGTGCCTACTGAGCAGGTAATGTGCCCATCGGTTATGGCACAAATGACTCTGTCTTTTGGGAAGCAGGGGAGGCAGAACTCAGTGGCATTCAGGTGGCTGTAATTGCTTTGTTTTGCACAACACTACGTGAAGTGCAAAAGTGGCTGAGCCCCATGGCTGGAAGTGTTGCAATAAAAATATTAAATGGGCTTGCATGTGGAGCAAAGAACACTAAGTGCCTTAAATGTGGTGGCAAGAGGTTTAGGTTTTTAGCATATTTCAGTTACTACCTCCAGGTTCCCCTCAGCCTGGTGACACTTTAGTTTTAGGTTAGAGGGGTTTTTTGTGAACACACAGGTCACATTTAGCTGGCTGCAAATGTTACAGACAATTGGATTTCTGAAGCAGCAGCACTGCTGTGTGGCTCCCATCACCTCCACGATTTCTGTGTAATTATCAGTGGCACACTTGGACCTGCAGTGTCCCAAAATAGTTTTCTAGTAGCACACAAGATCAGTTGAAAGTTCCACAAAATCTCAGACTTTTGAGAGCTTATTTTTACAATATTTCCTTTCATGTACCAGCAGGCTTTAAAAAGGGTTATTTTAAACAGCTTATCTTTTATTAAAAACCGACAACGGCGACAAAACCCACATGAGAGCAATACACAAATACATGATGTGATGTTCCTAAGGTACCCTGTGGTTTCAAAAGAACAACAATTTGACAAAGACCTCGATGCAAACAACTTCCAAGTAGAAAGAATGACTGGTTCTAGAAAAATCCGCTCACTCCTGATATCCTGTTACCTTGAACAGGAGTAAAATGTTAATAAGAACATGACTAGACTCATATTAATAAATGTTTTGTTGGTGTACATAATCATATTAGTTGAACAGAATCTCATACAAGTGTAAAATTCATAGTAAAGATGTCTTTATTCCAAAATAATAATAATAATAATAATAATAATAACAATAATAATAATAATAATAATCATGTGTTAGGCAGACAGCTACAAAACATCTACACAAGACTTTGGTAAGAAATGTTCATGGTAGCTTTTTCATAATTCCACAGCAAACAAAAACAACAAAGGAAATCTAAAAATGCAACCAAACAAAACCTTGTTTGCCACACACACAGAGTCCTACTGTACATTTGTTAAGCCCCTAGCTTTTCTTTTTCATTATGTGTAAAGATCCTATAGTTTGGATATTAGAAAAAAAAACAAAACATACGCACAATGCTAAGATCTGATAGTTGAGGTCTACAAAACTGGTGTGACATCTGTGCTTTCAGTTCAGCAGGATTATTCAGGACATCGGAACAGTAACAGTTCTTATTTTTATTGATAGGCTGATAACCAGTGCCTATTACACTACTAGAAAGTTTACAGTAATAATGCAAGACTTCTACTTACTGTATGTCAGAGCTTTTTTTTTTCTGAATAGAAAATCAACCTCTTATTTTTTTCTTCATTTGTTTTTGTTTGTGTTTCTTTTTTTTTGTTTTTTTACAAAATGTCACAAGCTTAAATGTTTCTCTTGTATCAAGTTAGAAGAAAGACAAGTGATCTGTAAAATGCTTCAACAGAAAAAAAACAAGTGTGAAAAGCTGAACGTAAGTGGAAGTGGTCACACATTTCTGACCTGGTGCAATCTACCTTGTCACTTCGTGTATTAACAAGGTGGGGAAAAAAAAAGCAATTTGCAACGTTAAGAACTTTAATGAGCCTAAGAGAAATGACTGGAAATCACACTGAACAGCCTTCTAAGAGAGAGAGAAAAAAAGCATGTGGAGAATCAAATTAGTAAGAACCATGGGGAAAGGAATGCCGGATTGTTTGAATGGACAGTTTTGTGGGCATGTTCAGAAAGATGCTGTGTGTTTTCTGTAAGTGTACTGGACCATGTGGCCTTTGGCAAAGGGAGTGTTTAGTAGGACAAATGGCCTGATGTACTGGAACAAACATGGAAATGGAAATACAACACTGGGTTTAATTGATTATTTGCAGAAACAGGCACGGTTTTGCGAGATAAGCTTGAACAAGTGGGAAGGGTTGATGACATAAATCTGGTTCCTGAACTCAGCGATTTTTTTCCATTCAGGAGTAACTTCTGCTCCCTCTGCCCCAGGCTCATAGATCCTTCAAAACCTTTAAAAGCACTCTGCCACACGTTTTATGGTCAGACATTACTTTTCTGAGTGGCCTCAGCTGGGACAGCCCTGCCAGCTCAGCCAGAGATGTGGCTCTGCCCTGGCCAAGGCCCTGGCATTGATCATTGTGGGCCTTCTCTGCAGTTTCTTCACCCAAAATATGCTCAGCTGGTCAATCCTCCAGTACCTGTATCATTTCACTAGGTTTTTTTGTTGGGTTTTCTCTTTTTT